>OX940919.1:11553165-12153165 GCA_954870645.1 Agrotis clavis | reverse complement strand
AACTAAGATTAAACTAAGAAGCTCATTCCGAAGCTTTTAACGAAAATAATAAAGTTGAGTTTAGTGGACAAATCACTTTAAAACAATCCGATTTTCCGAATCAAAACGCATGAAAACACAATAAAAAGCAACGAAACGACCCGCCAAATACTGTTTCAACGCCAATTCTTAATTTCAGAAAACAAATCGTTTTAAATCACATTAGTAAAAATCGATTAAATACAGTTTCTTTTTAACAATCTGGAAAAGCGTTATTACCCTTCCCTAGTTTTCATTACTTCGTCGTGACCAAGTCATGTCAATAAAAAATGAGCGAAAAGCAATTCAGATACTTTTTTATGTTTAACATTTTATATAAGTCTTAGGAAATTATTAAACATTGAACAATTCATTAATGAATTTTCAAATACTACGAGTTAAAATGAAATTCTTATAGACGACTGGGGCACTCGTTTAGCCATCTCCTTTATAATTTCGAATGAATTATGGCTCAGTAGAAGTAAAGTGAAATAGAAAAACGGCAATTTGATAAAAAATTACTATTTCCTTAAGTTTGTCGTATATGATTACTTCCCCGAATTTGATCCTTGTTAGCAACACTATCAAATGGTGTGATAATACAGGGTGTGTTTTTCTTTCCAAAATCAGCGGGTTCGATTCCTGTCCAGGATTATCCATTTTTCGAAAATCTAATGATGCAGTTGTAGTTTTCGTCCAAATCGGCCTCGAGACTCCTTTCAATGTTTTTTGATATTCCTCATAGTTTCGGATATGGCCATCCACGCCCAGTTGAAAAATTCATCCTGTATAATGCTTTATTATGTAGTTTCAGCATAATTCGAATAAGTACAATAGATGATGAATGAACTTGTTTTATTAAATATTTCGTGTTCCATCAAGGTAAAGTTTTTATATGACTTCTAGAATTAATTTGTCATTCAAACTTATAATATTACTTATTATTATTGGGTCTGTTATCGTTCTTCTTTTCACTACTATCAAACTTGTCAATTATCGCCAGTTGGTCTCAAGAAGAAGACGTGCAATCTGGAGATACAATTGTTTTATTTTACTTATCTGTTATTCGTAAAATATTTGTTATTTTTTGTCCTTGTTTTCTTTTGTACAACCATATCGCATTTAATGTGATCATGAAATGCCACCTTTACTTTTGTAATTACCTTTTACATTAAGATATGTAATAAACCCTTTTTTTGTTTTACATAACATCTTGATCTGTTACAGACATGTTAGTTTTTTATTATTAAACTTTTGCCTGTTCATTTTGTTATTTTTTTTGTTACTTTGACTTGTCAACAGAGCATTTTCTACTTTTTTAAAACTGAATTTCTATCACAATTCGTAATCATTAATAACGTGCTTTTATTATAATATTATAAATTCATAAGATTTATGTAGTGTTAGGATTTTCAGATTTTATTAAATAGTATTGCTGGTTTCTGGATAGACTTGCTTCAGTATTTTGTAGACAAAAATCTTTGATTGGGAAGGCTGTGAATTTTATGTATGTTAATGAACAGTTTATTTCAGCAAAAAATATGCGTAGCTATTTAGATATCGTAATGAAACAATCATAGTTTAGATATTTTTTGTCAATATTCGCGTCTGAATTTTTACTTAAATTGCATGTAGAAAATAAAACTGCATAATGATAAATTGGTTTTTTTAATTCAATCCTCGAACTTGATTAGAAACAGAAACAACCGAAAAGATTAAAAAAAAAGGTTCTCTGCTAGAAAGGCACCTCAATAGTATTTAAAAAGGTCTAGGCTTTGTGCTGCGGTTCCAATGAGGCGGAGCGGATGCTGATATGAGGCTTGAGTGGAGGAGAGATGTGGATTTCAAGCCATGTGATTGATGAATAACTCTCCGCTCTGCTTCGCTCCGCCTCAGTGAAAGCACAGCCTAGGGTTTCTACAGAAGAGCGGTAGTCGTGTCCGGCTATACCTACGCTTATGATAGCGCTGTGGACATAGTTTCGGATCCATTGGTCTGTTTTGAATATTGATAATCACAGACTCAAAATGCTCATCGTCTTTCCCGATGGCAAGGCGTCATTTCCATAGCGTCCGTGCATCGCTTACGCACGATACTACCCTACGAATAGATTGACGAGCCAAAGGATCAACTGCCGTCCGCGGCATGGCAGTTACAGGAAAGAATACCTAGATAGTGGCTCTCCTTCTTATATGGCCACTATCAAACGTGTCCTCCCGCCCGCAGGGCAGGGTGGAAGGGACTGTCAGACTCGTACTGACTAAAATCCACGGTGTCCTTCAATAGCCCTTTACGTTCCAGGGTAACGGTAATTCGATAACGGGGGCCCCGTCATTATGCTGACACTCTTTGAGGCGCGCGTGGAACATAACGCGCCGTCGACCCGGGCATGGTCCATGGTCGAACAGCGAGTCGCCCATAGTCCGCGGCTAATAGGCTTAGGGTAGAGCTCAGCGAAGACCTATTTCACTATCAAACTATTATTATCGGCATTGCATTATCCTCAAAAAGTATCGAAGCGACGGTTACTATGGTTATGTGTTCTTAATTTTGGATATTAATTAAATGAGGATATTAATCGATAATAAGCTAATGCTAGCTATCGTGAATAACAAATGTTAGACAAGGTACAAGCGATAAACGTAAACGCTCGTACGTTTTCAACTTTATAAACTTACTAAGTACTAAAACTTACCTATAACCTTGGAAACAAAGTTGAAAATGTATTAAAATCTGCGCTCCGCTCTGTGTGCGCCAGCCTTTACTCGATTTATAGAAATAGCAGCGATAAGTGGCAAAGGAGTGATAAGGCTATAAGGATCGAAATCCCGAATCCCTCCTGTCTCCTAGACCTCTCAGCGACTTCTGATGACAGTATGACTTGGTGACTTCAGTGCTGAGGTACCTATTCCACATTGCACACTTGGCACCTTTTTTACCCGACTACGGCAAAGCCAAAAGGAGGGTTATGATTTTGACCTGTATGTATTTTTATCGTAGTAAAATCAACAAAATATGACCCGTCCAACACAGGGCAGGGCGGGAGGGACTGTCAGACTCGTACTGACTAAAATCCACGATGTCCTTCTATAGCCTTTACGTACCAGGGTCACGGTAATTCGGTAAGTCCCGCGACCCCGGCAGGCGCACACTTGGCACCTGCGAAAGTTTTTGATAAGAACCGTATGTGGAATATCGATTAATTATGGTGCTATTAGCTCAGGTGCTATTCCAGCAGGTGCCCAATGTAGAATACCTCTGTTCTAAAATCAAAAATTGCTTTAACCACTCGAAGCATGCTGTGTTAGTGACAATAGATAGTAAGACACAAAACAGTGGAGCAGTGGCTGAATGGTTGACTGCTGCGCTCCTGACCGCGGGTTCGATTCTCAGGTGGTTGTTCCAGGTCTCTGTATGTTGTTTACATAGCTCAATAAAAGCACCTACGGTGTAGGAGCAATTCCCTTAAACAATAAAACCCAAAGTTAGGTAAACTCCAGTGTGTAACTTAGTACATTGATACATAATATGGCACTTAAATATGGGGTGCATATTAATTACCATCAAACGAGCACGAATCTAGCCTTGGGATGCTGCCGAATAACCCAAATCGGGAAATCGAACTCATGACCTCAATTATAGAAGCAGACTAGCATTCATGACTATACTAAAGCAACGAAGCAGTCTTGATACCTATATCTGTTACGGTTAAAGCCCGAAGTGCGGTTACACGGGTTACACCTAGGTTTAACCGGCTAAACTTAGGTGTAACCGACCACATGCGGTTAAACCTAGGTGTATCCTACTTATCTTCGGTTAGAACTAGATTTAGCCGGTTAGAACTACTTAGGTCTAACCTCAGGACTTGCTGGCACCCCGACTCGGACAATTTAGGTTAGAAGAGGATGGGTTCGATGATGCGATACGACGATGGGGCTCCGTCGACTTGCTCCTGTGAAAGAAGTATACCTACACCTAGGTTTAACCGCTTGTGGTCGGTTACACCTTACACCTAGGTTTGGCGGATAAACCTGGGTGTAACGGATCGCACTTCGGGTATTAGCCGTAACATTTATCTATAAGTTACTAGCTTTTTCCGCAGTTAATATATCTAACAGAATTCCATAATTGCTTATCTCCACTCTATGAGAAGGAGTGGGCTATAACCCATCACGCGAGTCCGGTATGGGTTTTGTAGATGTTACACTTTTGTTTTTCTAGGGCATTCCGGATTCCTCACAATGATGTTTTCCTAAACCGTTTTTAGAGCAGTGGTGATAAAATAACTGAAAGTAGGTAACGAGTGTGATTGGATTGAAACCCAAGAGTCCCAAGACCTATTTTACTCGTAAGTAGGACCACTGCTTGAAATTTCATAACAGTAAAAGGATTTTCACAATCGAATAAGTACCTTGTTCAACACTTATTTACTATTCTTTATATAAAAAGAATTTTAATGAGTCTATGTACCTACTACGATAACTAATTAAAACTTTGGAATTTCGTCTACATGTTACTAAGATAAGGAGAAACCTGAAATAATTCTCAATCACGTATCTTACGCAGAAAAATCACTAGATATATTCACGTAAAATATACCGATCTGTAATTTACACACGTTTCGCCGTGCGGCATAAATGCTGAGCTAGCATTTTTCTTGGATAAGAACTGATGATAGTGTTTAAATGGCCAGTTAATTATGGATAGGTGACACTATAGTTATTATTTGTGGTGGTATAGTGATGTGATTATTTGAGAAGCATTGGCTTCAAGTTCGAAGAAGTTAGTGAAGTGAGTACATTTTTGGAAACGATTTTTTTTTGCTAAGAGATTAATGCTCATTAAATTGAAATAAAATTACTTATTCAATAATATTAAGACCTCACTTCATTGATGTACTACTAAGAACTCGAACTCTACATACAGGTGAACATCAGGTTTCGGATTCGATTCCCATGCCGGGTACCAGTGTTAGTTGGAGGTTTTCATCAGGAATTACCAATTAACGGGGTCTTGATGTGTGCCGATGCTGGTTAGAGATTATAGGACACTTAAACTTATCGTGTGACATATATGGGTCCACTATAACTATGTATTACGTACAACTTTGCTTAGCCCTTAGGGTATTTCAAGCGCAATGGTATCTAGTCTAGATGTTACTGGTGTTGATTCTCTAAATCTACGCATGATGTACCTACAGGTTCTGATTTAAATGCACTTCTTTTTAAGATTCTTCACAATTCGTTCAAAAATGCGCGCGGTCCAGGGTTGGCTGCTCTTCGCAGTCTGCGTGTACCTGACCACCTCCACTGAGGGCAGACGGAAGGCCAAGCGAGAGAACTACGAAGTCAGCGCTCCGTCGGAGGAAGAGACCAGCTATGATGATGATTATAATGATGAGGTGAGGATTTTCTACCCTTTTATTTTTATTTGGAAATTCACAAAAAGAAAGATTTTTCATACTGATGGGCCCGATCAATTTCTCATTTTGTATGAAAAACCAATTTTTTTTTGCGAATTTCCTAAAGTCTTAGCACAAACATTGTTCAGTAACATGGGATGAGTTACCCCACGAGGGGTTTTGCGCATTTAACGTTACACGTTGTATACGGATTTATGGTTATTGAGATGACGAGGCTTTTAGATACTATTACAACTCAAATAATTCATCGTTATGATCAATTCACTATAGTTCTTTTATATTATTATTTTGCTTCTATGCAATAACCTACCTAACCTTGCCCACTATACCTACTTAGGTAGGTAGGTATAATTAAGGCCTCTATAACTAGCATTAGGTCTACATTCATATAGTGAAGCAGACACGGTTGTACATAAAGCAAAGGACAACATCATTTTGAAGTTAGTACCTATCTAATTTATCTATAATCTATATCTATCTAAATGGATCTTGTCTAAACTTTCATAATAATATGAGTTAAATACCTTTTGTGAAAATTACTCATTCTTTTTATTTATTTTACTCTTACGTAGATACGAAATTAAAATTCTGGGCATTTAGTTACGGGGCAAATCGAACGGCCCTTACAGAGTATGAAATTATACTGCTACGCAATCTGCTACGAGAGACACGCGTAGCATGGTGCCGTAGAAACTGGTTTTGTCGACGGGAGAAAAGACAAAATGACATGACAGAACGTAGAAGGATTTTTACCGATTTAAGCATAGCAATGTTCAAAATATAGCTAAGAAATGTTTGTATTCTTTAATGGTATATGAATCGTGTCATACTTGTTCAAAAAACAGTCGATTTATATTTATATAACGATGAAATAACTTTGTCTATTCTTAATAGAACAGAGATGGAATTGGTCATATTATGCTACGCGTGCTGGTGAAGTATAATAGCTACAGCCTGTTATTTTTAAACTTTTCCTACTCCTGAAATTTTTCTGTATTGTGGTGTATAGTTTGTTATAGGTCTCTGTATTCTTCTGAAGTGTGTATTTTAAACATTTAAATTCACATACACAAACACCCAGACCAGGAACAACTAGGCATGTCTAGGCCATATGAATATTTGTACACGCGATATGCAGCGCTGCAGTTGATCAGTCATTTGCCAACTCCAAGGCCTAACTATAATGACCTTTTCGATTTCTAGCTCGAGCCATGCCAGTGCGGGGTGTTCCTGTCCCAGCAAGTCGGCATCAAGGAGAACAACCGCCGCAGCCGTCCACGAGGTCCTCCGCAAGGGGAGCCCGTGGTCACCTACGACACAGACTCACCCAGCCTGCCCTGCGGCATGGGGGGCTTCAAGAACTGCGTCAGCAGGTGCTTGGATGTGGTCAGTATCTCTCTAGCTAAGTAGGTATTAGCTTTTCCCGTGGACTCAACCTCGCTGTTCAGCTCCTATTGTTCGGAACGTGATATACCTACTCGTACACCGTGACTTTTTAGTCGTCTTACAAAAGTGGTCCACTCAATGTGTCCGACATAAAATATCTTTAGGCGCTATTTTAATATTTTTTTTCGCTAATAAATAGATAAATTAGAAATATGAAACAACCTGCCAAAAATGATTACGTACGTATGAAACTAAAGAAGACCTATATATCATCTACTTATCCATTAGTACCCATTGCACGAGTCGAGCAGATCATTCCATCTCCATCTCCATTTTAGAAGAAGCAAGGGTGTTTCTAACTACGCCTTGCGTTATAAAAATGAATAATATTTTTATTTTATAACTAGCTTCTGCCAGCGACTTCGTACGCGGATCCTGTTGCTTATGCCAGCAACAATGGGGTCGTTAAAATCGAAGATCTGAAACGTCTGATGTCGAATTCTTAGAGCCTGGGGACGGGAAAACAACGGGACGCGCATGACGATTCCAGACGTTCCAGACCTTTCATTTTTGTAAGTCAACAGGAAATGCCAATCTGACTTAACAACTCTTGCTAAGATATATGTTATTCATATATATGTTATAGTGTAGCTGGGCTCTTGGAATTCCACATCAAGTTGTTCCAGATCTCAATTTTCATACGTCAACAGAGAGTGTTCATTAGGCTGAACAACTCTTGCTAAGACGTCATTCCTATATAATTATGTTATAGTGTAGCTGGGCTCTTGGAGTTCCACATCAGGTGCTCCAGATCTTCAGTTTTTATACGACAACAGGGAGTGCTCATCAGGCGACGATTACACGTAAGGTATTTACTGTGATCCATCAGTAAATAATGACGTATCGTGGTATTTAATTAACGTGTAACCTAATGTATTGATCTAAGTCATTATTTATTCATGGATTTCTAGATTTCTTGATTCTGTATTGATGATCCGTCGGATTATGATAAGTATTGATCGTGTAGCCTCGCGTCAATATTTATCACGTCAGTACGCGTTACGCTAGCAATGGAGGAGGACGACTTTTTGGATCTTGTGGCGGCGACGGACGCACCGTCGTTGTCGCCGCCCCGCACCCTCTCGAAACTTACTAAAGATCAGGAAGTTTTAAAAGAATTTATCCTAAATTTAGAAGTATTGCCAGAGATATGGGATAGTTCTTCAAAAGATTACAAAAAAAATAATAAAAAAAGGAGAAGCACTACAAAAATTACTGGAAATTTACAAAAAAATGAAAAGTGATGCCACGATTGATGATTTCCCTTTGTTGTAACCAATTCTTTGCCCATCGCTTTCGCTTGACCTTTTTATTTAAACTAAGTGCTCAAATAATAGCCACGCAACCTTTAATTTTCAGCTCTGTTGCCATTTTAGACGTTTAAACAGCAGGAGACCGAACACAATACTGACGTAATAAATATTGAACGTGTAGGCTGGTGTATTAATCCATCAGTAAAAACTGAAATCCATCAATAAATAATATACTGACGGATCACAGTAAATACCTTACGTGTAACTGTCGCCTCAGGCTGAACAACTCTTGCTAAGACGTCATTACTGTATATGTAATAGTGTAGCTGGGCTCTCGGAGTTCCACATCAGGTGTTCCATATCTTCAAATTTATTTTCTAAGCAGAAAATGCTCATCACGTGGAACAATTTTTGCTATGACGCTATTTTTGAATCTCTTAAAGTTTAGCTGATCTATTGCAGTTCTGCATCAGGTGTTCAAGTTTCCAAGATGAATTATAGCCTATATGTTGCCCAGACTTAATAGCTATACAACAAAAAAAAAAACAATCAAATCCGTCCAGTAGTTCCGAAGATTAGCGTGTATGGAGTAACTTCTCCCGTTTTCCTAACATTTCCCTTCACTGCTCTGCTCCTATTGATTGTAGCGTGATGAAAAGTATACTATAACCAGCGCAGGAGTATGAAAAATAATTGTACCAAATTTCGTCAAAATCCGTCGAGTAGTTTTTGTTTCTATAACGGTTATACAGACAGACAGACAGACAGACAGACAGACAGACAGACAGACAGACATACAGACCGACAGACAGACAGACAGACAATAATTTTACTAATTGCATTTTTGGCATCAGTATCGATCCCTAATCACCCCCTGATAGTTATTTTGGAAATATATTTCATGTACAGAATTGACCTCTCTACAGATTTATTATAAGTATAGAAGAAGATATAGATAGAAGAATAGATAGATATAGAAGAAGAAGAATAGATTATTCAGTACCAAAATCACCTTTTTAGGGTTCCGTAGTCAACAAGGAACCCTTATAGTTTCGCCATGTCCGTCCGTCCGTCCGTCCGTCTGTCCGCAGTTTAGCTCAGAGACGCCCAGTACTAGAAAGCTGTAATTTAGTGTAAATATACGGATTTGTTGTGCCGAAAAAGTGGTAAAATAAAATCTCGTAAAATATATTTTTTTAGGGTACCTCCTGTACACGTAAAGTGGGGATGTTTTTTTTATTTCTCGCGTACCCCTTAGTGTGGGGTATCATTAAATAGGTCTTTAAAAAATATCGATAGTTTCCATTAACAATTTTTTGATAAAAAGATTCGTTTGTGAAATATTAAGCTTTAAAGTGCTAATTTTTGCTCTACTCGAGTGTCCCTACCAGCTAAACGGTTATGTTTGGGGGTGTGAAAAAATTCACAATAGTAGTATATATAACGAAGTTTGAAGGAAAATTATCATGACTAAGTAGGCTTTAAAAGTTTACGAGTAATAGTCGACCAACTTATAAAACGTACTTGGATAGCATATTTTCCTAAACAAAATGTATCGCAGAACATGTTCTTCAACTACAAATTTAAGTTTGTAAACTTTATTTTTACAGCTATAATAGGTGGGTATGTTTTGGGGATAGGTAGGTTTTTATTGTCAACTATTTTTAACTAACTTCAAAAAAAGGAGGAGGTTCTCAATTCGTCGTAATCTTTTTTTTTATGTATTTCCCCCGATTTCTCAAAGACGCCTGAGCCGATTTTGAAAATTCTTCTTTTTAAAATTAAATTCAGCGAATCAGTTTAATTAGTTCGCATAAGTATTTTGATGGGCAATTACGGAACCCTACACTGTGCGTGGCCCGACACGCACTTGGCCGGTTTTTTTTTTTATTATGAACTTTTGCTATTCATTGGATACATGAACTGGGCTGCCGTTGTAAGACGACTAAAAGTCACGGTGTATAGCCCACATAGCCACAACATATTAAAAATGCTCATAAGAAAAACTACTGAACTAATTATTAAACTTAATAATAGTAGATTACGCAACAATCAGTATAGCATTGCCTTACGTCACGGGCGTATTGAATCCCGAAGCGACACTAAGGATTCAAAGTGTTAATTCCCGAGTGAGCGAGGGATTCAAGTTAGCCCAAGACAAGGCAGCTTTACTCCCGAGGAGCGTACTCTGCTTTTCACACCTTCTGCGAGGAAATGAATTCGATTTTTGAAATTCGATGTGGTACGACAACCTTCGAACGTGAAGTGAGCACCACAGCAAGCGATCAGATGTTGCGGCCAGCCGCCGTCATTACTGCTACAACTCCTTAATGAAAGTTTTCATACTGTTTTATTTGCGGTTCCAAATTCAAATCACATTAGTCCCACGGGAATAAAGAAATTCAGTACAATATTATTGCCCGGCTCGAATGGGGGCAGCAATGCCTTGCTTTATTCCTTGTTTGCATGACATTTATAATTTGACATTTGGTTCGAGCAAGTGGTGTGAAAAAATGTATAACAAATCACCTACAAAAGAAAACGTGGCCAAAGCAATCAAGTTCAATGATTCCTTCAACAATGTCAAAACTAGAATGTTATTTCAAGGATAATTTAGGCATAGATTATTTATTTAGTGTACTAATTAATTTCGCACTTATGCAAACACGTCTGCATTTGCGTCACATCACGGCCCTTCATTGTAATTAGCTGCCATAACATAACAGAGGTCGGCGCGTTCTGTCGTAAGTAATCATAACAATAGCAATCAAATGCTTACATGAAGGTTGACCGTAAACACTTATACATAATGTATTAACGATATCCAACGTGTAGCGGATTAAAGCCCTGTAGAAACAACATAGAAATTATTGAGAAGTAAGACGCACTGCCCGTTTTCACTTATTATGAATATCAATAAAATCACTCAGTGGGATTTCGCTATCAGCGAACATGCCGTTGAAATCTAACAGCCCTGTAACTCGTATTTCGATTTTTCGATGATTAAAATTATCATTTTTCCAACCAAGAACGGGGTATTTACATCAGCGGCAGCGCATCGGTCGGTAAAGAGCGGCCCGTTTGCGGCCAGTGAGCAACCTCGCCCTGTGATTGTCTTGTTAACTAAAGATTTATTTCATAAATAGGGACCTTGTTTATAATAGAATTAAACATCTTTCTTTATTAATAAGTATTCAAATTACGGCCCGCCGTTACTGAATTTTGCCTCTTTGTGGCCCTTGCCTATCAAAACCTATAACTGCTGGTTAAAAATTATGGTCATTTGCATTTTCAACATGACTTCTATAGGTACCTATACCTACTTAGCTTAGATGTATTTATGAAAAAAACCTTTCACCACCTGGGAACCTAATCCAGGAGCTCACTCAACACTTGCAAGAACGAGGCAGTAACTAGAATTGATGAATGAATATTATTAATGTTTAGATCCTGAAATACCTGCCCCGAGCCGGGCCCGTCATCTGCGGGGCGGTGGAGCGCGACGTTCACAGGGAAAAGGCGTTCCTCTTCATAAAGAACTGCGGGGGCGAGTGGACGCCCACCAGCTTCTCGGCTGGCAAGGAGTTCTGTTGTACTGACGGAGAGCACCACAAGTGCTGACACACTGGCCATGCGAGGGCGACAAATGAGGACGGATTGACTTACGATGATAACATATGAAAAGGGTTTGGACTGTGAAGCTGGCTTAAACTCATCGCCATTTTGATATTTACATAAGAAAAACTGTTGTGTCCGTTTATAAGAAACACATGTCTGAAGGAGACTTTATTTCAGGATTGAGTAGAGTAACTATAACTAAGACATCGATGTCGAAAAAATATCTTGCAGAAATGGGGAAAATATAATCTAATTTGCATTTACAGTACTTACTCTATTCGTACTATTTCGGTGGAATTTTCAGGTGGGTGGGATAGACCGGTAGACCTATGCAGGCCTAGGGTGAGATAAAATACAGGGTGGAATTTTGTAATGCCACCTGCAGGGAAAGTACTCTTAATACTGCAGATAGAAAATTTTAATCAAAGGAAACATTCCTTTATTTTTGAATAGAAAGTAAACTGCATTCAAAGATTTTCGAAAATTCTCTTCTCCCACACCCGGGAATCGAACCGGCTAAAATCTGAAAAAATTATAGGTACGGGTTGTTATTGCATCGATCGTTAGGAAATCTGAAGTTACAAATTCAATGAGTCAAGTTAAAGCAAATCATTAAATTAAGATTTCCTGGTTTTCTTTTCATTTAATTTATCATGTTTGTTAGAGAGATTTCATCCTTATAATTGACCCTAACAATCGATGCAATAAAAGTACAGGGTATAATTTTTTCAGATTTTAGCCGATTCGATTCCCGGGTGTGGGAGAAGAGAATTTTCGAAAATCTTTGAATGCAATTTGCTTTCTATTCAAAAATAAAGGAATGTTTCCTTTGAGTAAAATTTTCTATCTGCAGTATTAGGAGTACTTTCCCTGCAGGTGGCATTACAAAATTCCACCCTGTATTTTATCTCACCCTAGGCCTGCATAGGTCTACCGGTCTATCCCACCCACCTGCTTACTGCATCTAGCTCCCGAAACCATGCACAATATGAACCTAGATATAATTTGACAGCAAATAAAGTGAACATTAGCAATTGTCGGTATAGCAGTGCTAATAACAATATGTCGACGGAGTCAATCATGAAGTCAATTTGTCAAAACGTAAACACGAGTATCATTTGTTGAGGACCAAAGTCGAGCGAACACTTCCTTGTAGTGTACATTTTATATTATTTAAGCGTAAGCGTGTCTTTTAGTATTGAGTGTAAAAAATATGTAAATTACTGCTGTCTTCGATATATTTGCGAAGCGGTTTTTACGACCCATGTCCAATATAATATTGGAGGCAATCTTTGATGCTCAGCGGTTCAAAAATAGCGACAAAACTATAGCTACTGTATTAGACCTATACATGCTTACTATTTATTATTTTAGCTATTTTATAGTATTAAATACCTACTAAGATATTGAATACTAAACTAAGTAAATTAAGTTAAACCTAGTAATAATCTAAACAACTTGATGCTAAGTTCGACATATTTTGATTGCAGTAAGAAATGCGTGCTCATCACAGTAGGTTACCTACATTTATTAATTACACTTAATTACAATGAACATTTTAAGTTAATGTCATAGTTAGTGCACCTATTTATAACTTGCTTGCATTAGTTACCTATAGGCATGCAATTACAATTCACAATTAATTGATTTGTAATTAATTAATTCAATGAAATGGTAAGTGTATTGTTGACATAGATTGTATGACTTATGTAAATTATGTATTTAGGCCTAAGATTTTAGCTATATAAGTACCTAGTAAATTAATTACAATTTAAGGATTTTTTTAAATCAATAAAGCCGTAGCTGCCTTTTCAAATTTCAGTTGGTTGTTTTATTCGATATGTCGCAAATAAATTAACGAATTTAGTTTAATGAAATTAGTAAGCCACGTTTTATTTTTACATGACGATGCGATTGTGGATGTATTTACGCGTCTCAAGCATGTGTTAGCATATTATTATCTATTTTCGCGCACGCACGCGGTGGTGCGCGTCTTATGGCGTGGCGTGGTCCTGCGCCAGCGCCGCTGGGCGCGGCGAGGAGTGCCTTATCCGCTGACCCGGTTCTGGATTATGGTGTCAATGAAGTTCCCTTATCAAGGACTAGTACACACACATCATGTGAAGTACTCACTGAGCTAGACGTACAGAGCGGGCGCGAGCGGGGGCGCATGGTGCGCGGGTACGCGGGGGGCGCGGCGCCTGACCCGGATCGCGTAGGGTGAACAACCCCGACACGTGCCACTTTCTAAAAGAAACGCGCGTCGCCCGCGCATCCTTGCGTGGACAGCTGGGACACTGGTTGCTTCTCTATTACATTACTAAAACGTTTTGGCACCTAGCGACACTCTAAATATAGCACACGCGTCTCAATCGTAGGTAAATGATTCCTTATTCTAACAACCTGTCTCGGCTGAAATAAGTTTTTACGTTCATAGACTCCGGCTAGACTAAATTAACTTTTCTTTACGCTCTTTGATGTTTTACAAATTACGAATTACGTAGGTATTTAAGATTGTCATATCATGGGCAAATAATGCAAAGAACTTAATTATAACATTTACTTTTCACATTTCCATTAGTTTTAATTGAATTCAAGTAACAAGCTCATGTTAAAACCGGGACTGCTCAAAGCATGTTGATTTTACACACAATAATGTTTTCGTTTGTTCATTCTCTGTAAATCTCATTATTATTCTGAATGGAATACAAACGCACCATAAAAGAATACCATGACCTGACAGCTCTGCCAAAACTGAAAAATAACATCAAACAGCAGACGCATACAATTTTTGGGTCAAAATCGAACGGCATGCTATAGTAGGTATGAATTATTTTTACTGACTGAAAAAACAGTACAAAACACTTACAGGTAATTTAATTAATAACATTTAACTGATATCTTTAGTATATAGAAATGTAATTAAAACTTAGGTAATCTATTTCACTTTTATTCAATAATGGCACCAGTGTGATAGTGTGATCATATGCTTATCTTATTATAATTATAATAAACAAATTAACCAAAATTATAACACAGCCGTACGAAATTCTGACGTAAAATGCGAAATTCGAATTCAATCCTCCGTAGATAAACTAGATAAACTTAAGGTCACCGCACACATGGCTCCCGGATCCTGAATCACGCGCGTATTACTGATAAGGACTCTTATTGCGATGAGATTAACTCTCGCTTAATTAATGCTGCGCAATGTGTTCATATTGATACACAGGGCTGTAATGACGCACGAGTAAAGGACAATGTCAATGAGTAATTACAATGTGATTATGGATTGTTGTGCCTATTTGTTACATTGTATAATGTGAATACCTATGTGGGTATGAGAGCTAGATTCATCTTACGCTGCCAAGGGAATGCGTGAAGCTTTAGACAAAGTAACGCTACTGTAAAGACACTATTTCACGAGTCGTAAAAGCTGTCTGAATTTTGTAATTACACTGTACAGCTAGCTATGCCGTGATCGTCCGCTAGTCACTGCTCGCTAATGTACCGCTCAAGTCGCGTGATCAAATCCATTTCGATTAGCAACCCTAGCGAGGAGCGAGGTGTAAGTTGGAGCGCGAGGTTCCCCGAATCGTCGTGTGACCCCGGGCGGCGCGGCGCGGCGGGCTGCGCGGGCGCACGTAGCGTCGCGTTATTGTAATGCGTTGCGCAACCTCCCCTCTCCGCCCCCTCGTGCTTCCAATGCCCAGCACTGCCCTCCGCCGCCCGGGGTATTAATTCCAATGAACTCTAACTGTGACTTATTGGTTGAAATTGTAAGTACAGGCTTTTAAAGGTACGTGAACTACTGAGCTTTATTGCATTCGCTTGGTAGCTACCTATATCGGCGGAATGTTGCCAATTTTTTATTTATTTTTGTTGACTGGTTGTGTCAGTTTATAGGAAAAATTCTCCTACAAAAATTTACAACATACGTGATTAGCGACTCTGTATAGCCCTATATAAGCCGCTTTTCATTAAAAATTTACGAATGTAACTAATAAATGAAATAATATAATTGCATTATAATTTTGCAGTAAATAATAAAAAATTATGTCAACTAATAAAAACAATGACTGATAGTCATATTATTCTATTGATCACAAGTAGATACCTATTTACATAATTCATAGTGCTACGAGCGAGGCTCATGAAAATACTTATTTTCAAATCTAAATTAATAGGCACTAACCTACTATAATTTTGTTTGTTTATAGACAATGATTATAAGGAAGACAAGTGCTCATGTTGCTGTGTGTGCCTACTGGTTTAATACTTACTCTATTTATGAAGTTTTCAGTTAACAAGTTTTCATAGTGGTACGCTGAGGTAGGTCTGCTAGTATCTATCACTAAAAGTACCTTGTACTTGTAGTGATAGATTAGTATGGGTATGGCTGCGGCCCCAATCACACGAGTCGTTACCTTCGTCACTTAGACTTGATGTCAGTCATGGAGCTCATGTCCGTGGGAATATGTGACTTGAGAGTCCCTTACCGAAATTACAGATGTCATTATTATTTCTTCCTTTGTAGCTAATTTGGTGCAAACTAAAAGATAGGCAAGGAAATGGAACTAAGAATACTTCAAACTAAATAAAATGACCTGCTTTCCAATATACCGACCAGACTCTAAAATTCAGGCTTAATATGATCCGTGGAAACTGCAGCCGCTGGGGTATAAAAAGAAAATCAATGCGCCGAGCGGAGCCGCGGGCTACATTATGAATACAATGCAGCACTTAGTATTAATCTATCTTGTAGAAACATACGACGTTTTATACGTTTGTAGCTGCGCCGAGTGTTTACGACGCCTGCCTACGGTGGTGTACCTGCGCAATAATGACGTTCACAGTTCAACGGAAAACTATAAAATGCATACATGGACGTTTTCCAGCGAGGCGCGGGTGTGCGCGGGGGTGAGGCGGTGCGCGGTGCGGGGGGACCCGCCCCGGCGACACACTTTCTGAAGGGCTCTAAAACTCTGGCTTTTGTGGCCACCTTTATGACCATCTATTCGTAGACCTTTTGATTTATTTAGTTGTAAAGCCTAGCGTTGAAAACATACTGGCTTAGCCATGCCAGCCATGCATTAGAAATCTTCGTGATTCGCTATCAAAAGTATGAAACGTGTATCAATATGTTTGATGGGTAATTGGGAATCCTTTTTGCGGTGAGCTCGAGCTCGGCGGGGTAGACCATAATAGATTATAAACTGCACAATGTCGCTAACACAGTGTTATAAAACTCTGCACATTGCCAAACGAGGGATTTTCCGCTTGGCCGCAGTCCATCCTAATCGCTTGCGGTACTGAGCAGCGCAGCGGCGACATACCGGGGAGGATACATTACACGCACTATATTGACACGCGTTACAAACTTTATAGGAAACCGACCATGCACTCTGTACAGTTACCGACCACACTCACCACAAGGATAATCTACGCTCGTTTGGCAGAGCTTGTTAAACACATTACCCATTTTGATTTACCGACACAAGCTAACATTTTTCAACCATGATGATGACAAAATAGCCGGGAAAAGCTAAACCGTCGTGTCGTTGATTTTCTTTTCAGAGGCATCTAGTAGTGTTTGGCACTAAAAGCCCTGCTAAGCTGTCCGAACTAGGTCGCTCGCATGGCATGCCTTTGCAAGGGATTGACAGAAAGGTACATAATGCTTCATTAATCCTTCTCATTGCGGTTTACATGAATAGTGGTAGAGGAACTTTCTACAGTTCCTGGTATTGCTCGTCGTTTGAAGTCTAGATAGAGCCGATGTTTCTCCGGATAAAGTTAATGCTGGTTCTGATGCCGCATGCAGCCTAAACACAACAATTGTTCTGTATCTAAACGTGCGTTAGTTTAACCGATCTCATGATATCGTATCGCACTTTTGTCCAAGTCTTTCGTATCGCGAATCCCTGTAACAAACATTATCAGTGTTCGGAGCGATACCCCAATTCGTAATCTTTATCTGAAAGCAAAAACGTTATCTTCATGTAACTACGAGGTACTTGGGAGTGCCGGCTTGGCGACTGTGCAATGGATTTTTGGTTACTGCGAATTTTATGGATAACAACCATTTCGCCTTGTTTATTATGTACGCAGCATAGAAAAGAAATGGACGTCCACGTCTCTAGATGACAAAGTAACGATCACGTTGTGTTTGTTTCAGGTTTAGGGAGTTGTTAAGTCATCTTTCGTTTTTAAGTCAAAAGACAAGGAAGTTTGTGAGAGAAACTAGGTGTTGATATAATAATTATATAAGTACATTCTGTGTTTCAACTCAGAGAACCGAGCTATAGTAAAAATAAATGCCTGTTCCTTCCCGAGTCCGGACCCGGGTCCGATCGATTTGAAGCAGACTCCGGTGTCCTGGATGTAAAGGGGGGAAGAATCTAGTACAATCATACAATTTGTTGATCGGAGCTGTCTATTTTGGATGTAAAATGAGATACCTAGTTCATTTAAAATGAATCTCTTGTAAAAAGAAAAGATAACTATTTTGTCTTTCACAACACTTCAGGTACCTATTGTTTGTCAAGTGTGAACATAAAGAAAGCCAGGCGGAAGTCATCTTGCTATAGCAGTAGGTATCCTGTAATTCATTCATAGAAATCTAGCGAAACATAAATACAAAGCAGTTACGTTTTAACACCGCTTCTTTGACGAACTACCGTAAACCGTAGCGATACTTACATGCTGTACATGCTGCCAATCACAATGCGTTGAACATAAAGGAGGGAGAGGAAATAGGATAACGGTGTGCGCGGGCGCAGTGCGTTGGCATAGTCAGCGCGCAAGAACTTCTCAATATCGCGAACCGTTCCCCTGTCTGCGACCAACAATGTATCATTAAAACCTCACCGTTATCGCAGGCCTGCCCACCCCTGCGCGCGCACGCCGAGCACGACGCGCGCGGCGTTGCGCTGACGCCGAGCCCGTGCCTGCGCGCGCTGGCTGCTCGTAATGGCACTCGATGTCGCCCCGCCCGACGACGCTCCACCGTTCACAACTTTTTGCTATTGCAAATGGAAACTACGAAGACAGTGGGGTGAATCGAGGCCGATACACCGACGTTACACTACGATCTCAGAAATGATGTCGATTGTCAAGCGCGATTAGAGAAAACATCATCAACTTCACGAACTACCAAAATACGGTAATAGCTGCTTGAGTTCGAGAGGTCACGTAGTGTGTTAACTTGACGTGGTGATACGTAACATCTTCTCATAAATACTAACAGTTAATATCTAATCTCTCTTTTGATTACTACGTCCATTAAATTTTCAGCTTTAACACCAACGTAACAAAAATTGCTTTGGTGAAGATTTACCAAGCATTAGTGTCCCAAGCAACAGTTGACAGTTGAAAGTATTACATTTCAAAAGCTCAGATAACTTATTTTCATGCAACTCTCGACCAGTACTGCTCTATCTCCCAATCTTTTTCCTCAAATAAAATTTTAGATAAAGTTCTGTTACAAGGAAAAATATATCGCACTAGGCATGTATAGAACATCCGGTTTGCCTCCTGAATGTTCCAATTGCCCCGATCAATGAAAGTAGCTCAAAATATACGAAACCAATCACAGCACTGTAGTGTTGATTATGGCCGTTATACGTGCTACACGGTGCATGCACAGTCAAAAAAACAAGTTAATAATTTAGGTAGATCTAACAGGTACCTACATTGTTGGAAAGTCCGCCCGAACACCTGTCTTTGGAGACTCAATTTAAAAACGTAATGAAGAAGCTTCAAATATTATAATAGCAGATGATTACGGAACTAATAAAGTTATCGCGTTAATATTAAACGTAAATTGGGCTTTGGAGCTGAATAGGTTTCGATTGGATCATTCCATTCGGTTTCTTCTTGTCTTTTAAATTCTTCTTGGCAAATCAAACAACTGGCAAGCTCATCAGTTCGTTTATGAACGAGCTGACTAACGAATAGTTACTTGGAAATAATCAGTTGCAAGTTTACAAGAGGTTAAGCAGGGAAAAGCAACTGTGGAGGCAGGCTTACAGACCACATAAGTGCCGAAAGAATATGAAAAAGTCTGCAACAAAAATCCATTACAGAAATTAGGACAGTAAACCTAGTTTTTTTACAAAAACATGAACAGTCGCAGCTTTTGGGTAGGATGAATAAAAAACCGAATAAGCCCGAAGGGACCACGGAAGAGTCTAGTATTGTATGTGTGGGTCCAATGCTTGACGTTAGACACGTGATCTTGAAGGTCGCAGCAAGGTGATGATTGCACAGGCTACTGCAGCGTGCACAGGATGTCACAAATTACTATAATGGCTGTATTTTTCCACAGGAAGAGCTGGCGATCAACGTGACTGAGAGCTCCTTATTTTATTTTCTTGAGAGACTTTCAATGCTACGGGCTACGGCAAATGCCTTTCTTTCTTACTTACTATCCATGCTAATCTTTGACGAGTTCGGTTCCTCCCGCTATCTTCTATGCGCTTCAAGTCGATTTTGGCTGCTTTGAGATGCACTCTGTACTGAGTCCTGCATAAAGCTTCTTTATCAAGCTGAAGTAAGATGACATGAATACTCGACACCAGAACATATAGATAAGAAGATATTGCTTTCATTTACTTGCTGCCATCGAGCCGGTGTTCAAGCCTTTCGAAATCTTATAGGGTTCCAATGACGCACAATGAATCATGGTGGCAGAGACAGGAACGTCATATTATTGTAGAACAAGGTGCTTAAAGCTCACAATATTTAATCAGTTAAACGTCGCCTTTCTAATTGTTTAGTACGAAGGCACACTTGTACAGGCTTTGTCAACAAACCATTAGAAGGTTTGAGAAAGGAGTCAGTACAACCTGCAGACGATTTTAACAGAACTAGTAGGCAGTTATCGCACTAACTACTACGTCAGACATAAATTATTTCGTTATCAAATGACAAGACATAAAAGCTGGCCTTGAACTAGAGTGCTAGGCGGTAGGCAGCTCAGAGAGTACTAGAGTATCTAATACGTAGTTATAAAGTGTGTATTGACAGGTTTTGGTGCGGTGACCGGCGTGGAGCCGCGGACGCAGCCACGGAAACACGGAATGCACCGTCGCCGTCGCTTGCGCAACCGAGCCTGCCCACAAACGTGTTGTTGGTCGGGGAAGACATAAAAAGAAATATTTTATTAGTGAGCCACACCGGTACCACTAAAACTCTTGGGACTTACGAACATTAGAGCGGCGTGGGCGCAAATGAAATTCATCATTTAAATGCCGCCGCCTCGTAAAGCGCAAAACGGGATGTAGGCAAGTTTATTAATCGATTGTTTAGCATTGTGTTATTAATTAACTTTTTACGGTACCTCTGTCTTATAAAAAGGGGTAATCTGTGAATAACAATCTTATTCATCAACATTAGGATACCTATTTTCCCAGCTGCGTAACGGAGCATCTGTAAGTGCCTAAGCATGGATAATATTATGCTACTCTGGATTTGAAACTTTGATCAAGCAAAATGAATGAAGGTAAAAATAACGTTTTCCTAAAGGTTCTGAAAAACCCACTTACCTAATTGAATATTTTTTTCGTTGTGTCCCTATAAGATTTTACAAAGATAGAGCAGAAACTTGATCGAAAGGTTAACTAATTAATAGCGTGTTTCTACAAATATAACTCTATTTTCTACAAACGCATCAAATTGAATCAGAGGTGTGACGAAGGCGTGTTATCCCTGCATGTCGTCGTCAGGGCCACGGCCCGTTGCCTCTGTGCGTCTCGCCACTGCACTCCTGCGCAGCATACGCACCCTTGACTATATACCATGCAGTGCCTGTAGGGCTAAATATACTCCCTTTTACTTAGTGTGTTAATAGAAATCTATAATGGTTAGGTTAGGCCCAGAAAGCAACGACTTTGGCTGTAACACTATAGGGTCCATAAGTTCCTGTAAGTGAAGGTTACGCAAGACATATTATGACATCAGGTTAGCACCCATTTCCACTCCGGGCGAGTATCGTCCATTATTCATTTTCAAAACATCATAAGAGATAAAGGTATTGTCATGTACGTAATGGCGGCTATTTTCCACAATCGTTATAAAATCAAATCGGTGGTGTGACGGAGGCGTGCCCGTCGTCAGGGCCACGGCCTGCTGCGGCGACACGACACTCCTGCGCTACCTACACGCACGCGCACACTGTGTCACACCGCGTTTAGAACCTTCGAGCTGTACCGACTTCTGCATCAATTGTAGATGAATGTGGCCGAGCTTTGTATTAATTGAATCATTTATAAAAAAGGCTGGTTTTACAAGATTGTTGTTTATATTAAAATCGCTCTTCTAAATAAAGGAGCAATAAAATTTGCTTTATCAAATACACCTATTTCTTTTTTGGTCTCGTGTGTCTGTGGCGCGCTGCATACCTTTATGGCTTCATCAAAATGACGGTGTTTTGCAAATCATCATATCAAAAATAAGAGTCCTGCAATCAACGTAGAATATAATTTTTATCTGAACAAGTAGACACAGTCGTCATGGCTATGAATCTCGGAGGGTTCACTTATGAAGGGGTTCCGTCACCCTCTCACACTTCACCGATGGTGGTGTTTGCTCCATGAACCATATCACAGGGGTGACGTGGTCTCCGGTCGAGGAGTTAAACCTCTCCCCGGTTGTGTCTAGTTAGAGGAGGTCCAAACTCAGAATGATTTATTCGTAAACATCGATAACCTCGGTATGAACTTTAGTAAAATTTGATAAATGGCAAGGATAACGTCAATCAATGAAATAAAATTGTTTTTTTTTGTTTAATTAGCACATCTTAAATATTTAAACATGATTGTTTGCTATTTCTATGTTATTGTGACAATACCCGTTCTGCCAAGGTCGTGAATGAGCGAGATCATCGAGGCTACAGATTCCTAGCGCGGGTAGGTGCTACAGTGATTATGATTATCGTGAGACATCAATCATTGCTAGTCGACCGACTTGTAGGTACATTCTTCTGTGTAGGTACTTAACTGTATTGTAAAACAATCCGTACATATACATTCGAGTACATATACTTCAAATGTTCGCAGGAACTAAGAAAATATTATTTTGCTACCTACGCTACCTACATGAAAAAACGCTTAGTTTTCACAAGATATTTTAACGTTCAACTAAAATAAACCTGACTTTTCAAAGATTCGAATGAGACAGCTCTCAAGCCTTCTATGAATGAAGTTAAGAACATGAATAAAATAAATTATATAGCATCGTAGGCGTAAGAATAGACACGCACAAAGGAATACTTTAAAAGTTGTGTGAATCCACCTCAATACTGAGGTTTCGGTAAGTTTGCACACGTGTTAGCGGAGTCGTTCAAATTTTTGTAGGTGACTCCATTGTAATAGGTGCACGAATTGTGAAGATGATATTGTGAAATAAGAAAGACAGAAACCACTAGGTAAAACTCTGTTCTTCGAAATAGTCTGTTTTTGGGTAACTGCAAAAGAAAAATTGTTCTTTTAGATTATGAAAAATGAATAAGTATAAATGACTGATTGGTGCTGCGTATCATCACTATCATCCCTAGCAGTAAATAAAGATAACCAAAAGAAAAATTTTATGCAAACAGTCATTGAGAAAAAACAGGGTTTTTTGTTGTAAAACCTTCTAATTCGCGTCACGTGTAGGTACTTTCACACAAATACGCAGTACAGTAGCAGAATAAAAAATGACAAATCGTTTATCTAACTGTGTGGATTACCTACTCGTCGTAATAATATTATTTGCATGTTTAAACACAGTGCCGATTGTGTGGACTAGAGATGTGCCGTTGCCGGCAATATTGCCCAAGGTGGGAATATAGGTGGAAATATTGCCGGCAATATTGCCGGGAGTGGAAATATTTGGGAATATTGCTTAATTTTAAGTCAAAGTGAGTGCGAAAACTATGTAACACACTTAAAATTAGCATTTACAGATCATGGTATACATTATTTACAAAAAATTTTTTTTTTTTTGTAAAGTTGCCAAAATTGCCGGCAATTTTGGCAATATTCCCGGTATTTTACCGGCAATATTGCCCATTGTTGCCGCACACCACTGTGAATATAAGAAATTACACATACATTTTAAGATAAGAATTGACGATTATTGTATATTTAATAAATATTGAATAAAAAGGCATAAATTCGAATAATTTATTTTAATGTTGTAGTTTAATCTAGTCAACGAATGCTCAAAGCATAGAGGGAAATTCTAGAAACACATTTTTTACAACGTAACTTTGTTTGGACTAGTTAGGAGGTGAACATATCAAAACCATGAGCTCTGGGGGGGGGGGGGGGGGGAAGGTACCATTTTTTGGTGTTTCGCTTACATCTCGGAAAACCATGCGTTCTAGCAGCATAGCGTGTGTGAACAAAATAAAAAACTTAATCAATTTTCCGTAAGTTTTACTCAGTAAGCATTTCAATATCTTGGAAGTTTTCGAATTTTCATAGTTTTCGAGGTATCCGCTTTTGAAAGTCTGTAATTTAGGGGAAAAAACATTTTTAGTTTCGCGCATTTGGAAAGTTGTATTTGATATCGCCATAGATCCAGAAAGCAGTAGCAGTTGATTCAGACCCTCCCTTCACCACCTGCGATGAACAGAGCCAGCATGCTGCATCTTGAGGTGATATGGGCCTCCAGATCTTTATCTGGAGGCCCACGGACATTAAGAGAGACCCCTTCGGGTATCTCTCAATGTCCACCAGGTATGAGTAGTTCTTAAATTCGGTGACCACCATCAAGCTTGATATGTCTTGTCTTCCCCCACCGAGGGAGCAGTAAAAATTTGCTTAGAAACTCATTTAAATTATACTAGGTACTTACAGACTAGGTAGTACTGTACTATGTAGGAGGAAATCCGCACCTATAAGAGATGCGGAAAAACTATCTTTGGAAACTTTAGTTCTTTTTTGTTGCAAACAATTTTCGTATAGGTAGGTATTAATTTTTGGTCAAGTGTGAGTTGCCCACGAAAATACACGGAGGAGTAGGTACTACAGGAAGAGCCTGAAAAGACTGCTGCTGCTTTCTGGATTTATGGCAATATTAAATAAGACTTTCCGAATGCAAAAAGGTAAATATGGTTTTTTGAAAACTATACAAGACATCGAAATGGTTACCAAATAAAACTTATAGGAAATTTATTCAGCCTATGTTTTATTCATACAAACCATGCCGCTAGGAGGCATGGTTTCCGAGTTATAAGTGAAAAAACAAAAAATGGAACCTTTAAACCCCCCTCCCCCACAGCTCGCCACAGCAAGGGCTAGTGGCGGGGACTTTTGATAATTATATTCACCTCCTAACTAGTTCAAATAAAGTAACGTAGTCCAAAATCGTGTTCCAAGAATTTCCCTCAATAACTGTTCGTTGAGTGGGCTACTAGTTTTTCATGCAAAATCACAAAGCAAAAACAACGAGTATAAGTACCTATACAATATGGAAGTATAAATCTCTGTCAAAACTACAAATAATCAACGAAAAAAACATTATTTTAATGCATTTGTTTCGGTAATTCTTACATAATTAGTAAATCACCGTTTAGAGTAACAACTTAGTAGTTTTTATAAGGCGGACTTAATGCCGCAACGTATTATCTACAGTAATATAAACTGCACCTGCAGTAATAATAAAATATACTGGTGTTATTTGACTGGCAACTTTGGCAATATTGCCAAAGTTGCCGGCAATTTTGGTATTTTACCGGCAGTGGCAATATTGGGAATATTGCCGGCAGTGGGAATATTGCCATCAGGCACATCTCTAGTGTGGACAGTTGGAAAACACCAAAGTTCGCAGGATACGTGAAGGCCGACGCCGCCCACGTCGCCTCTCCGACTCTCCGGTGACTAGGCGACTGCTACCTGTGTTCACTAAGCGACCAGCCATCTTTATCATACTAATTACGACTTCATCAACACAAGGTTCGCTTATTATTTCCTCAACGTAATTGTCCCTTTGCAAATGCGAAGTCATAGCGCAGTTCCGCTGTTCAAAGGGGACGAATTTTACAATGATTGCTGTTTTTCTTTTCAATACTTACTCATAGAGTTTTTTTTTTGTTTTTAATTATTATACTTCTTTTTTTTTACGTGGTAAAATCATCAAATGAATCCTCCCACACAGGGCAGATCGGGAGGGACTGTCAGACTCGTACTGAATAAAATCCACGGTGTCCTTCAGTAGCCCTTTGTGTACCGGAATCGCGGCATACGTGTGTCCCGCGACCCTGGCAGGCTTTGGCCGTCTAAAGGCCCCCATCATTGTGCTGACACTCTTTGAGGCGCGCGTGGAACACAACGCGCCGTCGACCCGGGCATGGTCCATGGTCAGACAGCGAGTCGCCCATTACTCCCCGCCCCGCGCCTGCGGTGGCCGGAGATCGTCTCGCGACGTGCTCGTTGTGGGCTTCTACCACTGCGGCGTGGGTGAAGGGTGGACGCTGTCCTCTCCCTCGCGCGTCCCGCCTCCTCCTTCGCGAGCATGACTGCTTCGCAGACCGCTTCCCACTCAGTCTCGCCCCGCAGCATGGCCGCGACCAATGCCGGGCGCGAGAGGTCGTCGCCTATCGCCTGCGTGAGGAGTCCTCACGCAGGCGATAGGCGACGACCTCTCGTGCCCCGGTTGGGCAGAGCACCCCGTGTCCTCACTGAGGACACGGGGTGCTCTGCCCAAGCGGGACAGTCCTGCACTGTATCCTCCACCGTGTCTTCCGTCCGGACGACCCTCGCAGTGGTGACACCCAGACGTTTCCTCCTTCCTCATCAGACACAGGGTAAAAATGATCGATGCCGAAACATTCATGTCCGGTGAGGACCTGCGTCAAGCGGTAGGTGAGGACGCCGCCGCCGGCCGTGGTGCCTATCCAGCCACTCCTCAAAGAGGGGTCTTACTGCCGCGATTGCGGCGTGCCCGTGTAGGTATTCAATTATTAGCAACGTATATCAATATTGGTACCAATTTAATAAAACGTACCTAATTGTTAATTACCTGTGTTCTAAAATCTATGAATATATTTTTTCGATATAAATCCTTAGAACGAGTCTTCTACTACATAATTTTTTAATCTGTTCGTTTGAAGGTCATTTTACATATTAAGGAGATAAAGACAGATTTATTTATGTAATATGTAATCAAGTATAAAACAGTCGCGCGAGATAAGTTACGAGTTTTACTACCAACCAAGTTTTTGATAACTGTATTTTTTAATTATCTAATGGCAAAAGTACCTGATGATGGACAAATTATGGGTTATATTTTGAGTGTAGTTATAACATTTAATTACCTACAAGATAATATTGTCGTAAACATAGAAAACGATTAACTGATTATGTATTTCCTTAATATCCGCGGAGCCGACCATCGTAATATGTAATAACCATGATGATTGTTTAACACAGAAAAAAAATTGCCATAACCTCATTTTTTCCTCAAAATCTATAGATAGTTGTAAATTGTTCGATGGCTGGCAGCTATTGCGAGAATATTGTATTTTTTGATATCCAAAAATTCATTAGAGGTACCTATGTCAAATTTTTTCCTGGTTTGTCATTCTTAATGTGAAAGTCTAATTCTGTGTGATAAATAATAATTAATTAGATAAAGTGTGTCTACGTCAAATTCACAAGGTTTGACATATTGTGACATTATGGATACTCATTATCCATCTATCGATACATCGATACTTAGATATATGTATAATAATAATAGTGTGAGTGTGTAGAGGTCTAGCACCGACCACCCGGCCATTAACACAAATTGTGTCTGTTCTCAGAGCAGCTAATTGTCGCGTATTAACAAGATCGTGTCCTCAATAGCAACAGCGCGCGAGCGACGGCGGGCGGTGCGCCACCCCTAAGGATGCCCATTTCCTTGTAGCTGATTACGGCTCACGGACTAAAAAAGTACAATCATAGTGCTCTCCGGCGCGGAACGCACTGTCCTCATTTGAATACAAACGCAATGCGCGTGCGCACACACCCTTAACTGTACACAGACCCAACCCGCCGCACCAATTACGACTCTAAAGTCGACGACCATCAGTTCCAAATCGCTCGGCGGCCTCACCATAGTGCCCTCTTTTCAAAGTCGAAAGAAGAGGGACTCTCGCACGCCAGAACGAGAGGGCGCTATGCTTGAGGAGGACGGAGGACGTTAAGGGCATTCACCCCGTACCCCGTGGGTTGCGACTAGCGGCTCTACAAATGATGTACAAGCACATAGATGCCTTTCTCTATTTAGGTGCGCACGAGTTTCGAAATAGTGGCCGTGGAACTTTTTGTTGGGAGGTGGATCCTGTTTGGGTTGCGTCAGCGCATGACGATAAGTTCGGCTATTGCTGCGGCTAGAATGTCCGCGGCACAGCGATACAGGTGTGCGCCCGCGCCGCGTCTACCGTCACCCACCCATAGCTGACACAACCTTTCAAAAATGACCATCTCCGATTCTCCGACACGTTACACACTTATCACAGTTCTTGTGTGGAGGGGCTAGTGACCGCTTACCAAGCTATCAATGCAATCCATAACCTACTAATTTTTAATTAATTGAAACTTATTTCCCGTCATCAAGATTGAACATAGCATTTTAAGTCTTGATACAGATTAGGTTTTTGGAATCATTGGTTCTCAGAAAAGTCACATTCGTTGGGATTATATTTTGTAAGTACTTATACAAAGCCGATCGGTGAACAGATTAAAGCTCAAGAAATCAAGCTCCATCATAGAGTGGACATCAGAAGGTTTCACCATTAATGTTATTGCAATATTGATTGGCTGCGTAGCGCCGGTGGGAGAGCATTGAGGTTAATGAGGAGTCCGAATGTTGGGTGAGGCCCTATGAACGGGATCACGATGGTGAGAACATGCCTGTGGAATATGTTATTATGTTAATATACGCAGTTATTTATAGACGCTTACCTGCTTTCTACAATTTTGACAATTTTATACCCAAGGGCCGTAAAGGTAGCAGTAGTAACTAAAGCTAGTTTCTTTCCTTTGGTCATAAAGTAAAATGTAGGTTCGTAATCAGTTTAACAGTGTAAATAAATAGTAGTACTATTAAATTTTAAAATTGAGTTAAACGAAATAAAAATAACTTATTCGGCATTTGTAACATAATAAACATAACAAATCACATTTATTTATCATCAAGGTGTATGAAAACAAACATAGCAAACACCCCTTCAGTCAGATAAACAGAGATTTTATTGCGATTTTCCCTTGAAGCGTTCTACGATGTTTTTCTAAAGCTACAGGCTATTAGTCATGTAAGTACCTACCTACCTTTTCTTGTGTGGTTATGATACAAACATTGCAGTTATAGTACACAGTTTTTTTACTTTAGAGAAAACACACTAAAAAACAACGACATGTTCTTGATTGCTTAACATTTAATAGACGATGTCGGTAGAGCTTTTATGTTTATCAATTGAGCTTTTATCCCTTCTTGCTTTAGTCCTTAGACAAATCCAACCAACATACAAGACACTATTTTTCTTTATTGCTTTTTGTCTAAGGGCTGATTTTTCTATTGCCAGATAACTTTTATGAGGAATAAAAATTGCGGTTTCACAGCTTATCTATAGAAATATGTCAAACCGCTATTTTTATTCCTCAGATAAAACTTATCAGACTATTAAAAAATTAGCCCTAAGTACCAAAAACGGGAACACAGTAAGATGCAACAATTATTGAGCAGCGTCTAATATACGCAACGACATTTGAACACTTTGTAACAATTTCATCCCTAAAATGCTGCAGCCTAGTTTTCCGCATTGATTTCACAATCTATATTTAGAACGGGGGGTAGATTGGTAGGACTGACCCACGGCTATAAATGCAGCCGCATTCATTGTTCAACCATCTATAAATAATTCCCATGATTGAATTCCCAGACTAATTCCCTATTCCCAAGTCAGACGGGCTAGCCACTCGGTCTAATTGGAAAATACCTACTGTTAACTGTTGTATGTAGGAAGGTATAAGGTAAGTGCAGATTCCCACGTCTAAAAAAGTTTATTTCTTTAAAATCGGAAGTATTTGGATGTCTGTTATTAAGGAATTTTTGGGGACTAATTACTGTTAAGAAGACAAAAATGTGTTTCTCGCACATCTATTGAAAAATGTTCACAAAAACATGCAACAAAAATCTGCAACATGATTCCCATATTTCCGTTAGACATCTACACACGTGCTGTATCTAGGTATGGATTTTCATGTAGGTAGTTTTCCATGGCTATTATCGATCGGCGCAGATAACTAGCTGGAGTCCTGGCCGGGGGTGGGCCGCATTCGCCCACCCCCCCCCCCCCTGATGTGTCGATAGAGCCCGCATCATGCACTGCTGGCTAATTGTTGGGACTACACTGCTACACTGGGCTATATATAATTGTCTGGAGTTAAAATCAATAAGGGCGCTTGGAAACTGCTAGGATGTTGTTTGTTTTTCGTTCGTCATCAATTTTCCGGTTAACGTGTACGTTTGTTGCGAATTGTTGTATCAAATCTTTGGTAAAATCATGGAGTTTCCTTGCCTTGACAATAAATGTAAGTTTATGTATTTAAGTGTAGTTTATTTTGAACACAGTGGTAGGAAATGAACTACCTACATTATTTTTTGTTTCTCATAACGACGCTAGAAACCCGCCACTAAAACTTGGGTTGTTCAGTTGCAAGTTGCAACAAAAAACAAATGAACATAATAAGCTATTGCGCCGCCGCCGTGGACTGACCAGCGTTCCTCCGAACTCCGAAATAAGAGAAACAAAAGTGGAACAAAAAAGTGAGCCGGTCATCCCCCTCTGGACGGCGGCAAAAAGTACAAAAGTGTGCCACCTCCCGCCGCTCCCAGGAATGTTTTACGTCCCCTTCCCTCTGAGGGACGGGTGCGACTTCATCTCGTGGGAGTTTTCATGATCATCCATGCCTTTTAACTTTTTGTCTTTGCTACTTTGTTTTCTTAGAAATATAAAGACGAATTTTGAGGGTGGTATTTTTCTCGGCCTTTACCCTATTCTCAGTGGCTATGTTAGGCCTATTGGTTGAATAAATACATTTTTGTATTTGGATGACATTAAACTGGTCTCTACATTGTAGACAGCTGTTCCTACCTAAGATTGTTAGATTTTAATTTCTATCAAAATGTCTGCAGCTGTAGGATATAATTATAGTTGTAAATTGATCGGACGATGTCCTTTGTAACCATTTGTATGCATTGGAATTCTGGGGTGCGCCATGTGAAGATGGGGCTAGTGGGTCATAAGTTGTTATCACCTGTGTGTGTGTGTACCTGATTTAAATGCACCTGACAAATAATTTTTTTCCTCGTATTCCATGGTTCCAGGAGCTACTGAGAGAAAATGTAGGGGCTAAATGAATAGGTAAGTACATAAAGTACGATGTAATGTGAAACTTTGTGAGGATGCAATCTGTCAAGTCGAAGTAATTTAGAAAGAGATTTTCTTCACCTCATACTGGTAAGAGGTGAGTTTACGCGTTTTTTGGCAGATCCGCTTAAACTAATCATTACGATGAGATAGTTTAAGTTTAGCAGGAAGTGGCTCAACCTGATAACAAACTAGATTTGTGATACGTTGCCACGAAAAATGTCCATAATACAAAAAAACGTAATTTATACTTCCTGCCCAGAGTTCATGATTTATTCAGCTGTAATATAAGCAATGTTTTGAATTAGTTTCATTGTTATGTCGGGCATTAGAGCAAATAAAAGTTTATGAATGAGCGCACTCCCCATGCCAGTGGATCTCACGTGACATGTCGTGACCGAACTCGCGGGTAACCACATTACAAGGATGAGGTATGCAGCTGGAAGAGACATGGTCTAAGGGCGTTTGTGCACTACAAGGAATTTTACCGTCCGGCAGTCCGATTTCTTACAATTTGTCAATGAATTTCAATGAATTCTCAATGAAAGTTGTTGTAAATCTTACTGTCGTCGGACAGTAAAATTCCGTGTAGTGCACAAACGCCCTAATACCATATTTTATTCAATTGTAATTAAATCAGAAATTTTTAAAGAGCTTTTCTAAAAAATATACATGTGCATTTTTGTGCAATTGGAGTAGCCAGATACTTATAATTTTAAAGAGAGACACCTATAGATCTAGCTATTAAACTAGGCACGCATCTGGTTCTTTAAAATATTTTTTTTTCTTTTTCTAAGTTACCTAAGCTAAAAGAGACACTAATTACGCGAAAACGCTTTAATATTTACGGAAAAAAAAGGTAAAGTTTTTGTAGAAAAAGCTACGAAAAATTAAGTATTCTCGTTTGCCGTTCAATATTTCATAAGACATTAAGCTTTAACACTGACTTATTTGCTAGGTACATATATACTAGCTAGCATATCCAGCAAACTATACGTACAGCAAAGTGAGGAAACCACGAGCACTTGTCGTTTGACACGGAGCCCCCGCGATAAGTGGCGAGGGCCGAGGGGCTCCAGCGACAGGTTATTAAACCGGCCCCCGCGGGGGAGTGTTTGTTTTATTTTAATATTAATGGCGATAAACAATCAGCCTCATATCGCTCGCCGTGTAATGAAAGGGAGGTTTGCGAGCCTGAAGTGGAATGAAAAGTTGCCGCGGAAAATGGGTCAGTTATGACTTATGACGTGTAGACTTTTTGGATTAGCATCGAATTTATTTGAAACCTATAAATCTTTACACTGTCATAATAACTTAATTCATGCTTTGATTGGTGCTTTAAAACGAGGGAGGAAGGACATTAATTACATTTGAGGCAGTATAGGTATTCACGTAGTTTTTTTAAACTTTGCCCACACTAGGAATATCTCACGATTCATGGTTGCGTTTATTAACATTTATAGTAGATTACGCACCAAGGGAATAAAGCAGTGCCTTACGTCACGGGCGTATTGAATCCCGAAGCGACACTAAGGATTCTGGGGGTGAACCTCCGGAGCGCAGCGAGGAGGTTCAAGTGTTAATTCCCGAGTGAAACGAGGGAATTAAGATAAGAATCCTTAGTGTAGCGAGGGATTTAAGTTAGCCCAAGACAAAGGCAGCTTTATTCCTGAGGTGAGTACTCTGCTTTTCACACCACCTGCGAGGAAATAAATTCGAATTTTGAAATTTGATGTGGTACGACAACCTTCGAACGTGAGCTTGCTGTGGTGCCCACCTCAGCAAGCGATCAGCTGTTGCAGTGGGGACTGCCGGGGGGCAGCCGCCGCTGCTTCAATTCCTTCGTTCAAAGTTTTCATACTATGTTTTGTTTGAGGTTCCAAATTCAAATCACATTATTCCCACGGGAATAATGAAATTCAGTAAATATTATTCCCTGGTTTGAGTATGGGGAACAATGACTTGCTTTACGGCCGGTTTGCATGACATATAATGTGACATTTACGAGCAAGTGGTGTGAAAAATTATTTACATACACAAACAGCCAGACCCAGAACAACTAGCTGTAGGATATACAAATACTGTGCCGTGCGGGTGTCGAACCCGCGACACGTAGCGCTGTAGTCAATTGCTCAACCACTGCGCCAACTGTGTCGTGTGATCGTTACATGATAGGTATAGTCACGAGCAATAACATGTAAACACTTAACAAAATTCAAACGCAAATTGCTCGTGAAATACTGATTTCCACTTTGAAATAAGACCTAGTTTGTAATAGTATGGCTTCCGAAATAGAAGTCTAATTAAAAGACAAACGTTTCGTCAATATGGTAGCAGAACATCGCTTTTGAATACTGCTTAGTGTATACATACTATTGCTCGTGACTGTACTTATCATTATTTGGTCTACGTCGTAAATAAACTAGTAATAGACAACAGTTATGAATAATCAAAACATGTAAAGCCTTCCTTCGTCCTTCGTATTTTGTTATGATGTGGGTGTTATAATAACTTAGACGTTACTGAAGCCATTGCCAAACAGTCTTGAGATGTCTGCCAACTGCAATATTTCATTTTTTTCTACTATACAAAATGTCGTAGGACAGAATAAAGGTTTTAGTCTGAAATGATGCAGGATATCTTTTATCTCAGCATTACGTACCTAAATATTTTTGTTTAAATTTATTTTTTACGTGGGTCAAATATCAAATGTGTCCTTCCACCAGGGCAGGACGGGAGGGACTGTTTGATTAAAATCCACGGTGCCTTCAATAGCCCTTAACGTTCCGGGTCCACGGTTACCCGATAGTCCCGCGACACCGACAGACTTTAGCCATTTTCATTAATTTTCTATTATATGCATATGATGGGATAACTTTCGACTTGCTGCTGGCAATCTGGCTACTTATGTTAGTAACCTAGGTTTATACAATTTCTTGTCTATTGCAAGATTTGTCAAATTCGTGTACTAGGTATTCTCTATTCTCCGTCACTTATTTAACAGAAGACCCCTGCAGTTTTCATCTGTACTAAAGTAGTCTAAAAATAGTTATTCTAAATAAATCCTATTAACTGTAAATGCGAGGAAGAATAAGTAGCTAAATAGGTACCTAACTAAACTTTTTACTCTGAAACGACCAGTCGAGTCGTATTGAAAACTAATACTTTTGCTCCGCAAGTATCGAGGTAACGACACGATGGGTGGAAATTAACATCATCTATTTTAATGACAGTTAAAATGAAGAATTTTTATTATTTTTAATTTATTTAAAACTAACTGTCGCTACAACTCTAAAATTATCCTACGTAAGATTAAATCGGGTTAAAAACTATACCTACTTTATGGTAGGTACCTATAACAACATGACATACGAATCCGTAAAATAGTTTTTGTGTCAAAAAGTAACAAACAGCCATCGATCCATCCCAGTCCTGGATTTATAAATAGGCCGCATAGGCCGCGGGCGGCAGCGTCCTAGGGGCGGCAGATTTCAGAGGACGGTCACTCGATTTAAGAGGATAAAAGTCAAACACGTCCACTGATTTTCTCATGGTTTTTATAAGTACTTTAAATAAATCCCTTTAGAAACTCATTCCTATCGAAACCTATATTATCATGATGTAGCACATTTAGATCAGCTAACACTTGTGATTCGATGTTTTAGATAATGGAGAACCATGTGAGAGATTTATTTAATTCTTGCCTTCTGTAGGACACAAGGCTCAATATATGTTTAATGCCATTACTATAGAGCTAGAAAAGTTAAACATTAACCTCGATGATTGCCGCGGTCAGTCTTATGATAATGCCTCTAACATGTCAGGGATTTACAATGGTTTACAAGCCAAAATTCAAGAACAAGCACAATTTGCTATGTTTGTTCCTTGTCAAAGTCAAAGTCAATTTATGTTGCTAGAGGAGGTATATACTTTCTTCGTGAAGTCAACTGAACGTTGGAAAAAATTAACGAATGAGATAGGAAGAGGAAAAACACTCAAGAGAGTGAACCTCACTCGTTGGTCGGCTAGAGCAGATGCCTGTAAAAGTCTAAAACATTCCTGGGATTAAGTAATTACAGTTTTAAAAATGATTGAAAATGACAGTACAGAGAAACCGGTCCCGCGAAATGAGGCAAAGGGAATTCGCATCAAATTAGAAAAACTTGAAACTGCGTTCATGGTCTTATTTTGGAATGTTATTTTGGAAAGGTTAAATAAAGTGAGCATTCAGATTCAGAGCTCATCTGTAGATGTATAGACGGTATCTGATCTCTATGGATCTCTAGTAGAGTTTATAATAGCAGAACGAGAAAACTTTGACTATTTCGAAGAAAAAGCAATGGAGATGAGCACACTTAAGGAATATCAAGGTAAAATGAAAAGACAACCTAAAAGAAAAAAGATGACGGATGAAACAACGAATGAAGAACCTGAAATACCCACTAGCTCTAGAGATTATTTCCGAGTGAATACCTTTTTGGTCATTCTTGATAGACTGATGAGAGCTGAAATACAGAGAAGGCATAATGCTTACTTAAACTTTAAAGACAAATTTTCATTTTTAACAAAAATTACTGAACTTTCAACACAAACAGTTACAGAAAAAGCTCAGTCTCTCGTAAAATATTATACCAATGATTTAGAGGACGATTTGATTCAAGAATGTGTGCATTTTCAAAGTCACATTTCCTCTGATAAAACTGCAGAGTGTGCAGTGAAGCCTGAATCAAACTCACTACTCAGTCTCTCAACTTTTTTGAGGAATCAAAGTCTGTCTAATGTATACCCTAACTTGGATATAGCTCTCCGCATTGCACTTTCCACTCCTGCTACAAATTGTTCTGGGGAAAGGAGTTTTTCCTGTTTAAAACGCGTAAAGAATTATCAAAGGTCTTCATTGTCCCAAGAAAAAATGAATTCTCTAGCTCTTCTCTACATAGAAGCCGAGATAATGAACACCATAAACTATGATAATATTATTAATGATTTTGCTATTAAAAAGGCCCGTAAAAAAATGTATATCTTGATTTTTATTTCATTACGCTCCTTCTTAATGACTAATTCTAATTTTATTTAACTGTAAGGCCTTCTTTACTAAAAATGGAAAATCATTATTTTAGAAAGGTATGTAAGTACATGGGGCGGCGGAATTAAAGTAGCCTACACTCATAAAAAACATAAATCCGGCACTGATCCATCCGTCCTCACAAACTTTCGCATTTACTAATATTAGTATCTAATTAGTAAATATTTCATTTCGTGTTTTTTACTTTTCTTGAAAAAGAAGAAAATTGGAAAATTGTTAAAACGTTCTTGTTTTTCTGAATAAGTTCTTACTTTATATTTTCCCCTACACAAAACATTTGAACGCAGATTAATTAGATGAACAAAACCAATTTTCCGCTTCGACGACTGCCTATTTTAAATTGTTACGATTGAAATAATAAAACCATTGATAGAAACAAACTACCCTCATGGTTCACCCTCGCATACCATTATTCTCCCTTTTTACCTTATTTAAAAGCTACGTTATTTGTGTGTAGATAAGGTTGGTCATTGCTTGTGTGGTGTGTTGTACTAGTAAGTGTTAGGATTGTAATGCAGTAAATTCAGTTCAATTTGACACGATGGAGTGGGTGCAGCGTCCTGGCATGCGGGTGGGGTGTCTGCTTTGTTTTTTATTATTATTTGTCCAACTACCCGACGATCGGGCGAAGGGTACATTTTACTTTTTGTACGTCTATTAGTATTTAAGTACTTTTGGTCTGGATTAAGTGATTTCGTTGGGGTGAGCTTGTTGTTTTTGGACCGGACGGCGGACTCCCTAAATTGGTTTACTCGAAATAACCTCTTCTTAGTTGAAGGGTACCGGTTGATATATTTTTTTATGTTATTAAGGAATAATCATCATCATTAAAAATAAGGTTTCTAAATGTAGAGTTTTTCCAAAACTGTCAAGGAAAGTCAAGATTCTGTCAATGCTTTTTACTAACACCAATTGAAATTGTTTTCCAAAGCAATTCCCATTCTTTTTTAAATCAAACTATCATCTCCCTTATTGCCTATGCCACTCAGGACCAAAGCTGCTTTCAACTGGTAAAAGAATTATTGGTATCAATCCAGTAGTTTTGAGTTTATTCATTACATACATACGCACACAAAAATACAAATCTTTTCTCTTTATAATATGATAAGTGTAGCTAACCTCCCTAATTCACATACCGATGCACTTGTTTCGAAGCATGCGGTTACAACGTTTAACATATAAAATACCGAAGGGTGCTTCCATGGGAGAATGACTCGCACCATACGCTCTGGTACCCTCACAGGAATTATTTTAAGGGCAGGGGTGCTTTGCTCCATGATTTAATTAAGGAAATGGAGGTAATTTGAGCAATTGTTGTCGTTACATCGTGCAGGACGAAACCACGTGTGAGCGTGATAACGTTGACCAGTATTTTAAAACTTTTTAAACGGTTAATTAGTGGTCAAGGCATCTCGTCAAAAATATTGGTCGTTTAGGTCAACTATAGGACACCCTCGTAAAAGTTCCAGTCAACCCAAAAGACCAAAACCTCAAAGAACTGAAGGTTTGGTAAAATGTATTTTTACTAATTGAATCATTGTTTTATGCAATTAATTAATATATAGACTTAATCTTAACGCCAAAGACATTTATTTATTTATATTTTATTTTAACGATTATCGAAGAGGATTGGAAATCTGTATTTTTTATTTATGACTAATAAACAAGTACTGTTGTTTAATAAAATATAGGTTTCTGAACGTTTTTAATTATATTTTTAAACAAGTTTTTAAAGAAACAGGGTGCTTGAGGCGTTCTGTTTAATATTCAGACCTCATTTTCTATCACGTACCTACACCGAGATTACTATTTCAAATTATGAATAACATAAATGTTCGTTTTACGACATATTTCATGTTAAAATGTCTTTTCAATGAGTTTCAACTAGGTTAATTTTACAGCCTGCTTTGATATTTAAAAACATGCTTTAAAATTAGCATGCTTTGGGCACAGACCCTGTTGAGACATTGAAATGTAAATAGAATACGATATTTCACGAGATTAAGCTTTATTGAAATGGATTTCTTAATATCTATGTAGGTACATGATCTTTGTGGTTTGAAAATTGTGACACAAAAAATTGAATATATAGCAAGGTTGTTTTTTTCTAGCTGATCCTAAATATAACATTTAGGCGCCGTACATGTTAACTTAATTTATTTTGGTACTTATCTAATTCTTAACACCAAATTCTACAACTTGAATGTTATAACCACCTCCAGTGTAAATACAAGAAATACAAGGGATGAATATTCAATGTCATTGACCTAAACTTTCTTAAAAACCAAATCTCATTTCTTCGTTAAAACAAGTTGTGTCCAAGTCTGTGAGTACATACCTACCTACCTGCGAGCGAGCCCTCTTAAACTTAGAAGGCATTTCAAAACAAAGAAATGGAGTCCTTGCCCTCAGTGAGTAGCCCTCAGCGAGACTCACAAAGGGCTGTGATTGAGGGCGCGGGAGGAGGGGGACGCGGGTGAACGACCGCGCGCCGGGGTGGCCGCCCCCTGCGTATGCGCACGGTTGGCCGACGGTCTGTAACGTCCCTCATTCCTACAGTATTTATTAAAATCTAGAGTTCCGGTCGCATAAATCGCAGCTTAAAATATCCTTGTGGGGCGCAACGTATTTTCTTGATCAACGAATACATTTTAAAAGGAAGGAAATGAATAGTTTTTTTTTTTCAAAGTATTTAGCAGTCTGTAACTGTTTTGAGAAAATAGTAGGTATACAAAATATATTTTTATTAATACTACAAGGACAAAACTTCTGTAAGCCTTATCTTTTGTTTATAATATGAAACTTCAGTTATTTTGTAATCTAAAAACTTAAAAAAAAATGTCTTCAAAAAGAACCACAAAAAAGGGTAAAATAAACTTCAAAACTTTTCTTTCGGAAGTCGGTGACTTTTTTTTATTAATTTCATTGTCCTTTTTACCACCGACTTCCGAAAGAAAAGTTTTGAAGTTTATTCTACCCTTTTTTGTGGTTGTTTTTGAAGGCGGTTACTTACATTTTTTTTTTGAAAAAGTTTTTATTTTACTCTTTTTACTTTAAATATTCAACCAAAATTCTTGTCAAATACGAGTAGGTACATCATTTGCTTATATGAGCACTATAATTTTGTAATCCGTAACACCGGTAATAACATCGTTAAAATCTCTTACATTCATTCCCTATCTCGAAAACTACTGAGCCGATTTTGATGAAACTTGCAGTATTCCCTAAGTTGAACGATACCTAGTACAACAAAAAAAGAATTACTTAAATCGGACTTGTAGTTCCGGAGATATGCAAACACAAACATAATTTACCAAATCAGTCGAGGTCAAGTTCTTACTAGAGGAGTTGTACCTTCCATCATCAGCTCAGCTACATGAGATGATGATTACCATACGCAAATACTTAAATTACTTCATAAAATTTTCGAAAAACGATGTGTGTGCCTATAAAATTTGAGGGTTGCCCTCGATTTCTCCAGGATCCAAGCATCATATCCTGACATGGTGACAATGGGACCACTCCTGAAGTATCTCCTTTCGAACAAAAAAATAAATTTGAAAATCGGTCCACAATTGGCGGAGTAATCAGGTAACAAACACACAAAAAAAAAAAAAAAAACTCCTTTTTGAAGTCGGTTAAAAAAGGGTAAAATAACAGACAAAATAACTTTTCTTTCGGAAGTTGGTGGCTTTGTTTTATTTTATTTCATTGTCTTTTTTTTGGCACCGACTTCCGAAAGAAGAGTTATTTTGTCTGTTATTTTACCCTTTCTTGTGGTTGTTTTTGAAGGCGGTTACATTTTTTTTGAAAAAGTTTTTATTTTACTCGTTTCAGTTTAAGTATTCAACCCGAATTCTAGTCAAATACGTCATTATCTTACAATATGTGCACTAGAATTGTGTAATCCCTCGCACTGGTAATAAAATCGCTCATGTACACAATGAGCTAATAAAATTCCCTATCTCAAAAACTTCTGAACCGATTTTGATGAAATTTGCAGTATTCCCTAACTAAAACAATACCTAGTACAACAAAAAAAGAATTACTAAAATGGGACTTGTAGTTCCGGAGATATGCGAACACAAACTAAATCAGTCGATGCTTACTCCTAACTGTTAATGAGTTGTACCTTCCATCATCAGCTCAGCTACATGAGATGATGATTTCCATACGCAAGTACTTAAATTACTTCATAAGGTTTGCGAAAAACGATGTGTGAGCCTATAAAATTTGAGGGTTGCCCTCGATTTCTCCAGGATCCAATCATCAGATCCTGACTTGGTGACTATGGGACCACCTCAGAAGTAGGGTAAAACACCCAACTATTGACCCCTTAAGCGGTTTTCCTTGTTTCTTTCGCAAAATAAACTAATGTACGAGTTGCAAGTGGAAATGAATGTTTTTGGAAGATAAAATAAACATTGGAGAATGTAACTAAAACAATATTTACAGTCATACAAAGGTAAAAAGTGTTTTTTTTCTCGAGTTTAGCAAGAACAGGCCATTTGACCAGTTATCAACATGCTTGTACCAAATTTTCATCATGCAAATGACCAATTTTTTGACCTCCTGTAGTATAAGAATAAACTCAAATATTATTTATTATGAATGTGATACGAGGTCTTATTTGATAAAAAACAAACAAAGCTAGTCTTATAGCCCTTCTCATTTTCTTTTTTCACACTATTTAGGTCTTCAGTCTTCAAACGCCGTCAATAAATTATTATTGCACTTATTTTTGAAATTTTGTAGTTTTTATCACTTTTTGTTGTAGTTTTTATCACTTTTTGTTCAATTTTTCTTCTTTATTAGTAGTTATTTCACTGTTCTGTATTATGCAGCAGATATAAAAATACTCGCCGGCAAAATAAATTGAAAGAACACGGCTTTAGTTCTACAAAGTGAGTTTAAAAATCTTTGAATTAATATTTTCCTAATTACATAAGACGGTTTTAACTTTTTAAACTTATGTAAAATGTTCTCTTCATTTGTGAGACCTCACATGAAGAGAACATAGATACAAATAAAAAACTAGCTCACACTTTGCCTCGGAAATGATTTAAGTCAGTTTGTTCAAACATGCAGGTTAGGGTATATTTTGTCATTTTATGCATTAAACCAACCTGTGGCTGAGGCATTGCTCGTGTTATATTCTGCTATTGTCCCACGGGATCATATACCGACATAAAAAGTATCCTGCGTCCAGGTACACCCACTTAACCAGGTTTTAAAATAATCTGCTTGCCAAATTGTGTCAAAATCCATTCAGCCGTTCACTTTTCCTATAATATTAGTAAGTCTAAAAGTCTAAAATATTCAGGAGGATCCAGAATGTGACAGAAGACCGAAAATTTAAGTACCTCACTCAAATTATGCTAGGTTCTCAGGTTACTACGTAAGGTACTTTTTATGTTTGTGATTATGCAGATACACACCTTTAGGGGTGCCAACGCACATGGGCGTAATACAGATGCATTAAAGTTAAGCTACCTCGACATTAAAAATGAACTATACGTACACACCGTGGTGTCAGTAACTGGTTTTCTCGTACATTTGGTTAATTACCAGCTATTGACATGCCATGTTAAAAAAAATGGTTATTCATACATTTGAGTGTACCAGATATTGACCTCATCATTTTAACAAGTTAACGCTCATTAAAACTTGAAAATCATGTGGAAAAGCATTGTGTCTGTCTTAAATAACCAAAAAATACCAAACTCTAAGGAATCTATCGTGTAAAACTGAAATAAAATGACATTGTAAACAACCGTCAGCTTAGCAAATTGTTAAATTTCTTGATGATTTTAGGAGGGTATTTTGTTATCATAGGTTTACGGACGCAATATTGCTTTATTTAAATTTTCTGTGACGCCAATATATTACAAGATAAATTATATTTCATTTTCTGTGTTCTTTATGCAGCACTGCAAGAAGATTTATTATTATTTTTGATAAAAACTGTTATGCGGTCAATAGTTGGTGGGAGGTCAGCAGTTGGGTACTTTACCCTACCTCCTTTCGAACGAAAAAAGAATTTTGAAAATCGGTCCGCAATAATTGGCGGAGTAGGTTAACCTAATCGAGTAACATACAGAAAAAAAATAAGTTAAAAATAACTTAAACCCGACTACGACAAAAACGTGCACTGAAAAGTATAAAACAAGAACAATATTAATTTGACCGATATTGTGCTAGCCGTGGTCGTGTGCCACCTGCGATTGTTTCACACAATCTTCGTTAGGTAGGTGGTACACGACCACGGCTAGCACAATATCGGTCAAATTAATATTGTTCTTGTTTTATACTTTTCAGTGCACGTTTTTGTCGTAGTCGGGTTTAAGTTATTTTTAACTTATTTTTTATTTACACTATTTTGGGGTTAGGCATATTATTAATTATTTTATAAGTATACAATAATAAAAGCAGAGTAGCGAGTAAATTTTAAATGTACTCTTAAGCCTTTTCATTTGATACCCATGTTGACACTGTTAGAAACAGGCAAAGTAGCTATTAATGTATATAAAAGCTATATAATGTATATATATTTCAAATGTGCACATCAAGCCCTTTAATTTGATACCCATGTCGACACTGTGCGAAAAAAATTTTTTTTAGGTCACGACTTTACATCACCTAGAGGGCGCCATATTGGATTTGGTGACACGTCACCTACCCTATAACCAGCGGACAACTGAGACGCTTCTAACGACACCTCATTTGTCATGTAATGATAAGTAGTTTAGAAGATATGAGGGAACAGACAAACATACATACATACCTCCTTTTGGCTTTGCCGTAGTCGGGTAAAAAAAAAACATACCGTCGAATTGATAACCTCCTTCTTTTTGAAGTCGGTTAAAAACCGATCCACTGAAATAATGCGATCTATCAGGCTCAATTTTCAGCTTTGTATTTTTTACACAAGAGTTGTCCACTATTCTATCAAACCTTATTTACATCAGTGGTCAATAACGTATCAATAAATAAATAACAACGGTTCCTCACGTTTCTCCTAGAACAGTAAAAAAGTAATTACCTACCTACATAGTGACTCTATTTCCATTATCGAGTTACAGGTAGGTACCTACTACTCAGATAAGGAAACAGTAATACAATTTTCTCAATTTATGTCCAGTATTGAAGTCAAACAATGTTACCTTGTAATTGAATCAAGATATCTTCATAATGTTAAAGGAGATGTTTCATTTTGGGCCCAGTCTATGTACACCATATCAATAAATAGGAAAAAAATAGGAGAATTTCATAAAAATACTGAAAAAATCATTTGAAGACGGGTTTAGCTGTTAAAAAATAATAATTAGGACAGTTTTTTAGCACGATAACCCTATTTCAGGGCGGCCATGACAGTACTATTTGACGTTTACTATCATGACGTTTGACAACTTTGACAGTGCCATGCAGTGACGTTTTTGAAGAATTTAAAGATTTTCTTGAGTTAGAATTATTCATATTTTTCGGAGTTAGTAATGATTGTATTTTTTTTTGTACAATTCAGAATACTATTATTAGACCACGGCCTTAAATCGCCTGTGATTCGGATTTCGTCGTGTGTTATTTTACAATAACAAGTTCAGTTTCAGGTATGTCTTATATCCATGTTTTTGTCCAAATATTTTTTCTGTGTTGTTTTCTTCCCCTGTGTCTTATTCACATTATATCGATAAACAGGTCAGAGTGGGTCGTCTAACACTATATACTTAACCATTTTTTGTTTGTTTTAGGTTAATGTAAATGAAATAATGTGCCCACAATGCTTTGGCATCAAAATGTTATATAACTAACATTAAACTAAATGTTCGTACACAAGGAGATCATGAACTGACCAGCATCGCCATGATATTATTTTGTGAGGCGCACTAATTCTATTTCAAAGGAGCGGAAGGGCAATGATTATTATTGCTGAAACAATTTGTTGTTCCACGACAGGTAAACACTTTTTTATTCATACAGAGCAAGCACAAATGCAGAAGTTTCTTTTTATTATGATTCAAGACAACATTGTTGCGGAAAGGAAAAGAACTGATACAATCAATGTTTTGAAATGTGTAACAGATTCATATCTACACACATTTCACACTTCTATCATTTCCTTGGTCAGATCTGTAAAGGTGATATAAAAATAACCAATCTTGATTAATATTATTTATTTATGATTGATATCCAAATAAACCTTTATTTATTTTTGTTTTAGGCACCCGAGGGTTACTTGCTATATTTTACTTCTTGGGTGCATTCAGAGTACAATACAACAACAAGGACTCATGCCAGCTCCAGTTACATTATAAAATTATGCATGCATGCATGTGTGTAGTGCCAACAGTTTCGTGTCGAAACACACAGCCCCTCCATCAATAAAGGTCCTAAACAGACCGTAATAGCACAAACAGTGTTATAAAAAAAGAGGTAATATTAGCAACTTAATTACCAACTTTTGGAATGAAATAATTATGTGAATAGCCAATATGTATATCATATTCTTTTGTTTTATTCAGATTCCACCAAGAGGTATGGTTTGCTATGCTTGTTGGGGTGGCAGCATGTAGAAAGATGAAAACAGTAGCACATAGCAAAAAGGACGATGGACAATGAATTGCTGTGCCCACATTAAGTATGATGATTGTGTTGTATTCCAGTTGGGCTCGGTACCGTGAGAACATACAAGAGATGATGTAGAAAATAAATAAATCATAAGTCTCAACAAATTGTTTTATTAAAAATATTCTTCATGGCTGAATTGACATCCTTTTAACATCACTAATAATAGTTATTATGTATAACTTGTTTCAAAAATTGTTAGTGCATGGTTTGACATGATGTGCATTCCCTCGCAGAAAGGGGGTCTATCAGCTCATTGGATTAAAATGTTTGGTCTTCCTAGCTGTGAGCTGTTACTGTGTAATAGGAATCCCACCAAAAACATTAAATGTAAAAAATGCCAAGTCTCTCGATGCAGTCTTTCCATCGTAAAAAGTTTTGAGATCTCACAGAAGCCAAGTCCTATTCAAATTATTTTGTAGTTATAAATCAACATTTAGTAATTATATCAATAGTTTTCTTTATAAATTATAACTATAGTGACTTGGCAATGAGCACAAGTAAAAACAAATAAAACGGCATATTTGGAGGAGTTGAAAGTTACACACACCGCATGCATAAACATTCTCTTTTATTTACTTTATTTATTCTCTTAACATTAATCATTTACTTTCATAAAGCGATGGCCCGTAAGGTATTCTTAATTATTGTATTGGAACATGTAGTCGGTAGTGACCATCATAATTCACACATAACAAATAATCTGATCACAGGTCTCGTCAGTAACATTTGCACATAATTCCAGGCAGCAAGCAGCTTTTCATTTGTGCTCATTGCCAAGTCACTATAGTTATAATTTATAAAGAAAACTATTGATATAATTACTAAATGTTGATTTATAACTACAAAATAATTTGAATAGGACTTGGCTTCTGTGAGATCTCAAAACTTTTTACGATGGAAAGACTGCATCGAGAGACTTGGCATTTTTTACATTTAATGTTTTTGGTGGGATCTCATTTATTTTTTATAAGTGTATTTCTTTCTTTTTTTTAGGTGTCCTCATAATTTCTTGGACTTCAGCTACTTTTTTGTTTAGGACCCATTCTCTATCTAACAAACTAAATAGAACTAAACTAACTAACAAATAACTAAATAAATATATATCTACTAACTTACAAACTAAATATAACTAAACTAAATAACACGTAAACAACTAGATTTATGTAACTATGTCTATGTTATATTAATAAACTATTTTCCTAAATAACTGTTTCAGTAACAATAATAAATCTACTATCTAATCCGGCTAACTTAAGTTCTCTGAATATCGCTACAATATTTTTTTAATTTCGAAATGGTTGTTCATAGATAGATGGCGCTATCAAATGAAAATTATTGAATTATTTTAAAGTACTACTTAGACTGCGCTCTGTAACGAAACCATAGCGCGATTCAGACAGGTACAATGCCATCTATCGAGCGCGCATACAATATTTATCGCAATACAATGGAGTTTTAGCTTTATTAATTTAATGAATTATGAACTTTATGTATTAATTTAGATTAATTATAGTCTATGTATTACATTTATATTATTCTTTTCTATTCTATGTATGTATTCATCCAATTGAATACTTAAACAACGAACAAAGTTAACAATGCAGTCAAAATCTATACACAATGTTCTTGCCAAACCGTAAATATAAAATTGTTTTCTATGGTATATTATTTTTTAATGTTTTTATAATTTTTCCTTTATATGTGGCTAATGACCTATCTTGGTGCAAAATTTGAAGTTTCTAAGTCTGCTAGAAGTACCTTAGATTTTTGATGATCGGTCAGTGAGTCAGTCAGTCAGTGAGTGACAAAATGGTGTAACTTTGATCGACCGTAACTCCTAAACTATTCATTCAATTGGCATGTAATTTCGAACTTAAGCTTGTTTTAATGCCTACTATTATTTACCGAAAACCTAAACTCCTAGCTTTGTCCACGTCGAAGATATAGAGGGGGCGAAACAGCCGCGAATCGCTTCGAGAAAAGATGGTACGGCCGTGCCCGTTTTGCTCGAGACTTGGCGGGGCACTGCCGTGCCCCCAGATAGTTAACATTTAACAATGACCTGTAGTTATCAGATACTGCAATGTCACTGCTTTCCTAAGAATGATACATACATCCAAAGTATACTGAATAGGCATTATACAATGAAGCAGCAAGGCAGTGTTGAAAAACAAATAACGTCCAAGCTTTCGTTTCGATTGACCCTTGTCCCTGAAATAAAAGATAGGTGATGCAAGATGTGCTGCCGCTCTCTCTCTACTAGCTACTATAACAATAACTTCGAGTTGTTAGGTAAGTACTGCACATGTCACTGCTCTCCAATGGATTATCGTGGTTATGAGAACTTTGAATAGGCACCGAAGAATGAAGCAGCAAGAGTTGATAAACATAACGTCCACGCCTGCGTTTCGTTTCTTGGCATTGAGAGATAAAAGACATAAGTTCTGCTGGAATCGAGTAAAATATCCTGTAGGTACTATTATTTTTATCGAAACCCAAGATTCTTGAGATCAAAAATTCTTTTTTTCGATTTTTACACCAATTTATATCACGGTATGTACACGTCAATCAAGTGTCATTGTCAAAATAGACATACTACTGTCAGATCCACCATGTTTGATTTTTGTCGAGTGTTGTTATCCTTGACAAAGTTAATTTAAAAGCGCAATTAAACGAAGTGAAATTAAAGAGAATTAACAATTAAAAACGGTTTATGTATTAAGAAGCTATTTTTACATATGGTGTACATAGAGTGGGCCCAGGCTCCATACATTTTTGGACCATCTCCTTTCAAAGGGTTCTTGAGAAATCCTTATATACCTACCTTTGTTGCTCTAGTTACGAGGAGCCACTGGCTTAATGATAACAGGTGTACGAGCTGATCTTCAAGGTAAAGCAAACTTACCATGGTTTTTCGGCGGATGGGTGAGCATTACATGGTTTTATTATTTCATTCATTACATATCAAGTTTCCTCCGCGCCTCTTTACAGGTAGTCAGTGGCCCGGAAGTCTATAAAACTGATAATCCTGCCTAACCAAAGGGTACCGTATTAGGGTGCTCCCACATTTATCGACGCGGAATCGGCTTAAGCCGGTCAAAAAATCGCGTCGTCCGAGCCGAGCCGATGGCAACAGAAACACCCTTAATACGTTGAAATAAAGGGGAAAAAAATAAATAAATAAAATGTGGGAGCACCCTTACCCAGTACTATGACGGGGCCTCTCTTAGAGGGCCAAAGCCTGCCGGGGTTGCGAGACTGTGTCATAAGGTAAGCGCGATCCTGGAACGTAAAGGGCTATTGATGAATCGACGTGGATTTTAGTCAGTACTACAAGTCTGAAAGTCTCTCCCTCCCTGCCCTGGGTAGGAGGACGCATTTAACGATTTTATCACGATAAAAAAATACCCTGTACTAACTGGGTTCTAGAGGTCAGAATGGCTTAGTGCCAGACTTGCTTAATGTAAAGTAAGTTGAGAAAACGCTAGAGATGATGACGGTATTATTTTTTTAATTAACGCATGCGACGCGATGACTTAGTTGGTCAAAAAGCTTCTGCTGAATCAGAAAGTCGCAGTTTCAAGGCCTGCTCGTAACCGATTCTTTCTTTCTACAAAAAGATATTCCTTTTTTAAATTGAGATTTATTATATTTTTAAGTAATGTACTAAAGAATCAGGCGACACTTAGTGGCATATTTTTACGGTTACAGGTGTAATTTCACGCAGTTCACGCTGCAGACGAATATTGTAATTAACTACCCTACTTAATAATACGAGTATGTTGTTATTTTTTTGGAATATCGTTTTTACAGCTGTCTCCTTTTTAGCCTGCTGAATTATAAAACATACCTTTTTTGCGAAAGCGACTAAGTCTTACTGACTAAAATTCCAGCTAATTACGTCAGTTGCCCTCTACGTTCCAGGGTCATTGTGGTGCCGGGGTCGTGAAATTGTCCAAACGGGTAACCGTGACCAGGGAAGGAACGTAAAAGGCAATTGAAGGAACACAGTTGACTTTAGTCAGTACGTATCTGACGAGCCCTTCTGCTCCTCCCAGAGAGGGGCGACCCATTTTATGGTTTTACGGCCTGAAAAAGAAGGGTCAAGGTAGCTTTTAAGATAGTCCCGCAACCGTGCTAGGCGTTTTCCGACAACAAACCTCAAGATAATGATAATGTCAATGACTCTTATCCCCCGACCAATAAAAATCTTACATCAGAAAAAGGTGAAAATTCCATAAAGCTTTTCCTAATGGGGTCTGGGAAATACTACAGAACGTCATCTGCTACGATATTTATTAGATACCTAAATATACTAGATTCAAAAGAAGGTAATAAAATCACAAAAAAGAAATACTTAGGTACTTTTGAAAATTGGGTTTTTCCTATCAAGTACAGGAGGTATTCCACGAAGCCCACCCAAAAGAAGCACACCCAGACGAAGCCCACCTAAAGTATTCCACTTAGCACACCCGTAGGTGAGCTTTAAATAAAAATTTAAAAGTAATTAATTTCCTATTCCACGAAGCACATCTACGAATATCACTCGTATAGTGCGTGGCCTAGGAAATAAAAATATCGATAGGAGAAAATATTTATTATTTAAAAGACACTATAATTATTTGTAATAATAATGTGTCACAATATTTGTCATTTTTGTGATATTACTCGTACTATTTAAAATCACAAATTGTTTCACAATTTTATGCAATAAAAACTTGGACAAATATCAAAAACATTGTAAACATAGTTTTCCATAGAGATCAATGTTGAAGTTTTCTTATAGCTACCTATTTAGTGAATAATAAAAATACTCTACTTTTACATAGGTACAAAATCACTGATTGTTTCATAATTACATAAAATAAAAACTTGGACAAATATCAAAAACATTGTTTGTAAATATAGTTTTCCATAGAGATCAATGTTGGAGTTTTCTTCATCATCAGCCTGTATTCGTCCACTGCTGGACATAGGCCTCTCCCAATGTGCGCCACTGAGCCCTGTCTTGAGCTTTCCTCATCCAGTCTCTGCCGGCCGCCTTTCGTAGGTCGTCACTCCACCTGACCGGCGGGGGTCCCACATTACGTTTGCCGAGTCGTGGTCTCCACTCAAGGACACTTCTACCCCAGCGGTTGTCTGTCCTGAGAGAGATATTGCCAGCTCACTGTCACTTCAGCTTACTAATTCTTTCTGCTATGTCGGCAACTTTAATACTCTATTTAGTTAATAATAAAAATACTCTACTTTAACGTACAAAATCACAGATTGTTTCATAATAAATTACATACGATAAAAACTTGGACAAATACCAAAAACATTGTAAACATAGTTTTTCATAGAGATCAATGTTAAAGTTTTCTTATAGTTCTGTTAAGTGAATAATAAAAATACTCTACTTTAACATAAAAAAAAAACATTGTAAACATAGTTTTCCATAGAGATCAATGTTGTAGTAGAGTATTTTTATTATTCACTAAATAGGTATATAGCTATGGAGCATATATACGGTGCAGGACTGCCCCGCTTGGGCAGAGCACCGCCGCCGCCGTGTCCCCACGGAGGCGATAGACGGAGACCTCTCGCGCCCGGCATTGGTCGAGGCCATGCTGCGGGGCGAGACAGAGTGGGAAGCGGTCACCTCCTTCTGCGAAGCAGTAATTTTCGCGAAAGAGGAGGCGGGCTGCGAGAGGGAGAGGACAGCGTCCTCCCTCCGCCCCAACCGCAGTGATAGACGCCCACGGCGTCGGACCTCGGCAGGCGACCTCCGGCCACCGTAGGCGCAGGCATGCGGACAACGAGTAAAGGGCAACTCGCTGTCCGACTAGGACGCGCGCCTCAAAGAGCGTCAGCAAAATGACGGGGCCTCCTCTCAGAGGGCCAAAGCCTGGCTTATTTCCTTACCGTGACCCCGGAGCGTAAGGGGCTATTGAAGGACACCGTGGATTTTAGTCAGTACAAGTCTGACAGTCCCTCCCACCCTGCCCGGGGTGGGAGGACTAATTTGATGATTTTACCACACTAAAAAAAAATAGACCTGGGTACGTCCTTAAACTACGTCCAGCCACCGAAGGACGGGCAGCAGCGTTCTTACAAACTTTCGGTGACCCTACTGCGATCCCCAAGCCGCCTGCCAAGCGTGGGGATTATGGCAACCCCCCCCCCCCCCCCATTATGATTGACAATGATAGCACACGGCCCCCAGTCCCCGGCAGCTCCGCTATTCCTGGTCTGGGTAGCGGATCGGGTAACGGCGGAGCAGGGGGTGCTAAGAATCCCCGGCAGATGCCCCGCTACCACCCCCAACGGACTTTGGCCCTGGCAACACACAACATCCGCACACTGAGGACCGATGAGAGGATTATCGAGCTGAAGGAAGAATTGAGCAAAATGCGATGGGATATCTTGGGATTATCTGAAATCCGAAGAGAGGGTCAGGATACGATAGTTCTAGATTCCGGCAACATGCTCTTCTACCGGGAAGGAGACCGTAAATCCCAGGGTGGTGTTGGATTTCTCGTCCGCAGGTCCCTCATCAACAACGTTATGAAAGTCGACAGTGTGTCGAGTAGGGTAGCATACCTTATACTCAGAATAACCAACCGGTATTCGTTGAAGGTCATACAGGTATATGCGCCGACCTCGACACATTCTGATGATGAAGTAGAGGCATTGTATGAGGAGATATCCGAGGCCATACATACCTCCGAAACATACTTCACCGTTGTTATGGGGGACTTCAACGCGAAGGTGGGCGCACGGAATGGCGATGAGTTGAGAGTGGGGCCATTTGGGTATGGGCAGCGAAACCATAGGGGCCAGCGACTGGTCGACTTCATGGAAAAGGAAGAACTTCATTTAATGAACTCCTATTTCCAGAAGCGGCCATCCAGGAAGTGGACGTGGATGAGCCCCGATGGTACTACCAGAAATGAGATCGATTTCATCATGACGACCAAGAAGCGAATATTCAGTGATGTCTCTGTGATCGCTAAGGTAAAAACCGGTAGCGATCACCGAATTGTCAGAGGCACACTGAATATCAATGTCAAGCTTGAAAGGTCTCGTCTGGTGAAGTCCACGCTCCGACCTGGTCCTGCCCACATCCGGAACCCCGAAGACTTTCAACTCGAACTACACAATCGCTTCCAGTGCCTAACCGAATGCGAAACTGTGGACGAGATTAACAATGGGTTAGTGGAAACTGTCCAAGCTGTGGGGTCCAAGTTCTTTAAGACCCCGCACCGCAATAAACCTCAAAAGCTCTCGAACGGAACCATCAAGTTGATGCAAGACCGGACCGAGATGAGGCTGCAATCTTCAGCTGATATGTCGGAATATGGCAAACTCAATAGACGAATCTCTAAATCAATGCGACGTGACCTGCGGGCCTTTAGTGCGGCACGGATCAAAGAGGCAATCGAGCGGAACCAGGGCTCAAAAGTCTTCGCAAAGAATTCGTCTATTGGGCAGAGCCAAATGACAAAGCTGAAGATTAACGACGGCAGCATCATTTCGACGAAACCGGAGATCCTAAGAGGCGGAGGGAGGACACTGTCCTCTCTCGCTCGCGGCCCGCCTCCTCCTTAGCGAGCATTACTGCTTCGCAGAAGGAGGCGACCGCTTCCCACTCCGTCTCGCCCCGCAGCATGGCCGCGACCAATGCTGGGCGCCTATCGCAGCCGTGAGGACACGTCGGTGCCCTGCCCAAGCTGGGCAGTCTTGCACCGTATGCTCCACCGTGTCCTCCGGGCGATCTTCGCAGTGGTGACACCCAGGCGTTTCCTCCTTTCGCATCAGACACAGGTACCTCCCGAAACTTTCGTGTCCGGTGAGGAATCCTAAGAGAGCTTGAGAGGTTTTACGGACAGTTATACACATCAACACGACAACCCAGTGTCGGTACAGCTCGAGACGCAAGAGCTAAACTGACTCGACACTACACTGAGGATATCCCGGACATCAGCCTGTACGAGATTAGAATGGCTCTTAAACAGCTCAAGAATAACAAGGCGCCTGGTGAGGACGGAATCACAACAGAACTTCTGAGAGCGGGTGGAAAACCGGTACTTCTAGTCCTCCAGAAGTTATTTAATTCTGTCATACTCGAAGGTTCTACGCCAGAAGCATGGCACAGGAGTGTGGTTGTTCTTTTCTTCAAAAAGGGTGATAACACCTTGTTGAAGAACTACAGGCCAATCTCACTTCTGAGCCATGTATACAAGCTGTTCTCAAGAGTCATTACGAACCGTCTCGAACGCAGGTTTGATGACTTCCAGCCTCCCGAACAAGCCGGTTTCCGAAAAGGTTTTAGTACTATAGACCACATACACACGCTCCGCCAGATTATACAGAAGACAGAGGAGTATAATCGGCCATTGTGTTTAGCGTTTGTGGACTATGAAAAAGCCTTCGATTCAATCGAAACCTGGGCAGTATTGCAGTCCCTCCAACGATGTCATATCGACTATAGGTATATCGAAGTGTTGAAGTGTTTGTATAGAAACGCCACCATGTCCATCCGACTTCAGGAAGAGAGCACGAAACCAATCCAATTGCAGAAAGGCGTGAGACAGGGAGACGTTATTTCTCCGAAACTGTTCACGAACGCGTTGGAAGACGTTTTCGAGCTCTTGGAATGGAACGGACTCGGCATCAATATCAATGGCGAATACATCACTCACCTTCGTTTTGCCGATGATATAGTCATCATGGCAGAATCGTTGGAGCACCTCAATGCTATGCTCAGCGACCTTAGTATCGTTTCCCAACGGGTCGGCCTTAAAATGAACATGGACAAGACGAAAGTCATGTCGAATGTCCATGTGGCACCCGTACCGGTTGTTGTTGGGAATGATACTCTCGAAGTTGTAGACCATTATACTTACCTTGGACAGATTGTTCAGTTAGGTAGCTCCAACTTCGAGAAAGAGGTCGCCCGAAGAATGCAACTCGGATGGGCAGCGTTCGGGAAGTTACGTGATATCTTCTCATCGAGAATCCCACAGTGTCTCAAGACAAGGGTGTTTAACCAGTGTGTGTTGCCAGTGATGACATATGGCTCTGAAACGTGGTCTTTGACTGCTGGCCTTTTAGAGAGACTAAAAGTCACTCAACGAGCAATGGAAAGAGCTATGCTTGGAGTTTCTTTGCGGGATAAAATCCGGAACATGGATATTCGGCGAAGAACCAGAGTCACCGACATAGCTCATAAAATTTGCAAGTTGAAGTGGCAATGGGCAGGCCACTTCGCTCGTAGAACTGACAACCGATGGGGAAGAAAAGTTCTCGAGTGGCGACCACGGACCGGAAAACGCAGCGTAGGCAGGCCTCCCACTAGGTGGACCGACGACATCGTAAGGGTCGCGGGCAGCCGATGGATGCAAGTGGCGAATTGTCGTTCGGCGTGGCGGTCTAAGGGGGAGGCCTATGTTCAGCAGTGGACGTCTTCCGGCTGATGATGATGATGATGATGAAAAAAAAAATAGGTAGCTATAAGAAAACTTTAACATTGATCTCTATGGAAAACTATGTTTACAATGTTTTTGATATTTGTCCAAGTTTTTATTGCATAATTGTGAAACAATTTGATATTTTAAATAGTACGAGTAATATTACAAAAATGACAAATATTGTGACACATTATTATTACAAATATAGTGTCTTTTAAATAATACGTATTTTCTCCTATCGATATTTTTATTTCTTAGGCCCCGCACTATACGAGTGATATTCGTAGGTGTGCTTCGTAGAATAGGAAATTAATTACTTTTAAATTTTTATTTAGAGCCCACCTACGGGTGGGCTAAGTGGAATACTTTAGGTGGGCTTCGTCTGGGTGTGCTTCTTTTGGGTGGGCTTCGTGGAATACCTCAAGTACAGAACTTTTCCTGAAAGCGAAAGAATGTTCATTACGATAGGTTATACTCTCCCAAGTTTGTTACAAAATCGTTTGTTTTTATCTCTTAAACACATTAAAAAAAAAGTCAGTCATGGTGTTCCCGAAACTGATTCACAAGCCTACAAATAATTTCAGCGGTTTCTTTTTCAGTGTTCACTTTATGTTATGAGAGCATGCAACATGATCAGCAGTGATTGCTGACAGTCGGTAGGTTCGACCCCTACCTGTTGCGAGCCCCCCTCACCGGAAGCAGGGAATTTGCATCACAATCAAACGTACCCTCGCCCGTCCCCTAACGTCGCATCACAGCGCGACTGACCCCAATCGTAAGTAATCTTTGCACCGTAAATGTTCATTTCCGGTTAAAGTTTCAAGTAGATATCGAGGGAAATATGTACGGATTTTCTTGTTTTGCCGTTTCCCGGAAAACTGGTAAGGATTTTATTTTACATGAAAGTTTTTTCATGCACGAGAAAATAATGAAAGTTCCTTCTGAAAATTGTCTAACACTTTTCAAAATAATGTATTCGTGTGATATGAATTTCAATTTGACCGAAATCTATCAGAAATAGACTGGGAAGGTACTACTTAGTACAGGAAGTTAGGAATATGTATGGAATGGAACCTTCTCCTATGAATCAACCCGCCCTAGTTGGAGCGAAAGAAACAGACTCTTTTTGTCTTAAGTCCACCGTGTTCCTCCAGGGCCACAGTATCCTGCTTATACAGTCCATATAGATATAGTATTGGAACTTACGGTGGAAAATCAATCTATAAACTGCATTATGAACGTCCACGTCCGTGTCATCCCTCCTCCTACGTAACCATGCGTTAAGAGTTTACTCATTCAATAAATAATTGTTAATATGTAAGTTTTACATAAATAGCTAACGTTTCAATTGCCTCAGGTACCGTAAAACCGGCCAACATTGCCCGCTTTTTTTCTTATTTTTGAGATTACGAAAAAAATATTGATCAGAGCTCGTAATCAAGTACACCATGGTAACAATTACTATTATAGGCTTCAAATCACGAAATCTGGAGCTTCTAGCTTTAATAGAATCCGAGAAAAATGCAATTAAAGAGCCGGGCAAAATTATACGCACGACCGTCCAACATTGCCCACCCTTAATTTCTCTAAAACTATCAGCTCTAGAGCTTTGAAAATAAGATATGTTTTAGTGAATCATGCAAAGTTGCTGTCCTTCGTGATCAATATATCAAAAACGTTATATTTTTAATTTTACTGAGGTGGGCAATGTTACACTACACACCAGCTGCTTTTTCATACAAACTGAAACGGTGGGCTAGGGTTGCCACACACTAATGTAATAAATAATAATCTGCTTTTAAATAAAATCCTTTATAAATAATAAATCAGTCAGGTATAATAGTTATAAATTGCAGGTATTATGATACTTAAGGTTAATATTAAAGATTCTAAAACAAATCTTACACAGAAATCTTAAAAAATGGTATAACAAAGATTACAAGGAAAAATAGTCATTGCAAGGCATGCCAAGCAGACGTTGTAACGTAAAAATATAATATTTACTTTTAAAAAGAGTTTTAACATAGGAATTATAAAAACATTTTGGTTGATAAAACTGAGTTAACTCTTACTAGATATAATGGGTGCCATCCCTAACACTATTTTTGCTGTGGGCAATGTTGTCACTCCTATGTTCACGCAAGCTCGGGAATCATTGCCCACTGCATTATCTTGAAGATTTTACGTTTTATTGGTCTCAAACTAGCATAGAAATGAAGCGTGGTTCTTTTTATTACTGGAATATTGAAATAACTTACCTGAGAGATGTCGTACGCTGTCAGTGTGTAAAAACGTGAAACAAGATTTTGGCACCACCTCAGACTAGTACTACTTTAAACATGTCTCGCCGACAACTGAGTGAACTTAGCGAAGTAACTAATATTTAGTTTTGTCAGGAAAATAGTCTAGTTTACCCTAAAGATTAAATAATGTTGTCAGCTATTTAAATTTATTTACAATTCAAGATTTTAGTTATTTTTCGTGTTTGGGCAAAGATATCCGCCAAGGGCAATGTTGGCCGGTTTTACGGTACTTGTAAAGTTGTAGCGCGCTCCATGAGGTTAGTAAGTGGACGAGCGCTTATCGTGGCAAGCGCAGAGTGGCGCAGACCCTGCCGTGACCTTCTGATTATTGTAGGACACGCTCGCCCCTCGCGTCCTGCGTGATCTTTGTTCTACGATTTCTATGCTCTAATGCCAAACGATTGGCCAAACGTTGGTTCAAACTATGGCGCCATCTTTAATAAATCGCACACTCGCTGTGCCCACGTGAGACGCTACGATGCTCAGTCAATCGTTTGATGTTACTTGAAAATTGTCACTCTTCGTATTATAAATATTTTCAAATCTTTTCACTACGATTTAATTTATCGAATTTTCAGAATTAGCTCCTTTCAGAGAACTAACACCACAATACATAGGTAATGAACACCAAATGATTTTTAATTTGTAACGTCTGAATCTGAAGTTTTTTATATTATAAGTTGCTAAGAATAATTGACATCAACATTCATAATATAAAGTGTACCTACATGGAAACCGTTGACAACGTTGAGTAACGTTAAATAATTCCTGAAAACATTTTTCTGAGGTGTTTTCCGCTATAAGAATCTGCCCTTTATAGGTAATGTAGAGTTTCCTGCAGCTTTGTCTCTGCGGATAATAAGGGCTGTGATAAGGGCGAGTAAATAAATTTGCCAACGTTTTTGTTCACATTGTTAACCTACCTACCTAACAACTAATAAGAAAATTAGTAGAGTTAATCGTTATACGATGTTGTACAGGACCAAGGTATTAGGAGGTTATTTAACTAAACTACTAAACTTCGCTAGATTTGTGAATTTACGTTTGCTCATTACCTACCTACCTTCCAGAAAAAAAAACACTAGATTTTGTAGATGGTTAGATGTTTAGGTACTTTTCCATCTACATCCTATTTCGAATTTAGTTTTATTTTTTCTCTAGCTAGACGATTCTTTAAATATGAACAATATCTACTAAATTAGTAAGTAAGCAGAACCTAAGACTGGGAAATATTTACATAATTACATACCTAACGTTCGCTATAGCCGTTATGGTAAATTCAAAGTAGACCCAGGACTAGATTCATTGCAACGACCAATATCAATTTTCTCGTTGGCCGCATCCACGTCATTTATGTCATGAGTTGACGGTGTCATCAACAGTATAGGTACCTATTATAAAATTTTCCTGCGCGCTCGTGTGTGAGGGAGGCGACGCAGCGGGGCGGGGGTGGTGCGAGGGGCCGGGGGGTGCGGGGCGCGCGCTCAAGGCGCAGAGGGCGCGGCGGGCGGTGCGCACCCGCCGGGGCCTCTCGATCACCGCCTGCGCAGCCGCCGATTCGCCTGCAACGCCGTCGTCGCGAGGGCAACTCTCCGGGGGACTTTTCGTTGATCATTTGACGTCACCCCAATTGAAGTCTATTGAGTAAGTATTGCTAAGGTAGGTAGAGGTACCTACTACTCATGAAATCAAACTGATCAATCGCATCGATCCATTCATTGCAGCCTTTAACTCCCTTTAAATCATCTCGAACAGTCCGAGTACATACCACGAAGCCCTTTCTCTAATTAAACATTCCTACTTTTACGATATGCGCATCGCTATAATATACCTGCTGAGAAGTAGGAAAAACTAACGGTGCAAAGAATGATGAGTGCGCCTTTCGGATGCACACGTGTGGGACGCGTTTGCGCAAGGCGACTCCCAAACTGCGGCCGCAGGCGGCCATCGGGGCCATGAGCGGACACCAGAGAAAGGTGGAATTCACGCAAGTCATGCGATACAATATAACACGGAATTTTGGGCATTTTATCTTGTCTAAATGCTACCTTAGTTGTAGATGTACAGCCATTTGGATTACATAGTATTTACATAAGTTGGTTTGGCGGAATGTGATTGAATAATATTATAATATTAAATAACGAATCCACGCGGTTCTAATCTGTGAAACATTAAGAAAACGTTTGTTCTCAACTAGGGTTTTCATTGTTCCCTGAATCATTAACTAAAATGGCAGGAAAATGGTTGAGTTTATAGTACCTACCTTAGGTCTCTAGACTCCCTAATTCCCTATTCGAGACCCCCTTGCTCGTATTTAATATTGTGAAATACAATAATATTTCAATGACGACGTGGTTTACAAAGTGTACGAGATAGTAGGTCGGGATATATCACGGATGGGTCGTTCACGTGCGACTCCGCGAGCCGTGGAGCCGCCGCCGCCCGCCGGGGCCCGTGGCCCATGCGCTCGTAGAGTCAACAGTTTACACGTGGAGAAGGCTTGCGCAACGCTTGCCTGCCTCCGCGCAACGCTACTTTCCTTACGGTCACTACCCTTCTAGGAGGGACATTCAATACTTCTTTCAATCCGACGAGACTATCTTCATAATTTATTAGAATCGAAAAGTATCTGTCTACTTATTCAAAGCATTGTTTGCAAATAGGATATGAAGGTATTATAAGTATAAAAATGATTTCCTGCTTGACAGGACTTTTATATTCAGCAATGATTCCATGCAATTAATAAAAAAGATAGTTTAAATCGTCAAATAGATATTTCTCCAAATATTGGGGGTGATAATAAACACGGCCATAAAGTGAAGGTCACGATTATCATACAATGGCAACGAACCGATCTGTATGTCGGTGCGAGACGGCGTACGGTGACAGAATCGTTGTTATGCAACGTATTCAAATATGTTTTATATTTACCGTTATTTGTTCTTTAAACGGAGAAAGACTATCACTTTTAAGGTTTTTTTATTACTTTTCTCGTTATAATAAAAAACCTACACACAATTCGACATATTACTTAAAAATCAATGAAAATTCTGTACACAGAGCTTTTGTTACTGAGAATCAGGTCCAGTACTCGTGTACTAGCGACACGCAACAGAACAAAAAGCTATCGAGAGAAAAATTGTATCGATCACTGACATGCGACAGAAATCGTTCCACAATTCCACATAATATAGGTAGGTACTTACCCAGCCAGTACACTGTAAAACGTTGTAACACAATAATGTAGAGTCTAGCTATAACTGAACTTTTTCCTGATAATTTAGAAGTCAAAGTTACAAGTGTTTACATAAATACTTCTTATCTTTCAACCTAACTTCATTATTATATTTAAATAGCTTGCGGGTCATGCTAGCTATTTTAAATAGTTAGCTAAGAACCTATTTTAAAAACAATATGCGAATTGATTCGTTCATTTAATTAACAGTAAAAAGATTGTAATATTGCTAAAGAGCAAACAGTCAACTGGGTACTACATAGTTTACAGATTACAGGGCAAAGGTAAAGAATGAGTATTTAAGTAAATTTCAACATTTTGAAGATACTCGTAGTTCGTTGAAAATAGCGAGCCTTTAATCCTAAGCCTTTCATTATGTACCTGTGTGGTGTATCTCTTCCGGGCATTAAGACGGAAATTTTGTCCCAAAATCCAAGTTATAAAAACACCGATACGCGTGTCGCGTGTGGGTCGTTGACCCCATGTGGAACCACCCTGATTTCACATTGTTCGTCTCTTTCGATCGTACGAATGATTAATATTGCTGCACTGTTCGCTCCGCTCATTCTCACGTGCGCGCACGCTGCACTATGTCGCACGCGGCGCCTATCAAAAAGTTCTACTCGTGTCTAGGATAGATTTCAGAAATAATGCCATCAGTGGAAAGTTTTAATAAAAATATTTTTTGTCGTCGACTGTCCACTTAAACTGGATTTTACATAATTATGGTGATACATGAATAGCCCATCGTAATAACAATTCTATTAGAAAAACCGCCTATGTTTACAAAGTACCCAGTTTTGCCATGATCACTGCCTGACTTTGAAATTAAACCCTAGATTTTATAGTAGACAATAAATAAAACTCCCAGACTGTTCTTCGACTAGGGACAGCGCGATGGTACACTTGGGCATGGCGTATACGCCATTGCCGTAGCAGCGTAGCCGGAGCGTAGCACTGTAGAAGTTCCGTAGCAACGCGACGTAGCAAGTCGCGGATGCGGTGTAACAACGTAGAAGCTACGTAGCTGCGTAGCAGCGTAGCCGCGTAGCAGATGAAAAGTTATTGTTGATATTAAAAACATACATTATCCAATTATCTGGATAACGTTGCCAAGAAAATAGCAGATAGCTTTGTTGCTGTTTTATTATGATTACTCATTATTTACTACGTAAGTATGGTTTACTTGAACATTCGTTAACTTTGTGACGAACTTGATTCCGTCTGTCAGTTACAAAAGTTTGTTGTTTGCCATAATTGAAACCGGTATAGTAGAAGATGAGAAAATTAGTTACTTTTTCTAACGTTTACTAGTCTGTCTCATGGTTTTTAATTTATTTGACCGCCTGAGGCTCTGTGAACGCATTTTATACCGCTACGTAGTCCCGGTTCAATTCGCCAACGTTAGTTGAATTTAATTTCCTGAGTTTCAGCTTAAGATGAGAACAATCAAAATAAAAGTAATTACAAAGATAGCATCAATCTTACGTACCTACATTAATATTCAAGTAGCCGTAGCTTTAGGTTTAATTATTCAGAAACTTATTTATTTTTGTAAATATGAATTGCGAAAAATTACTTTTGAATCAATTTTCATATTTGAAAGTTTTTCGGAAATCGGGTTTCCGCTACCTATACCTATAAAAGCTACAATATGTAGGTACATGTCCCCCATTATTTATTTTGAGCTTTTTTCATAAAATTGTCACCAACATTTTTTTTTTCCAATGTATGGATCAGTCATTTACTTAAAATGAATACCAATCAAAAACAAATTCATCAAATCAACTTGCAAAACCAAGACTGTTCACAACAAGCAGTTACTCACGTACCTGTTATGTATTTTGATTATCAAGTTGAGTCTTACAAATGATGAGCAAATTTTGCGCTACATGAGTAGTCTCGTAACAAATGAGGTAGGTAGGCGGCGTCGCCTCTCAAGGTCTCACGTTGCGATGGTGGTGGCGGAGATTATCTCTATTTACATGCTCGTATACGTACATTACATGCCAGCAGCTACAAGTACGACAGCTTTAATCATCTGTGCATCGCTTCGTACAGCTATGATCTAGCAGCCCTTTGATCGAGACGCCGAATCGTAAAACGACGATAAAATCTTTACTAAAATCAAATTGCGCGCTCACCTTTAGCTACACTCAAGTGTTTACAAGAGAAATTAAGCTTTTTCTTACGCTTACAGAGCTTTTAATGACACTAAGAAAATTCATATGTACGCGAAAGTCATATAAAATCTTAGAGAAATAACGCTCTTGTCTGGTTTAACAACATCATGAAACATTGTGAAAAGCAATGGACAGATTAATGTGGATACTCTCACACCAGTGAGACATTAGAACTTACGGTTTCCAAACAAGTAATCGTGTTCATATTGTTTATTAGATAGGTAGCTATAAAATGTGGCCTGTAATTAAATAATACCTACTTAGGTACTATTTTTTATCCTGCCTTTTAGTAGAATTAATTTATTTTAGGAAATAGTACAATGTGAATATTACGGTTATTAATATTAATCAGTTATCAATAAATCTAATGGTTGTAAATAAAGTAGGTAGATATGCGGTCATAGAAGTTTCGGTCTGTATTTCTACACCTATTAGTTTCATAAATGGACTGCCATAAACCAAGGAGTATCGAAGGCGATCGTAATCAACAGGGTAACTTTGCATAACATTCAATAATTAAACGTTGCTGGGTAATATTTTTACATCGATGGCGGCGGCAAGTGGGAGCAATCCTCCGAAGCGCTGACCTTGCCGCGTGGGAGCCGCGCTAGAAATCGGCCCCGTGCGCTTACGCAATCTCAACCACTCGGGCGCGCGCGCCTCCGCGTTCACACCACTGCGCGACACGCTCGCTGCGCGCCCAACCTCAACGCGCCAGATTACCTACCTCTCCACGTTATCCTCCAAATTTAGCTAGCCTAAGATACTTAAAATACATTTTGTGTACACTTGTTACGTATTTTTACTATACGTTCTATGCTACCGGAATTCTAAAACACAAGTCTGCCTTAGTACTTAGGTATTGCATTTTTAGGTTAAGTATAATGGAAGCATAATTAGGTACTTATATAATCATTGTAGGGTGTTGAAAATTGGATTAGTTTTATAATCTTTTCAGAAGAGTAGTCTACCTAACGTAGGTACCATCTAGGGGTTGCAGAACCGGTACTTTTTAAAGCCCGGTACCGAAGTTTCGGTACTGGGACGTGGAACCGGGATTTCCCGGGAAATTCGGTACTTTCGGTATTCACTACTCACGTACAAATGTCGCTATTAACTTATCGTATGAAAGGTACGAGTGCGTGCACACTACTTATAATTGTCAAATCAGTTGAAAAATGAACTCATTAGAAATGTGGGTGGGATGGAGTAGTTCATAAAACTTTGTTTTATTCATAAATCTATAATTGTCAATAATCATCAGAACATAATCTCAAGGAACCGAATTTAAATGCTTTTTTAAGCTATTGCATAGCTTTTATCGCGGGCTCTGATCGCGGCGCGGCGCGGCGACCAAATCAAGACAGTCCCAACAAAAACCTAACGAAAATACCCGACACCACGCATCGTCTAACGTCGTTTCAGTTCGGGAGACTTCGGTAATCAAAAAAATAACCGTCATAAAAACAATTTACTTTATCTTACTAATTCTAAACGGCTAGCTACAAGTTCTCACAATGAAACCTACTTATAAAATTCTCCTGCAACAAAGAACTTCTATATTACAGTAGTGCATCACAAACATTTTAATTTTCTTTTAAAATAAATTAGTTATGTGTTATGCAAGGCTGCAAAGTTGATATTTGGTGCAAAAATTTCGCTACGCTCAGTTTTCAATCCAAGTAAGATTGAAAACTGAGCGTGGTGAACTTTTCAAAAGTACGAGATGCAGAAAAACTTTGCTTCCGAATGCAACACACAACTTTTCACCTCACTAAGCGAGGAAATGCAGTGGGGGCGGTTCGCGGTTCTGCGCCTCGCCTGCCAGTGAAGAAAATAATTGACTACAAGATATTTTGTCCAAATTTTGAACAAATCTTTGCGCTCTAGCGCGCAGAATGGAGTTTTGCGCGTTTTGCGTGCAAAATGGAGTTATTAAACTCCATTTTGCACGCAAAACGCGCGAATGAATAGAATCTTTCCGAGCGAGTGAAGTGGAAAAAAAAGGTAGCTTCTCGCAATCTCCGAGTGCCACATGTATTTTTTTACTTTGATATAAAAATAACTTTTAAATATGATAATTAAAATATATCAGAACTACACACATCAAAAGTGTCTAGGGATCAACATATATTTTTGCAATAACTTTTCTCCTGATTGATATTAATTAAAATGTTCTTTAAGGATTCATCAAATAAAGTGTTATCGTTTGTCACAGTAACGATAAACCAAGTCACCTTTGCATTCATAAAGAAATTTGCCATTTTCCTAATAAAGGGATTTTTGACATTTGAACCACTAACATTAAAGTTCGAAAAAAAGACTGAAATAACAGTTTTCTTTAAAATTTTATTGGGTAACTTAAACAATTAATAATCCGTGTTTCTACCGCGAACACTAACAACACAAGAACATCGGTTTGGCATACTCAAAATGAGTTCATCCAAATCACGCTGTGGAATGGCCGCCCATGTTCGTTGCAACAGCAAAAAAAGGTCTTCTTGCGACTGGATACCCTCCATATTCGGCAGAGCTCTTCTCTGTAGCATATCCCATGCATGCTCAATCGGGTTCAAGTCTGGCGACTGAGCAGGCCAGGGCAGGACATTGATGTTAGCTGCGGCGAGAGTCTGTCTTACAACTCTTGCGGTGTGCGGTCGTGCATTATCATGCATTAACTGAAATAAGGGACCGATTTGCACTTGTAGAGGAACGATGACGTCTGATACAATCGTCTCAGCATAAATTTGAGCGTTGAGGTTGCCTCTGATCCAAATCAACTCAGTTCTTCCGCCGATCCAAATACCCGCCCATACCATGATGGTTCCACCACTATAAGGATGGACTTCCTGGCAGGATTTTAATCGCTGTTGGCGTCCAGGGGTTCTCCAGTGTCGTATACGTCTTGTATCCGGTCTCATACCAAAACGAGGCTCATCAGAAAAGCACACGAAACGCCATTGTTCTTCTGCCCAATTTCTGTGTTCAAGAGCCCATTGATATCGAATCCTACGATTGTGCATTGCTATAGGTGGTACCCGTAGCGGTCTTCGGGAATGAAGGTTCACTTCATGCAAGCGGTTTCTGACTGTTTGGTCGCTAATTAAGTTCCCTGAAGAGTGATGAAGCCTCACGGCTAACATCATGGCGGTTATTGTTGGAGCTCTTCGAGTTAAGATTTGAATGTATCGGTCTTGTCTCCGTGTGGTGCAGCGATACCGTCCTCCATGGCGCTCAGCCACGGTACCAGTGCTTCGGTAACGTGTCCAAAGTCGACTGATAACACTCTGACTTGTATTCAGAGCTAAAGCCACAGTACGTTGCCGGGAACCAGCTTCTATCATTCCCACGGCTCTGAGCATTTCTTCCCTGCTTAAATGACGTCGCCGCTCCATAATAACGTTGGTTTTAATCAGTAGTAGGGAAACAGTAGCACTAATAATGTCTTCAATGCGTTGTATGTTTTTATAGGGAAAATATTGACAGCTGATTTTCATCTTTTACTCGAATTTGATTTACAGTTCCTGATTCAAATTATGAAATGCACCAAAAAGGATCCATATAGATTTATAAAATCATAAATTTATTACAAAGCCACATCTCAATCTCAAGAAATCCGCATAAAAATGCTTGATCCCTAGACACTTTTGATGTGTGTATATTTTGAATATTGGAAATTCCTACTATATTTTGAATTAGAAATAAGCCTATCTTTGTCACGTAATTGCTTTCTTCTTTCCTCTATAGAATAAGTCTTTAACATACTTGGTCACTTTTTTCCTTCTACTATAAATAAATATCATTAAACAAACTGTAGAAAAACAAAACTAGTATAATGCTTTTTCGAGATGCAAAAAATATAAAACTCAAGAAAAGAACGTAACAAACGCTATTTACTTTAAAATAAAGGTAATCATAAAAAAATGTAAAAGTTTTTTAGAGATTAATAAACCAAATAATTATAAAATACACAAAATCTGAGCATAATTAAAGTTATTCTCTTCAAAATGAAAGTGATGCAATAAATTAATCATAATCATCATCATAACTGACCCCTTACTTACATTGCTGATTAGTTTTTGTTTATGAAATTCTCGTTATTTTCAAATAAAATGTTTTATACCAACAATATTGTAAAATAATAGTTTATTGGATATGATTTGTAACTTTATATTAAAGAAAAAGAAGAAAAATAATAAAGTACCGAAAGTATCGAAAGTACCGGGACTACGGGACGAAGAACCGGTACAGGATTGCTTTAAAAATTCCCGGGATTTCCCGGTATTTTCGGTACCGGGATTTCCCGGTTGCATGCCCTAGTACCATCCCACTTCTAAGTTAGGTACATAAACCTACCTATTATTTTCAGGGCTAGCTCTAAGGCATAAGTCGAAAATATGGAACTGTTCTATCTGAAGTGAAAAAAATAATCTGCATTCATACAAAATTTATAAATAGGTAACGAACCCTTTACTGAAAGCATCAAAAAACGTGGCGAAGCCGGCTGCGTGTACCGGATATCATTTAGGGTTAATTGATTCACCGCCAAAATTTGAGCTTTCGTGAGATGGAATTAGTGATGAGCCGCGTAGTAACGGGACATCGCTGGCTAACGGCTGCTGTTGATGCTTCGCACCACGGCACCGCCTCGCCTGCCTATTCTGACACTCGGATAGTTCATTCGACTTTACTGTCATGTCGTCTTACTCACACTCGTAACTACTATGAAAAGAAAAGCATAAAAAATGTCGAATCGAAAAAGAAATGCGCCTAAGTACAGAATAACAGATTGGACCCAGACCGTCACATTGCGCACCGACAGGTGTCCCTGATTGTGCGACTACGGCCCGATAAACTGTGAGAAGACACGGCTTATCATGATAATGTCGGAATTCACGATGTTTACAATCGATAAAATTGGGCAATAAATTCTACAAGTATCCATGATTCGGTCATTAGAGGGCTGAAATTAAGGCTTACTAATGCAAGTGTCACTTAAATATTCACTAGTAAATTACAATTAAGTACTCATTAAAACAGGAAATCGTTTAGGTAGGTAGGCAATATTATATTGCTAGGGCTATTAATACTCATTACAATCATTATGAGTCATTGTTTCATGTTCAGTATAACCAGGGTACCGATATAATTACGATAGTGAAATGATCTCTTTAATAGGCTAGACGAAGAAATGATTTACCCATAAGTTCGAGAGAAGTTTAAGTTGCAAGAGAAATACTCGTAAGAACGTCAAGCAAAATGGTTGTTGTCTCACCCACTAGCTAGCCCTTCTCAGAAATGGGAGTTGGTCGGCAGGAATCAGCCGCTCCCCTTGCTTTATGTTGACACATATGCCAAGAATGCATCGATTTCAAATATGAGTAACCACCATGATACCTATTCTATTGGGGAATTTGTTTGTAGCCCTTTAGAAGTTCGCAAACCTACACAAACAACCAAGTACCTATTTAAGAATGACTCTATTTCGCTACAGGAAAATGGACATATTGAGGTATTGCGTCAGTATGGACCTAACTTTAGCGACTAGTGCCAGAACCCGGTTTTGAATTTCTGGAATGAAAAAAAAAATCGTTACGCATTTGTACGTACTAAATTACGTTTTAATATTATGTAGGTAAATAATAAGGTACCTATATGACTGTATGCGTCAACAATTCATCATGCTTGTGCACACACAATTATCCATACAAATCAAGTGTATGATGAGATCTCATTTTCTCTGCTCAAGCTTTTGGAATTTGGAAAAGCTTTCTCGAAAATTGATTGAACTTGTCGCTGTATAACTGTATTTACTTTTTAGGAACTATTTAAAAACCAAATTGAGGGTTTCAACACGCGTTTGAGGAAAATTATGTTAGCTAAACATGCAAGGGGACATCTTACTACGAAGACATCCACATCACCGCCTCGGGACAGATTCGTCTGGTCGCTGCAGTGTTGCTTCCGTGAGATATCTAACAGTACACGGCGAAAATTGAGCGTCCGAATCGAGTCATTGAACCGAAACCCGACCGTTAGACGCACCGATTCTAGCAGGACGGGCCCTTCTACCTACACCTACTCACTAATGTACGATCATATTGGGAAACCAAAAATGCATTGGTTTACTTTGACTATCAAACGATGAGACAGGTCCAAATTAAAGCAACTCGGAAATTCAAACGATGCTACGTTTCGTTGTATTCTAAAAGTTTTAGTGTTTAATTCAGCATAAGCTTAAGTCAAAGTAGTTATAAATAAAAAAAAAAAACAGAAAGAACTACTGATTATTACTATTATGTATTATGGATTTATTACAGTTCAAGTATTTATTTTTTATATTTAAATAAACATTTAACAATAACTAAAGAATTGCTGATAGTTACCAATTAACCAAACATTACTAAAACTAAGTGTACCTATCAATCTCAGTGACAAAATATTCCTGAAAATACATTAGAAGTGAGTGTTTTCTTTGCTGTAGAAATGCAGACATTATTCAATAAATCCTGGGGAAATTTAGGTTACCTAGAAACAGATAGTGGTCAAGTTTGCTTCTATGCATTTGAATAGCTCATGAAAGACGATATCCCATCCCATAGTCAATGAGTTTGTCGGCGTCCATGATGTGCACACACGTCTCTGTAGAAAGCCGAAGGATTTCTTTTTGTTCGCAGCTTTTACCACTTTCGTAGTTTAACAGTTAACGTCGACCGCTCTTCGTGAGCCGTTACAGCGAAATCTGCTTATTCATTGGACACTCGAACACCCAAAGTTGAGAAAAGCGACTATTATTTGGAAATAGAACATATTATTATACCGTTACCGTTATCGGTGTCCGAATGGTGGTTGGGAATAAGCAATAACATAGTTTTTTTCAAACGAAAGTTTTCGTGGTATCTTACAGTAGTTCACGTTTTTGTATTAAATATACAATTTTAAGTAGTTTAAGCAAATAAGGAAGTAATTAATATTCTAATTTTTGCAGCTTACTGTACATAAAAGGAAAAATAGAAGAGACGTACACAAGGATAATTTGGGTTAAAGGTACTTATACAAAACTGTGAAAACTTGATAACATATGCGATTAAAAACAGTACTTACCTAATGAATATTTCTGTTCAACTTCATTGTCAAAAAACTATTACTTTGCAGTTAAAATTAAACCTCGGCCTACTGCGGTAATTCAAGCGCATCTAGCTTTAGCGAATTGAACAAAAAAATGTAACAATTTAGAAACTATTGCGAAAACCTAAAAACGCGCATTGTAGTACATACATGACCAAAAGTAAAATTTCAATAATGCAATGATAATATTTTACGTTATTAATCAAAAAAGCAATTTAGGTAGTTGTGAAAACATAACTACGAGTAATATTTGTGAGTTCCCGAGAACGCTTGACTGGCATAACGTGCCACCTTTATTCCAGGGCGTGTTTGTTATTAGAGGGAAAGTGTGTTGGCAAGCTTTTATGCATCAGCCGCGCCGCCTGAAAACTGGGTCAGCTGGCTGTAAGGACTTCAGCTAACACGGGCACGATGACCTAGGTCAGGTCACTGCTGAATTATAGCTCTCGCTCCGTCCAATCGATATGACCAAGTTTACAGGCAGGTGCGCTAATTCAGTCGTACTGATCAAATTCTCGTGTGAATCCAAATGTTATTAAAATATGATTCAAAGATTATTCTTGTGGATGCTTATGATAACATTTTATGTTCGTTCAGGGGTAAAACTGATGCTTTTCGTGGAAACATAGCGTTCTTTTAAATTGTGAAGGTTCATGGATAAGTAGGCATTACCTACTTACAGTTTTTTTTTTAAATAAATTTCTACCCTTTAGTTCTAAGAAGAAAGATATAGGTAATCTATATCTACAGTTTAAATAAAAAAAACCATTATGTTCTAGGAGTAGCTGCAACTTTTACTAATTAAGAAAGTTGCAACATATAATAAAAAAATCTGTCATTCTACTACATAAACTAACGACATTGTTGAGACATGATCATTAAACACAGAAGTGTCATTGGACTGAGTAATTATAATATCAGCTCGTAAACATCCATTGCTGAACCTGAACCAGTTTGTAAACCAATGGGTACGGTTGGCCGATACAAAATCTTGACAGAAAATGCTGAACAGTCAGCTATGCTGACTAAATTATCGGCTGAAACCTTGCTGAATTTAGACGAGAGTGTAGCATTTTGACAGCTGTCTCAGCCTATGCTACTCAGCATTCGCCAATTTTCTTTTAGTGCTGCTCAGATATTGTACCGGCTAACCGTACCCAATGTGAGAACGCTACTGACTGAACAGGCACAATAGAGAGATATGGTTGGCCAAAGAACACAAAATAATAGAGAAAAAAACCAGCATAATGGAATTTGCTAGAACTTGGATGCTGTGGTGGGGACAAAAACCTCTGCTCGAATCTCATACAAAAAATAAATCTATATAAGCACTAGGTATGTGACTGTGAGAATTTTTTCACTCGGAATAAATCCTGTAACCCAGAGAGAACTTCGTAAATAGGTACATACGGACTGACTGCACTGATTACTGCATTGTAGAAACTATAATAACAACAAAGTTGATTCATATGGAGTGTGCGTCCTTGAACCTATCAAAAGATATTATTGTTATTTTTTTCTATACGCTACGCTAAGCCACATACCTATATTTGCAAAAGATATAATATGTAATACCAAAATAATAATTTCCAGTTACTATAAAAAAAAAAAAACAAATAGGAGCATCACAAAAATAAATATCACTGGTAAGGGTGCACAGGAAACCACTTGACTTGCGTTCGTATTTTTATACTAAAGTTTCTGGGTTGGCGCCAAAAATCATAGAATCAAAATGTTCATCGTGGACGCGTATTATCCGTTTAAGCGTGGTGGAATAAATAAATGCATTATTTATTCACTATCCTGATGTAGGTCAGTTGATATGCCTGTCACAGAAATAGGATATTATGTAAGTTATTTAAATTGACAGTAGATAATGATTGACATGTAACAGTTTGGGGCGTATTAACTCATGGTATCGACTCTGTCCACAGCAAAGGGGTGTCATCGATAACGATAGGTAAAAATAAAACAATAACTAAGAGACCATGCCTAATTTTAGTCATTTTGTCTCATCAGGTCTCATCTGTCCTTCGATTATATAAATGTTTTTTTTTTTTTTTTATTAAAAGCTTTTAAGCACGCATTTAATTTGATATCCTACATCCGTTTCATTAGTTCAATAATTCAGCTTGGTGATTAATATTCCTTCGTTCCTGTAATCCTTCGCTAGCTAGTTAATACATTGCACTCAGGAGTCGGTGTTCGTGTTTTCCACGATTCACTTTTGAAACTTTCTAACCCTGTGCCGGAGTGTAGCGGCAGGGAGGGGCGCGCGCGGGTGCCAGAGAGAGGGTACCGACCTCATTGCCCATTGCCACTCCTCCCGCCGAGGCGGCAGGCCATTTTTATTAAAAATACTTTCGAGTAACATCGCGCGCGGATTTTTTTCATGTCCTGAAATTCTTCCTATTTTCGTTCAAAAATTTAGAAAAATAAGTTAAGTGGTTCAAAGCTCAATAAAATAAAACGGATAAATTTCTGGACCTATTGTAAATAAATCCAAAAACATTGGTGTTTGTTCAAGTGAATTTGAAACTTAAAAAAATACAAGTGCGCCCTGCGATCTATTTTCCGTGCGGACTCGGGTTGGTTCGGTTGCGAAAAGTGGCGGCATTCGGCCAACATCGGCGGCGCTCGCCGCGTAGAGGGCGTCCATCCAACCCCGCCCGTGCGGGACAGAGACAGAGAATACTGCTGACATGGCGACAACACGAATGGATTGATGTTTTTCACGTGGAAAACTCATCCCTTGAATGTATTGCAAAGGTGGGTTGATAATGATAATTCATTTATAACCAAATAATCGATCATAGTTTAATTTTCTACGAAGAAAACTCATTAATTGCCCTTGATTTAACGATACTAGCTAGAATCGGTCTAATGATTATAAACTGCATAGTTTATTCCTGTGTTTCGAAGTCCTACCTATTTGCTGTTTTATTTTTCTGAATAATAAAGACTGAAACTTGTATTATTTGTAGTGGAAATTGTATAAACGCTGAAAAATTACTGTTGCTAGGTGTGACTTTTATAATGAAGCGAATATAACAATTCTGTTTTTTTTTTTTTTGGTTTATTTGTCGGGGTACCGGCTTCGCCCTTATTTTCGTACACAGATTGAAGGTTTAGTTTTATGTACATTTTCATACTATTATTGATGCTAGGAAATAATAAGGACAGACGTAACTAAAGCGATAAGCCCTTAAATAAACGATGTAATAATGTACCTAGTATCCCGACGGGGGTGACATTCCTCGCGAGAGAGGAAATCAATAAATTTCAATAAATCAATATTTTACCGTGCACCCTGCGCTGAATATATCCGCTGCCGCCATTTCGATGATGACGGCGTATTTTTTGTGAGAGATATTCGAGTCGCGGAGCGCGAGTCGGTGTTCGAGCGCGGGGTTGCGGGCTGCGGCCGTCAGTCGTCGGGTGAGCGGGGTGCGACGTAAACGCGGACTCGGACTATGGCGGAAGGGCTGATCCTCATTCCCATAAAAGGGTCGAGTTGATTGTGGTGCAGATACGTGTGGTACGTTCTCTTATGTTAGTGCAGTGATATAATTATTCTCAAACGGTGCTTATCTCGACGTATCGGTTGAATTAATGTGGATATCGGAGGTAATAATGCCATTGTGATGACGTAATGTAACGCGCTCGACTGGGTGCGTAGTAGGTAATAATTCGAGCGCCCGTTTATACCGCGATAACGTTTGTGGTCAGCACCTGTGGATGTGGAGCAAATGTTGGTGTTTTGTAGCTTTTAAATAAATTCGAGACGGTTCCAATTGGATTCTGATTGGAGTGCACGCCAATTTGGATTATTTTAAATAGCTAATAGTAGTGATCGTTACTGTACAAAACATGAGTTGTTACGATCACGATGATTATTTGATGTTTGTCATGGCTGCAGTGGTAGCTTACAATTCAGTTTCCTACTGCAGTGCGCTCGCGACGCGATGCACAGGCTCCCCACGTCCCCACGCCGCTAGACTATAGACGCCCTCGATTTTTTTAACCTTGATTGAATTTTGTAGCTATTGGTCTCGTTCGCAACCCAGTCAAGTAATATAATATCGTAGAATCTAGTATCCTGATACCTAACAAAATGGAATTTTGAATCGACATTTTATCATTTTATAATACTTAGGCACATAAATAGGCAACAATTATAATTATGTATTTTATCTAATAAGTATGATAGTAAACAATGTGAATAAAGAGGTTTTATTTATAATTATCTGACCCCGCAAACGTTGTTTTGCCATATAAATTTAAAAAAAAAATAGATAGTAGCCGATTCTCAGACCTACTGAATATGCATATAAAATTTGGTAAAAATCGGTAGAGCCATTTCGGAGGAGTACGGTAACTAACATTGTGACACGGAAATTTTATATACCTTTATGAAGATGAAGTCAACATATTTTAAAAAGAAGTAAAGGTATATTTTACTTTTTAAGAAATGTATTACTTAAAAAGTAAGTAATGTATTACAATAAATTTCAAGACTACTAGCAACCTGTTTAAGTATGTTTTTTTTCTCTAAGGAAGTGAAGAACACCATTTACTTAACATTCACTTTTATTTAGCGTTGGAATACCTACGATAGATTTCCATTAATTTTGTTTTTATAGGTACTTAGGTACTTACAAAATGTTCCGTCGTCGGCCGCGACCTCTACCATTATGATTCAACACATCAACTGTCAAAGATGTAACATTTATACATAACGAACATAATGTTAAGTAGACGTAGTAAGGAAATGTTGTATTTTGTTCAACATAAATATTTATATACAGTGCACACTAACCATACAAAGATGACATAAATTAATACTTATTAGAAAAATAAAAAGAATAAGGATATATTAACAACCTAGCTAAGTTACTAAAAGAGGAAACGGTTATTTAGGTTAGTGTCAAAGTGATCTTAGGGAGCGGGGCAAGCCGGTACACATCGCATGTACCTACCTACTACCTAGGAGGATAGTAGCGTGACAAGCAAGTGCGCTCAATGTGCACTTTAATACTGTATTCAGTAATCACATAGCAGGCACCTAATTACTTCTAATAGACACGACAGCAGAGAAATCAAGGCGATCCTCAACTTTCTGTTTTACTTCAAAAAAAATCAATGCGTCACTTTGCATTCAGACGATTATAATAATAAGGATTACTACAGTATGATTGTTAATTATGATTTGATTGATGAAATGATTTTAAAAGTGTTGTGTTGTCCCGTTCCAGGTCCCCCTGCGCCCGTCACACAAACTGCACTTAGCACTATGAAACATACAAACTGAAAATGGCTTTTAAAAAGTAAACATTATCTATTGTTGACGTTTTGTTGTATTGTTCATGGAACAAGAGAGAATACTTATGTACATACATGATTGAATAGTTGTTGGTAAAATTAGATTTTAAGCCTGGACTGGCAAAAATCATAATTATCTTCCAAAGAAGAATATACAAAAGCGAAAATGGCTACGCAGAGGTTTTGTTTGCGGTGGAACAACCACCAATCTAATATGCTATCTGTGTTCGATCAGCTACTTCATGCGGAAACGTTCACAGATGTCACTCTCGCTGTTGATGGCCAGTTGCTGAAAGCACATAAGATGGTGTTGTCGGCTTGTAGCCCTTACTTCCAAGCTCTCTTCGTTAATCACCAAGAAAAACATCCCATTGTTATACTGAAGGACGTTCCGTATTCGGACATGAAGAGCTTATTGGACTTCATGTACAGAGGAGAAGTAAGCGTGGACCAGGAACGATTGACGGCTTTCTTAAAAGTAGCTGAGAGCTTAAGAATAAAAGGACTCACAGAAGTAAATGAGGAGAAGTGTGATATTCCAGCCTTAACGAACTCGTTAATACAGCAGCAGTCGAATGCACACACGCCTCCTCCTCAACTTCACAGGATACATCCATACATGCACCAGAAACGGCCGGCATCCGGGATGCCCAGCGGAGGGGCTCCTCCCAATTTATTAATGCCTTTATTGGGTAACGCCTTGATGCAACCGAAAAGAAAACGAGGACGGCCAAGAAAACTCAGTGGAAGTTCGAGTGACGCTCTAAATACAGCAGCTAGTCCTCCTGGAGAGTTTATTCCTGAGCCTGCCTCTCATGGATCATCAAACCGACCAGGCGACCAATTGATAAGAGGCTCGCCAGAAATGTTGGAAGTGAAAATGTCCATGGATAGCTTCAACGCCGAGGATGGTGGGACGTCAGGGGGTGAGGAAGCTGGTGAAGCCCTTCTCATCGACGAAGGTGACGACGCTCAATCGACTGAAGCCCCGATGACTGGCAAAGACTCCGAGTCGGCAGGTATGTGAATACTCCCATAAGAATGTTATTAAAATTACAGCTACGTCGTTACAAACCATTCACTTGTTAATGATAAAATAATCTTATTTTATGAGTTATTGTTTATAAGCTCCAAATGCCTTTACATGTTGTACAGAATTTTTAACTGTAAAAAAAATAAGAAGTCGCGCCATAAATGAATAAAATGAAGACATTGTTGTTTATACTCGCTTACTATTTGTAAATACCTGTTTTAATCTTCCTTTCCAAACATCTAACATTAAACTGAATAGTAAAAATTTTATTAAAAAGGGAAAAGCTAATGGGATATAAGCTTTGATGTTAGGATACGATAAGTGAAAAGTGAAGTGTATTACCTACCTTATATTTAATAATATTTAAACTTTATTGAAAAGGGGTAAGTGATTATCTATGAAATTTTATGACGTATACGAGTAACAGATGCTTATTTTCTTCTATAAATCGACAATTTTAACTATTGCTTGCTTTTCTGCTTTTGGGGAGAGCTATTAGAGGAATGGCCAGGGGCAAACTCGGTGTGGTACTTAATTGATAATTTCTTTCTTTTTAAACTTCTTTAAAATAAAAATATTTTATTATTACGAATAAGAAAAGGGAACACAAACAAGGCTTATTCCCAATAGCTTTCCTTGGTTATAAAGCAATTGGAAATATTCTGGTGGCTTGCCACTCCTATTGAACTTTTAAAACACGTTATCTAGGTTCGCAGTTGAATTATTATTTTTAATTATCTAAACAGAAAGTTTTGAGTACATATTTTTTGCGTCTCACTAAAATATTTCCAATAACGATGTCGAGTGAAATGAATACTTTATTTATTTCATCAATTCCGTACAAATTGAGACCTGAAACAAACTTTTCAGATCCTGATAAACCACCAAAAGAAGAAATACAACAAAACCTTTCAACAAACGGGCCCGTACTTTCTATAGAAAATGGATCTATTAAACAAGAACCCGCCGCTGAGCTTAGCGACGGATACAATGAACCAATCGAATACAAATACAATCCTGACAGAAGCCGCGAAAACTCTAATTCGCAAGATGGTCCCATTAAAGACACAGAAGACAAAAACAGACTAGGTCGTAACTTAAAGCCAAAGAATAGTAAAAAATTACTACCCCAAATGTCCAAAATTAGAGCTCGAAACTTATTCAATCAGCTTTCCGGGCTATCAAGTTTGAATCCCGCGTTGAATACATTCGACAAATTCCCCCCAGACCCGGTTCTGATGCCAGCTCTCGCCACACAGCTGTTCGCCGCTGAATTAGAGCAAAATAACCTCAACTTGGCTAATAACGAGGTATCCGATTTAGCGCAGACCAATTGGGAGCATCGTATATTTCCCTCGCCTATAAGGAAGGCCAACATGGGGAGTGTAGGTAACTATCACGAGGAGACAAATGAGTCGGTGAGAGATTATTGCATCAAGGAAGGAGAAAATGTATTCAGATGTAAAATATGTGCAAGAGTGTACACGCATATAAGTAATTTCTGCAGGCACTACGTGACGTCTCACAAGAAAGATGTAAAAGTTTTCCCATGTCCCATTTGTTTCAAAGAGTTCACTCGAAAAGATAACATGATCGCACATTTAAAGATCATTCACAAAAATCAGCCGAATGCGAACGAACAAATGGCGAAGCAGGAGTCTTAATGTATTCGGAAGTTTTGGATTGTCGGCAACACTCAGTAGGTACTCTTTGTCGCAGATGTATTAAGATCTGATTAGCCAGAGTAGAATTTATTCATGTTATACGTTAAATGATGTAACTTAAATTTTGGATTTTCAATAGTTTATAAAGCGTAGATTGCGTATTGAGTAAGTGTTCGAGCTCTAAGTTTCATGCATATATGTCAATAAGTTTGTTGATATTAGCCGACGCCGCGCCGCCGGTCGTTTGTTGTTAATATTTATCTATTAATTTATATTGTTCCATTTGTTTCTCAGAGTGCTGACTTCAAAGAGATTTATAAAATTTTCTATGATTTACTTGTTATTTTGCACTTAACTTGTTACTTAATTTTATTAGTTACAACATTTTCAGGGTACAAAATAATTACTCATGGTGATCATAAATTCAAAAGTAGTGTAATTTTTTATGTGCTGAATATTAAATGCAATTCTCATTGAACTGAATTAGTTAGTTTAAGTTTAGTTAATATATTTATGAAGTATAGCAATGGCATAGTCTTTTTGTAAATTGAGTGTAGTGCTAGGAGACGTGGGGTTCTGTTCAGATAAGTATCAAGAGAGGCTAAAGTGCTAAACGAACTCTTTATTAAAAGACTTCAACAAGATGCCATTGCGTAAGTAGTAGCGGAAAAATGCATTTTCATTTAACTTGCCTTAATAGTGATCTTAGTTGTAGATGACGATTTGACTTCTTCGAAGTAAAACTCAACACAGGCTATGATTTTATTTTCTAGAATTTGTTAAGATTAATTTAAAATAGTTTATCAATGTTGAAATATTTGGTTGTAAATGTTATTGTACTATTCAAATATCTACTAATAATTTAAATTGCTTAAATTATACACTAGAAAATACATTAAATCTATAGAATAGTTGTGAAACAGTATCAAGGGCGGTCGGTCACTGTAGTAAGCCTACAGATATTATCAAACTTTCAGTTCCTGAATAATCAACAGAGCCCCAATTCATTTAGATATTTTAATAAAAGTTTTAAATTCTTAACATTATAATATAATAGGATTATATTACTTTGTTAAATGATCAAATTATTTACGCATGTCTATAAAAGAATCTATTTGTCAAAGACAATACAACAAATACTGTAGTTAATAATATATGAAAGGTTATTAGATCGCGCATTACATCTATTGCTCGGCTTGCCTTCAGTGCAGCCCTGCGGAGAACGAAGTTAATTGTGCACCGTGCTTATTGTAAACTTAATATCGAAGCCAATGGGTGCAGTCGCGGTGTTATAATCGTATCACAAACACATCTACCTTATTCATATTTGAGTTACTATCTAAAACAACTTTATAACAAATGTAACATACTATATATTTTAAAAGTTGACGTTGAAATTGTATATATTGAAGAGATACAACAAGGCGTTGTTGTAAAAGTGATCTTAGCAAGGTGCTTTGAATGAAGTTTATATGTAACTGGAATCATGAGATGATTTGTAAATTCTATTTTAGTAGAAAACAAAATGCCTTAAATATAAAGTAAGGAACTGTACTTATAAATTATTTACTTAGTTAAATTTAGAGGCAAAAGTAGTCTTCCATGTAATGATAGCGACACGTTTTCATATTTCAATTATTACGGGAAAATTAAATTGTTTTAATACTTTATATTCTATAAATGAGTTTAGAGTTATATGGGTAGTATCTACTTGAATAGATACGTATTACGTTGTCGACCCTAAAACCAAATTCTCCAATATAATAAACGTAGGTCCAGGGAACGCTTGCCTATTAGTGTGCCTTTACTTGTATATTAATAAGTTTAATATTTATCGACTACTAGACTACTAAGAAATTTCAAAAATGTTATGTATTATTTATTTTCATTATTCAGAGTTTACAATGTCTACTTTAAGAAGCTTCCTTAGGAGTTTAGAAACCTTTTAGGCCCAAGTAGTTAAATTAAAAGATGTAATTAAAATTAAGAATATATCATCTCATGTTTTCCATTTTGTTTGGAAATCGGAAAAATCGTGAATGTTATTTACAAAATGAATATAAAAATTCGTGTAATTTTCGAGGCGTCGGGTCTTGATAATCAATATTAAGACTGTAAAAATTCTTGAAAACGAATTTATTGTACCTACCTTTCATAAATCTTTATACGAAATTTACCTTGATCATTGATAGGTACTTAAAGAGGAAATTTAGACTTAAATGGTGAGGCTATTATTGAAAGATTAAACAAATCATAGTAGTCAATTTAGCCAGTGCCTAAGCTTAACCTGTTCATTTTGTGTGTTTACCTAATTACCTACTTCTTGAACATCTTATTATATTGTTATGTATAATGTATCTAGCATTATTTCGTTTTTTATTAGGTATATTTCAACTATAATTCAAAATTCAGAGAAAACTCATAGGTTTTGTTAATTTGAACAATATATTTATTATAATAATTTATCATCTCACTAATAAATAATTTTATTATTTGTTAATGTTATATCATAATTGGTGCTAAATTATACTTAAGAAATGTCACATGTGATGTGACATAAATGGATTGTCCCTAAAATATACATATTATATATTGTTTGTTGATATTGTTGTTTTAAAAAGCATGTTTATAAGTACATTTTAGTCAATCGTTACATTTATCCGTTGACAAAGTTATCATGGGACTTAAACATTCGTAATTGTGTAGTTCAATTCAAATGTTAATATATTTATTTCTGGTTGAAACAAAATAATAAGGGTATCTACTTACAGTTTACTATGAAATCTTAAAGCAATATTTACAAAGATAATTTCAAATAATTATTGAAATATAGTATAACATTAACGTCATATTATATATAACGTATCTGGGTTCAAATTTATCATCATTATCATTTCATAAAATATTACAAAATAACGGCGTATAGTTTCTTATATAAAAACATGTACTTAAGGGTTTTGAGGGATTGGTCAAGTGGTTACAACATAGTGTTAAAGAGTTTTGTCTATAGAGAAGTATTTTTATTATTTATTGTACAGGGTTCTGATAATTTACCTACGCCGTAATTATACCTACTTACTGTTCTCAATGAATATTAAAAAAAAACTACAAAATTAATTTCATATAAAAAATATAATATGCTAAAGTAGTTCTTTACAGTTGCCTAATGCCAATTCCTCAAACATTACCAAGATCGTTAAGTTCATAACTTTCTCTCACAAAGTAAGTTGTATTAAAAACTGCAGATAAATATTTCAATTATATACTAATTAAAATTCACACGACAAGTATAATAATTATTAATTCTAGAACTTAGCCAAATGTTAAGCAAATCCATATTTTTTGTTATTTGCACTTAGACAATAGAAAACGCAAAGAGTAATGTTTAGATAAATTTAGAATTGAAAGTTACACGACATAGAAATATTTGTTATTGAAACAAAATACAATGGTATACAATAAGGTGTTAATTACTATTTTTAGAAACTTTAAAGAAAATAATAAAAGTTACAGCAAAACAACCAATATTTTTAATGATTCTTACTTATTATTTTGTTTTGATTCGCTATTATATTGTTATTATTTTTACGTTTCACCTTTTTAATTTATTAATTGTGACATTGACTTTCTGTCTGTAATGGTAAGCGTCCACAGGTCCGCATCGCACGTATCGGACGTATTGTACGTAACGGATTTTAGTTTGCCTTGTATTGAAACTCATACAACTGCGTCCACTGATCCGCATCGTACGGACGGCGCATCGGCAATGCCTACATGCGATGCGTACCGATGACGTCATACGGAATGCCGATCAGTGGACGCGATGAAGGTGGCATCGGCAATCCGATTGCTGATACTCGCATCGGTAATCCGATCGCTGCCGATACAGAAATCCGTTTGATGCGATGCGTCCGATACGTACGATGCCGGACCTGTGGACCTTTAGACTCTATTATTATGTATAATTTTAAGTTTAAAAAGTTCATGTACCTATTGTACCGTGCCCACATGTGGTAATCGTATGGCGCTAAACCCTGTCATAGTTGATATTGAATGTCTTGTCTTGCCTTTTGATTTTATACTAAACTTGGTGACACGAATGAATTATGTTAACTTGCCTGTCACCCGTGATTTACACAGCAACGACGACGAACACTAACGATTTCAACAATATTTTATTATTTTTATATTTAAATAGTAGCAAAGTAACAACACGGGTTATTAGTAAAGAGTAGATTAAAAGTTAAGTTATTTATAATATTATAGACATAAATAGTGTTGTTAACGATGGAGTGACATCGGAACACTATTGTTACATTAGTCACGGCGAGAGGACTGATCAGGTACGTTATCCTATGACGCTACTCTCACGTTCGTAGATGGTGTGGTTAGAGCTAGATTACGTTTAATGCTTTCTATGTTGCTCAAATTGATGCTCTGCAATGAACAAAGTATTGATTTGTTGGTCCAGTACAAATTGTTGCTTTTTATTTTTTATTTATACCATACTCTTAGATATTTCTGATGCAATATTATCCAGATATTGATTAATGAGGCTAATAACATGTTCCTGATAATTTTATCCAAACATGATTGTTCTTTCGGCTTATTTTATATGTATGTCCACAAACAAAATATTGGCAACTACTTTTCTCGAAATAAGTTTTCGTATGTGACAAACTACATACACAACTGCTGTAAGTTTAATGTTACTTTTCAACTATCAACCCACCTTATGTGATCTTAAGAGCTTAAGTTAACTGAAGTGTTATTTTTATAATTATGTACCTACTACTGAACTTGCCGATATAGTTCCAAATGCAAACACTTGAGTCCTATTATATCATAGTGAAATCTATTCTTTTTTGTTATTATTTTTTAATTTATTAATTTATATGGTTATTTTAAAATAGTTTAAGCAGTTTGACTTTGCTACAAGTTCATGTTTTAAATAAAACATCAGGTTATCATTGAACACAATTTCTGTTATCTATTGATTTGCTTAGTGAGTTTTAATTTATAGGACTGATGATTTAAATTTTGGTTTATAAATATGTATACACTTAGTACATATATTCCAAAATTGATATTAATTCACATTTTTTATAATTTTAAATGTTTTATTTTGAATGCATCTCATGAACAAGTTTATAATCAATCCTACGTGATACAAACTGTTTTAATATAACTGGTGCTTCAAAAAATTCTAAACGGCAGCTATTTCAAATTATATATTATCATAAACTTGTTCATGAAATGATTTCATAAATCGTGGTTTTCATTTTAATCATGGTGTAATAAAATTTCGTCATTCAATTTGAACAAATAAAGTTAATATATTTTCATTTTGTTTTTGTTTTCTTTTTTTATTGTTGTCCTATTCTTTTATTCACCTAGGAGCTCATGATTTAAATTATTTTGCAAATTTTTACTTGCAACTATAATCACTACAGTAAGTAGAGTCACGTAGGTAAATAAAGGACAATTTCAAAGGGCACATTAATTCGTCGTAACGTAAATAATAATTCAATAAAGTTCACCATTCTCACCATGTGCCCTTTTCTAAAATTGTTGCCACGGTGTTGTCCTTTATTACACAAAGTTTTTAATTATTCACCATAAATGTTACAATCTCATTAATTAAAATGATAAGTACTTATAAATATTTACCTTTTATTCCAGGACGTGGTAGCCCTGATTCAGAAAATAAGGACATGAAATATGCCCGATCGTCGCCCTCAAATGATGGATCAGGAAAAATTCGCGTCAATCCGGCAACACAAGCTTCTACTTCGAATGAGTATCAAAATGACTCTCTGAATAACAACACGCTACAGACAGGCAGTCAAATGCAAAGGCCTGCTGTCAGGAGACGGATAAGAAGAAGAGCGAACTCTGCATCCAATGACCCCGCTGAGCAACTCACTGAAATGTCTGTGCGGGGCCTCAATCTCTTCAGATACGCGTCTGTAAACGAGGGGGTGTACCAGTGCACGGAGTGCGCTAAAGAGAACATTCAAAAAACCTTTAAAAACAAATATTCATTCCAGAGGCACGCTTTCCTGTACCACGAGGGTCATCAAAGGAAAGTATTTCCGTGCCCAGTTTGTTGCAAAGAATTTTCTAGGCCTGACAAAATGAAGAACCACATGAAAACGACGCACGATTGTTACGTGCCAAAAGACTGCGTGTATCCTCCGAACGCGTTCTTCTTGATCCCTGGGATGGAGGGCCAGCTGCCCCCCGGCATCAAGCTGGAGGCGATGGGCTCGGGCTCGCCGCGCGGCTCCACCCCCTCGCACTCCTCGCCGGACCCTGCGCAAGTCTGAGTGTTGGTTGCGCTGGATTGTTATTGATTCCACGTAAACATGTAAACTTTTCCTTTGGCTAGTTTGTAGGTCGTCCAGATATCGAGGTTTCGATTATAGTATTCGTTCTATTTTTGGAGTTAAATTTTCATGTACATTTTTACATTGTACGTATTACAATATTTCCAGGAATACTGTTATGCATTTATAACGAATGTTTGTTACATAAAATAAAGCTCATTATGTTATCTTGTTTAAAAGTATGGTTGTGCAAATATTAGACAATAATATACACTGTAATATTTGAGGCCAGTTACTGCGTGTTGAATTTAACTTGTTTTTGAAATTTTAGCATCTGTAGGTGCTACAAAAGTCTGAAATGTGCCTTCCATTTACGCAGTTTATTAAACTATATATTACTAAATGAGTTGTCGCGTAAAGTGCCTAATAATACTTATAGTTATTCGAGATACCGCAAGACACCAACCAAAGACTGTATTACAAATAAATCTTATTTTTATGTTGTGGATGTTCGCAAATTGCAACATTACCGGTATAGTCCGATCAACGAGGATTTTTTTTGTATCAAGACTTCCGAAAAATTCCTCCGGCACTGAAATTTGTCATATGATGAGAGTAGATGATACTTACAGATCAGATTATAGATGCACAATAATCCATTTTTTTTTCTATAAGTTAGGTTTTTTTACCAAAACATGAAAATTGCTTATAACTCTCTGCGAAAAATTCCTCAGCCTCATATTCTTTTTGCATTTGTTTAAATTATTAGTTATAGGGAAGTATAAAAATCCAAGAAATTTTCGATTTCAGTGTCACTCCAAATTAACTTTTAGCACATCGCGTTCTAACTTCTAGTGAAAAATTGCTCTGCCATTTTTATTTTTTTACGAGATTTCTTATTCTTAAATACATAGGTTTGTTAAGTACCTAATCCAAAACGTTTTCCTTTTTAAACATCATTATTTGATGTCAAATAAATCAAATAATGATGTTTTAAAATGAAAAAGGTAACAAACCTATATATTTAAGGATAAGATATCACATAAAGAAATAAAAATCGGCAGAGCAATTTTTCACTAGAAGTTAGAGCGCGATATGTAAAAAGTTAATTTGGAGTGACACTGAAAACGAAATTTGTTGGATTTTTATACTTCCCTATTCTAACTAATACATTCATACATATACAGATAGAATTTGAAGCTTTTACAGAGAGACCTATAAGCAATTTTCATATTTTGATAATCTCAAAAAATAAAGTTGGATTATTGTACATCTGTAATCTGTATCACCTTCTTTCATCATATTATGCCAAATTTCAGTGCCGGAGGAATTTTTCGGAACACATGCCTCGTTGACTGGACTAGTATGTGATCGGGACTCGCGGACCGGGCGCTGCCGCACTGGTTGACTATGCGATGCAGGTGGACATGACATATAAGTATATTGCGACAATATCAATATCACTCGCAAGCATTAATAAAAATAGATATATTTAATTATATTAAAATCTTTTCTATCTTACTAAAGACTTTATAAAATAGATTATATATTAAAAATATTTGTCTACCTATTAGAGAGCCTACTGTTATGTACGAGTTGTACCTATTTGATTGAATCTATTAACAAGAGAAGAATAGTGGGAAAATATCAATATGTTAACATTTAACTTGATAGTGCCATAGCGCAATTTTTATTCATTTTGTATAATTTTTAATAATACTAAAGTTTCCGACTCTTATTATTTCAATTTTTAGATAATATTTAGTAGATAGTGGACGAGTTCTAGGTAGACTAGGAACTAAAACAAAATCAGCAGTTCTTCCATTGATAAGGGAAATAATATTTGTTAGGTAATGTTAGTGTAACGCCTAATGTTCTTGTATATCGTTAAGTTCCCCTGCGGAATGATTTATGCCTAATGTACGTTATTGTAAGTTCACGTTTTGAAACAGTTAAAGTTTATGAGGTCGATTAACGTTTTTACAAATTGAATACTAAAATATAGTAGTATTAATTCATTGTCTACATAAACATTAATCGGATCTAAATTGAGTTTCTGTATTTTAAATTTTAGCGCACAACTTGGATATAGTTTCATCTACGTATGTTAAGTTTAAATGAATAAGATTTTGTTAGATCACGTTCTTGTATATAGTTAAACTGTGTATTACATAAACATTTAGGATATATATAATAGTCGCCGACAAGGTATTAACAATTTGCAGTGTGATTTTTATTTAAGTATGTAGGTACGTCAGCGCCAGTCAATCGCACAAACTAACTCAACGTCGCGAAACGTTGCTATTTTTTGACAAGGATTAGATTTTTTGTTTGTATTTTCTTTTATTTTTTATTTTTCACCACTTCCTTTTCTATTACCTTATGCTTTGTTACTGAGTCCGTTGGCTTTCTCAAGTTGGAGGAGAATTGTTTCATTACTTATTTTTGTCTTTATTATTTGAAGTGGTGAAGTGTTATGCCTATCAGCCTATCTTTTATCTTTTTTTGTAGTATTTTATTTTGTGATATTAGTGCTAACTAAGTTGGCGATCATGTTCATTGTTGAGTTATTGTAATTCTTACTTTCTCACTTATAAACACATGCTGCAAGGCAGCGTAATATTAATACTTATAGAAAGCATCGCAAAAAATATATTACTTTATGAATAAAGTATTACGAAAACTAGGAGTGTTAATTGGTAAAAATTAATATCGGCGATTAAATATTTTATTACTTTTACAGAATAATGTGAATTTAACTTGCACAAATAACCTGTTACCTACTTGGTAACTGTATGTAAAATATTTTTAATGATTGTTTATCTTTGTCTGGATTTACTTCTATTAGAATTTTCTTTGGTAAAAGTTTAGCTATACTTTCAAATATAATTTTATACCTACCTCCATGATAGGTCCTACAGAAAGGTGACTTAGATACACCTACCTAATAGCAATAATATGCTAAATAATCTATGTTATATGAAAAATCGTCTAGAAGTTTAAAAATGTTTATTATTAACTAATATTGCAAAAAGTTTTTACTATTTAGGTTCGTGTCAAGTGCAATGATTATATGCAAGTGTTGATTTTTTTCTATATTCTATTGATTCTTACTCGATGCCAGTAGTTCATGATTCGATGGTATCAGACTGATGGAGAATTAACAAGTTAACCATTAAATTCCTACGTCCGGAACTTCCTGTTTGGTAAATGATTGGTATCGAGTATTAATAGTTTACTATCGTTCATATACATATAAAGTGCTGTACCGTTTATTATTTTATCCAATATTATTAACATTTACTTGTCTTATTCTATCAAATTCTTGTTTCAATATTTTGAGAGATTCTTACCAATTACTTATAGTCGTTCAAAAGTATCACTTATTAAAACCGATGCAAGGTAATGTTATCTCTGTACTTTGTAGAAACCGTCAGTAATAACATCTTTTGTTTATAAGATGAGCCATACTAAAATATGTTTTTTTTTTATTATTTCGACTACTCCTACAATATTGTAATGATATAGTGATTTAAGAGCGTTAGATATTCGATAGTCTATATTAACAATAGCTATTAACAAAATTACTACCACAGTCTAACTGATAATTTTAATAGATTACTATAATAGGTATGTAATTATCGTTGCAAACTTCAAAGCTTTAACAATAAATTGATGAGAACGAGACAAAAGTTTATTTTTATTGTAACAAAAATATAGTAGTTATATATAAAGAAAGGATCTTACCAACACGTATTGAGTAATTATTGTGAAAAACATTTACCTACACTACGAATAAAACGATAAAAATATTTATGCGTTTTTAATTGATCCTGCCTGCCTACCCAAGATACCACTTATTATCAGATATGCTATAATAATTAACAATTAATTTGTCATTAGAATTTCCAGAATACCACTACTCGTTTGACGACGATGGTGACAACGACGGCAGCATTTCTATTATAACAGTCAATTTGAATTCTTCTAACCCTGATCCGATTGTAACCAACTTTGTAACTGCGACACCAACAAGCGACCCCTTTGAAGATGCACTAAGTAAGGACACTGGAGTCCACTTCCTAACAGAGCAAATGCATGAATTGGCTACTAATACTAAACAAGAGGGGAATAAGGACGAAGGAAAGGAAGGAACAAAAGGGAAACACGTGTTATTGGAGTACTACCTGAGGACTGATGGTAGAGTAATCTGTAAAATGTGTGGAGAGGTGCTACAGAGCCGCACGCACTGGTACAGGCACAAGTACAAGCGGCATGCGGCGCAACCCATCAATCCTGCGCCACTTTTCCAGTGTGAACAATGCTTTAGCTATTTCAAAAGTAGAAAAGGTACCTAAGTCATGAAAGTATCTTTAAGTATGACTGTTATTAGAAGTTGGTAGATGAAGAGCTATTTGGGTTCCGAATATGGAAATAAAACCGGCCAAGTGCGTGTCGGGCCACGCACAGTGTAGGGTTCCGTAGTTGCCCATCAAAATACATATGCGAACTAACTAAACTGATTCGCTGAATTTAATTTTAAAATTCTTTGAGAAATCGGGAAAAATACATTTAAAAAAAGATTACGACAAATTTAGAACCTCCTCCTTTTTTTAAAGTTAGTTAAAAATAATTGACGATAAAAACCTACCTATCCCCAAAAAACATACCGTAAAACATACCTAATAAAGCTGTAAAAATAAAGTTGACAAACTTACATTTGCAGTTGAATAACATGTTCTCCGATACATTTTGTTTAAGAAAAATATTATCCAAGTACATTTTATAAGTTGGTCGACTATTACTCGTAAAGTTGTAAAGCCTACTAAGTCATGACAATTTTCTTTTAAACTTCGTTATATATACTACTATTGTGAATTTTTTCACATCCCCAAACATAACCGTTTAGCTGGTAGAGGGGGGGGACACTCGAGTCGAGCAAAATTTAGCACTTTAAAGCTTAATATTTCACAAACCAATTTTTTTATCAAAAAATTGTTAATGGATACTATCAATATTTTTTAAAGACCTATTTAATGATACCCCACACTATGGGGTACGCGAGAAAAAAAAATAACATCCCCACTTTACGTGTACAGGAGATACCCTAAAAAAAAATTTTTTACGAGATTTTATTTTACCACTTTTTCGGCACAACAAATCCATATATTTACACCAAATTACAGCTCTCTAGTACTGTGCGTCTCTGAGCTAAACTGCGGACAGACGGACGGACGGACGGACGGACGGACGGACGGACGGACATGGCGAAACTATAAGGGTTCCTTGTTGACTACGGAACCCTAAAAAAATATTAGTCAATAACTTCCTTTTCGTTTCAGTAGCTGAAATTGTACTGAAAAATTTACTTAAAGCAATATACAAAAAGAGAAACATAGAATGGAATATCTAATTATCTATGAAGCAGAACAAATAGGGCCAAAGATCAAAAGCCATGAAATAGTGACTCTCTTTTTAACCGACGAAAAAAAAAGGAGGAGGTTCTCAATTCGACATGTATATTTTTTTTTTTTACAATGTCATTATTTTAATCCAAGCGCCGATTTCGGCAGAATAATAATAAGAAATGGCGCTAAATGTATGTTTCTCATCACCGAATTACGAAATAAGGAGCCTGAACTAAGCTAAACCTGAAAGAGTGAACAATAAATAGTTCTCAAAGCATATATAAACACGCGGTAAAAATATTTTAATCTACACTATAATATTATAAAGAGGAAAGATTTAATTCTTTGCTTGTATTGAATAGGCTCCGAAACTCTGGACCAACTTTTTTCACCATTTGAAAGCGTCTTTGGTTCAGAGTGACATAGGCAATAAGCTGTACGCTGTACCAACTTTGTTTATTCTCAAGCATAAAACAATAGGTTGAACGACATGTGGTTTGTCTATGCAGACCCGATAGGGTGACTGAGCATTTTTCTGCATAGACAACCAACCTACAGCATTTCATCAACATTTTCAGGGTATATCGGACACATAGCAAGCAAACACAGCGAATTACTATCCGACACGAGTCCGCTATTAACCAGCACACAGGCCACACAGGCGGCACAAGCAGAGGCTACTGTACCGGAGAACCTTCAGACTCCAGTGGAAGTGAAGGAAGAACCTGACCCAGAATTAGCGATACCGAAGTCCAGCGTACCAAACTATCAGACATCTGTCGTGAAACACACGTCGAAGGCGACTGAAACTAAAAAGAACTACCATCGTAAAGGTAACTTTCTATCTAAGTAGGTATTCATTTTTTTTGGACGCCAGCGCTATTTGCTGGTCAAGTTAGAGTAGGTAGGTAGAATTAGCGCTCCAAAATAAAATATAGGAGGTGCTTAGAAATATATGGGACAGCGGACAGGTCTTTGCCTATCAGTGGGGCTATTTTATGATTACTGAAAACACGGACAACGAAGGAAGAAACTTATATAACCTGTTTAAACTTAAGGCATTTTAAACTTGATTATTATTTATTATGGCGGTAAACGTACCGTCTAACTAATCGGTTTGTTTTCATTTTCAGAATCAATAGTGAACCAAGCAGACTGGCAAGAAAAACGTTCTAGAGAAGAGAAATTGGTGGCTGACATCATAGACCGGGTGCGTCGTGAGTGCGAGGCTCAGCCGAAGCCGGAGCCCCCGCGCCGGCCGTACGCACGCAGAGCGACCACGGTCATGCACGCGATGCGACAAACAGACGCACTCACGTGAACACTAAGCACGACACACACGAAGTTCCTCTAGGATAGTTTAATATTAAGACAAACAGGCGGCGTCTGTTATGACATTTTGGGTATACGTGCAATCTTAGTACTTATTAAAGTTTTTTTCAAATGATCTCGCGTCCTGTGAAAATACTTAGATGAATTTGTTGTTTGACTTCAAATGCAGTAGGCGGTTCCAGCACACGATAACTAATTTCATAAAACAACAATAGCAATTGAACACTGCTTATAATGATGATCAATATACATATTAATATATTAATCACAAGTCAACAAAAATTACCAATTTTAGGTAGGTATTACACTGGTCGCACTCATTTGACGTCCAGAATTTTTACACGGTTTAAATGTCTACCAATTTTTTTTTAATGGCCGCTAAGGAACCGTATAGAAAGCACCTTAAAATAAAGTTTGATTACCAAACTAAAAATATCTAAGTATGTGCTCAAATCCTCAACTTAGTTTCCGAGCTCAATTCGCTAGATCCAAAATTGTCCAATATTTTATGGCATTTAAGTTATTTGATGCGAATGTTGGTGGCCACTATTTTTTAACTCCTTGTGTGTATGCAAATCACAATAAAATAGTCATAATAATTATATTGAAACAAGGCCTAACAAAACGACTTAGTTTTATAATATATTATGTGCTGTCCATGTGCCAATAAAAAAATCACAAGGCTTCTAATTCTAAGCCTATCAAAGTCTAACGTTACGTGTTCATTGGACGGGCATTTCTTACAATTATACTTATTTTAGTGCCAAATATTGTAAATACGTGCCAATAGTTATTTACGAAATTGATGTGCCATTGATTTTCAAGATCCTGTAAATAGTACCTACATGTAAACTTAATATAATATTATAACAATTTTAAATCAATGTCTATTCCATTCATAAATTATATTAACTAATATTTTTTGTGAAGCCTTTTTAGTAAACTTAGGTTAAAAAATAATTTTCATAATATTCATTACGTTCCTACTAGTTAGTCTTCGTACCTACCATGTAAAATCATATCAATTGCCAACATGGAATTAAGATATATGTACATACTTATTACAAATACTGCTGCCAAACACCCTAATAATTGTACTTACTGAATTCTAACTTCAACTTTTTACCTAATTAAAGATTTACAATGCTTTCTTGAAGAAAAACAAAATATAAATGTCAACAATGCCATTTTCATTAAACTACCGGAGGAGGGTAGAGCAGCATGTCTATTTAAAATAATTATTGTGTTTTTAAGACGTATGATTCGACTTCGTTGATTGCATGATTGTGCTGCGATTGCTTAGTTGGTTATGCGGCTGTACCTACTGATCCAGATAGACGCAGAATAGAGACCAGTCCCGTTTACTGTAATTTCTTTTTCTAACAATCATTGATTCCAATAGTTAGTAACGAAATTAATGCATTCATAAATGTGCCAAGAACACTAACTCGTATCCGAAAATATTTTCACTTCCACTACTAACAAAATATAAGTATCCCTTGTGTGATCTAGGCCTACGTTTAGCTCTTTATTAATTGTAACAAATTCTGTCCCGTATTCGGCTATTGATTTTAATGGCTATACCTATTACATAAGAACGAAATGTGAGACTGAAAATAAAATAAAAAGGTAGAATCTCCTGAAATGCCTACGTTACTAGCAAATGTATAAGGGAATAGTGTAACTGATCAGCAATGTGAACCACGCTGAAATATGTTTTAACGATAATATCTATACATATAATAAAACTGTAGAAAAATCGTTTTTGTACATCAAAATAAAATCCAAAAAAAATAGCTAGGGTGTTGAAGGATAACCAACAGAACCCATTTCCAGCATATTTAGAATTTTTGTCTGTTTGTCTGTTTGTCGGTTTGTCTGTTTATTTGTGGCTCTATCACGTAAAATGCACGAAGGCAATGTAGATAACCTTTATACAGAACGATCGAGCGTAACTTGAGGACTAATTTAGTTTTTGTTTCATTGCAATCGGTTAAGTCTATCAAAAGATATTTGAATTTAAAGTGTTCCAGACCCAGAGAAGTAAAATTACGGTCAGTTTACACCGACACGCGCAGTTCAGTAGCGCGATCTAGCTTGGAATAGAAAAACTACATACCTATTCAAATATGGTGTGGACTGGAGTGGAGTGGTTTGGAGTGGAGTAGAGTAGAGTAGAGTGTAATGGAATAGAATGGGATGGTTTGGGATGGAATGGAAGGAAAGAAAAGGTTTTTATTAGACTCACACTAGAATGGGAATGAGTGGGATGGAGTAGGATGGAGTGGGATGGATTAGAATGGAGTGCGATGTAGTGAGATGGAGTGGGATGGACTGGGATGGACTGGGATGGAGTGGGATGGAGCAGGATGGTGTAGGATGGAGTGGGATGGAATCGGATGGAGTGGGATTGATTAGGATAGAGTGGGATGTAGTGGGATGGAGTGGGTTGGAGTGGGATGGAGTGGGATGGAGTGGGATGGAGTGGGATGGAGTAGGATGGAGTGGGATGGAGTGGGATGGATTAGGATAGAGTGGGATGTAGTGGGATGGAGTGGGTTGGAGTGGGATGGAGTGGGTTGGAGTGGGACGGAGTGGGATGGAGTGGGATGGGATGGAGTGGGATGGAGTGGGATGGAGTGGAATGGAGTGGGATGTAGTGGGATGGAGTGGGTTGGAGTGGGATGGAGTGGGATGGAGTGGGATGGAGTGGGATGAAGTGGGATGGAGTGGGATGTAGTGGGATGGAGTGGGTTGGAATGGGATGGAGTGGGATAGAGTAGAATGGAGTGGGACTGAGTGGGATGGAATGGGATGGAGTCGGATGGAGTGGGATGGAGTGGGATGGAGTGGGATGGAGTGGGATGGAGTGGGATGGAGGGGGATGGAGTGGGATGGAGTGGGATGGAATGGGATGGAATGAGATAGAATGGGTGCTCTAATCCAGTAGCAATTCTTCTGAATCTGAACGACAGAGGGCGTTTATTATAATCACCTCAAATATTCTTGAAAAATAAATTATAAATACAGGGATTATATGAAAACGATATGATTTATAAAAAAAGTGGCGAGAATTAAGCGTTTCGCACTAAAAAATATAGTCTAGGATACATTGAAGAAATATATACCCTCATCTGTTATTTGAAAATGGCATATGATACACGCTAGATACTCCAAACGACAATATTTTGGTGATAGGTTGTCGGCCTGAATCGCGTACCGTCAATGTTAATTCATAAAAATTGTCCTCAAAAATTTTTGTTCCACTTCCCTCATCTGTTATTTAGAAAAATCGAGCATTAGCTGATAGAATATACCTCAAGGAATCTAAAAAATATAGGTTGTCGGTGTCTAACCCTGTCCTTCTAATTAGTTGTCGGGTTTAAACAGGTGAGTTACCGTAGATAATATACCCTCATCTGTTATTTAATCGAATCAGATATCAAATGATAGGTTATTTTATTCTGAATCCAACAGTATTTAGTTGTCGAATCAAAACTGTGGCTGAATTTCGGTTGTCTAAATTTTAATCGTAAAATTTGTTCCCTTAGCGTTGAAGAACAAAAGACAAGATAATGATGCAGGTGTGCAGTTCTGCACCCAGACAGGTCGAAAAGTGTTTGGAAGACTAGTTTCACTTCCTACTAAGGTCGCGGCAATAGTGTGAAGTGTTGTGCGCGAAACTGTACAGACAGGTCGAAAAGTTTTTGGAAGGGACGCGCCAAAGTTCACCTAAAATTTAAACTCTGATAATTGGAAACCCGAAAATGTTCTTCCTAACATTTTTCATCCTAACAATCACATTTCCTAACTACTCTGTAATGTTCCTATTCCGAAGCATTCAACTTCATAATGTCAGTAGCAAAAAACATCTATTTTACTTTTATTTGTTTTCCTATCAGTGGCGTAGGGTAAATATCCTTGAAAGGGAAGCCGGACCAAAACTTAATGAAAAAACTTACAAACATACTAGCCGCCCCTACGATTTTTGAAAGTTTCACTCGATTTCTCTGGTCTTCTATCATCAAACCCTGATCTCCTTATCAAGTTTCCACCATTAAAACATCTTCTTTCCAACAAAAAAAGAATCATCAAAATCGGTTCATAAACGATGAAGTTATGCCGCGAACAAAGAATAAACAAAATAAACGTTGTATTTTAAGGACGAATAAATTGAGTAACCTCCTTAATTTCTGTAGTCGGTTAATCAATTATTAACAACTCCCTTAAAAATGATGTTCACAAAACCCTATACTAATCGCCTACAGACCTTAACACCGCGATTCAGGATCGTGACGTAATTGCACAACGCCATCTAGTTAAAACTTCGAAACTAATATTACGGTGAACACTGAACATTTACCAAATAACAATACCATTGAACTGAACTAACTTTGTTATTAATGCGCTAACTACGCAAAACTTATAAATTTCAACAATAATACCAAATCAAATGCAAATGGACAGGTGAAAACAATAAATACAAAAAAATAAGCGCGAACCAAAACTAATGTGAATCTGTCATCCAAATAATACAATCTAAACGAATTACGAAGTCCAGTATCATTCCATCTCGTTCTGGCGTACGCATTTCATATTTCTATCCTTATCATAAGCCGGTAATATTCGGCTTCCGAGCGTCCTTAAACTAGCGGTGTTATGTGGCCTCAAGCTCACGATCGCTACAAGAGAAACTTTGAATTTTATGAACTGAATTCCGGATTCGCCTTGCGGCTTACAAACTTTGTCTGTTTGGCGTGAGTTGAAATTGCGCGGAAAAAATTTGTAGGCGTTTATTTATTTTTTTTATTGTTCTTTTCTTAATTTGTTTATGAATAATGAAAATAATAGATACTAGTATTTGCTTTATCTCGAAAGACAAGCCGATAGGAATCGGCATGTTAGGTGGCTTCGGGCCTGTTTCCTATATTTTCTGAAAATAACCCTATTTTTAAAGTCATATTATTTTATCTGTTAGAACTAGGTGCAGCCTCGGGACTTGCTGGTACCTCGACTCGGACAATTTAGATTAGAAGAGAATGGCGGGGTCTTTCAGACCCCGCTATCCTCTACGTGGTTATTTATTTTTTAAACCAGCCAGAAGTAATAAGGAAACCACCCGGTTTCTTAATTAAATGTAGTTAAATTACTTGCCGATAATAAATGAACATGTATCATTATTACTAACTAGCGGCCCGTCCCGGCTTCGCACGGGTGGACATGATGATTTTCTGAGGAAAGAAAAATTTTTGATTGCAAGTGGGATTCGAACCCGGAAAGCCCATTAATAATTTCAAGCCCGGATACCGGAAAGCGTTCAAACGAGGAATAGAGAATTTCAGCTTGCAGGTGTGGGTTGCAATGGCCTAGTTGGTTAAGGCGTCTGGAGTACCTATCCAGAAGACGCGGGTTCGAATCCCACTTCCAATCAAAAATTTTTCTTTCCTCAAAAAATCATCTTTACGATGCGCGTCGCATGCGTTAATGCGTTTAAAATAATTAATATGATGATTTTCGTCCTCTATAACCTGGTCCTGATGGTTAAAAACACAACAAAGAAAGAATTATCCGAATCGGCCCAGCCGTTTTCAAGTTTTGCGCTTAGCAACACATTTAGCGATCCATTTTTATATTATAAGAAGATAGAAGATCTAGTCTGAGTTGAATCCAATGTTTGGTCAATGGCACGTGCTTACTTAGTCGGAAAATTATATAAAACGAATTGATTTCATCTTTGTCTGTCGCATATCTACAGTTTCGCGCACAACACTTCACACTATTGCCGCGACCTTAGTAGGAAGTGAGACTAGTCTTCCAAACACCTTTCGACCTGTCTGGGTGCAGAACTGCACACCAGCATCATTATCTTGTCTTTTGTTCTTCAACGCTTATGGAACAAATTTTACGATTAAAATTTAGACAACCGAAATTCAGCCACAGTTTTGCTTCGACAACTAAATACTGTTGGATTCAGAATAAAATAACCTATCATTTGATATCTGATTCGATTAAATAACAGATGAGGGTATATTATCTACGGTAACTCACCTGTTTAAACCCGACAACTTATTAGAAGGACAGGGTTAGACACCGACAACCTATATTTTTTAGATGTCTTGAGGTATATTCTATCAGCTAATACTTGATTTTTCTAAATAACAGATGAGGGAAGTGGAACGAAAATTTTTGAGGACAATTTTAATGAATTAACATTGACGGTACGCGATTCAGGCCGACAACCTATCACCAAAATATTGTCGTTTAGAGTATCTAGCGTGTATCATATGCCATTTTCAAATAACAGATGAGGGTATATGTTTCTTCTACCGGATCTCGTACTAATACATCGTTAAATTCCGACATCCACGCGAACGAAGTCGCGGGCACAGCTAGTAATTAATATTTATTAAATAGGGTGATAGGTAAGTGGGTGCATTTCTTGAAATGGGTAATAATGTCGTATTTTATCTCGCCTTATTTCACAAGGTATAGTAAGTTTTAAATAAACTTGTTTTCACTGGATTTAGTCGTTCATAATCTATCACAAATTAATCAATTTAAAGTGGTGAACGTCGTTAATTTTTTTACAACATTTTTAGAGGAAAGGTAAGCTTTTACGAAAAAAAAAATGTAGATATCTGAAAAGTAAGACAGTTTAGAATGCCCCATGTTGTCAAGGTTAAAAGTACTTATTGGAAATTAGGTCTTAGTATCACCCCTTTCGAGGAATGCACCGAATTGTCAATCACTCTGTATACTTCATGTCGACATGCTTTACGTAGATATGTTTAATTATTAAATTAAACGGTTTTATTGTTACTTTAAAAGTATTTTTAACCGACTTCAAAAAAAGGAGGAGGTTCTCAATTCGTTGGAATCTTTTTTTTTTAATGTATGTTCCCCGATTTCTCGAAGACGCCTGGACCGATTTAGATTTTTTTTCTTTTGTTTGAAAGGGTATACTTCACAAGTAGTCCCATGGTCATCAGGTCAGGATCTGATGATGGGATCCCAGGGAAATCGAGGGCAACCTTCAAATTTTATAGGCACATACTCATAGTACCAATTTCATATATTTTCTAAAGCTGTTCAAATATTTGCATCTGATAATCATCATCTCAGGTGGATGAGCTGATGAAGGTACAACTCCTTAACAGTAAGGAATAGGCGTCGATTGATTTAGTTTGTGTTCGCATATCTCTGGAACTACCAGTCCGATTTAAGTAATTCTTTTTTTGTTGTTCTAGGTATCATCAAACTTAGGGAATACTGCAAGTTTCATCAAAATCGGTTCAGTAGTTTTTGAGATATGGAATTTTATTTTCTTATTGTGTACATGAGCGATGTAATTACCGGTGCGAAGGATTACAAAATTCTAGTGCACATGTAAGAGAATGATGTTCTTGACAAGAATTCGGATTGGATATTTAAACTAAAAAAAGTAAAATAAAAACTTTTTCAAAAAAAATGTAACCGCCTTCAAAAACAACCACAAAAAAAGTGTAAAATAATCTACAAAATAACTTTTCTTTCGGAAGTCGGTGGCTAAAAACACAATGAAAAGAAAAAAAAACCAAGGCACCGACTTCCGAAAGAAAAGTTATTTTGTAGATTATTTTACACTTTTTTGTGGTTGTTTTTAAAGGCGGTTACATTTTTTTTGAAAAAGTTTTTATTATTTAAACTGATTATTTTCTATTTATGTAGATATCGTCTCACTAGGTTATTTTTGTAAAATCGAAATTGAAATCCTGCATCAGGATTAAATAATTTTTAATTGCTAAATTAATTTATTATCCTAGCTAGATAGGTATGTACGTAATTTGTTGATTTGTGTTTACATTGTTAACGTTTGTTTTCTCAATTTATAATACTCATAGATACCTACTAGTGTAACTATCACTACTTACGTGTCAAACTTGTAAATAGTTAAGTATAATATATATCTAACAATACACAAAAACTGTGATGAATGTGGCTCAGAAATATACGTATTAAGAAGCATCATTTGTTTTTTTTTTTTTTTAAATTAAATCCAGTATTTTTCTCTGATAACAATCTTTTACTTTCATTTTGTTTTTACATGGCCTCACCTCTATGACACCAATGAATTTACAATTACACAAACAGCCAGACCCGAAAAACTACAAATATTTTTTCGAGCGAGAATCAAACCTGCACTGCGTCAAACGTGCCGTCAATCCACCAAAGTCACACAGAGCTACAATCACAGAGTACTTTTATATATAGGTAATCACAACGACCGACGATGTTCGACGGCCGCAATCACGCAACAACACAATATTTTTTTTTTTAGAAAGGGAAATACCTACTGAAATTATTTCGAGCGCGCTTTTCCGTTGAAACGCACATCTTCGCTCACTTTCAGGCAAGACAGTGGTCAAACGCGCAAAAAAAGTATATAGGTATGTACCTACCTACATATATAGACCTACATAGCTACATCATGGAAACTGTAGGTAAGTATAGTACGCCAGTATAGCAGGCCCGAAGCCACCTAACATGCCGATTCCTATCGGCTTGTCTTTCGAGATAAAGCAAATACTAGTATCTATTATTTTCATTATTCATAAACAAATTAAGAAAAGAACAATAAAAAAAATAAATAAACGCCTACAAATTTTTTCCGCGCAATTTCAACTCACGCCAAACAGACAAAGTTTGTAAGCCGCAAGGCGAATCCGGAATTCAGTTCATAAAATTCAAAGTTTCTCTTGTAGCGATCGTGAGCTTGAGGCCACATAACACCGCTAGTTTAAGGACGCTCGGAAGCCGAATATTACCGGCTTATGATAAGGATAGAAATATGAAATGCGTACGCCAGAACGAGATGGAATGATACTGGACTTCGTAATTCGTTTAGATTGTATTATTTGGATGACAGATTCACATTAGTTTTGGTTCGCGCTTATTTTTTTGTATTTATTGTTTTCACCTGTCCATTTGCATTTGATTTGGTATTATTGTTGAAATTTATAAGTTTTGCGTAGTTAGCGCATTAATAACAAAGTTAGTTCAGTTCAATGGTATTGTTATTTGGTAAATGTTCAGTGTTCACCGTAATATTAGTTTCGAAGTTTTAACTAGATGGCGTTGTGCAATTACGTCACGATCCTGAATCGCGGTGTTAAGGTCTGTAGGCGATTAGTATAGGGTTTTGTGAACATCATTTTTAAGGGAGTTGTTAATAATTGATTAACCGACTACAGAAATTAAGGAGGTTACTCAATTTATTCGTCCTTAAAATACAACGTTTATTTTGTTTATTCTTTGTTCGCGGCATAACTTCATCGTTTATGAACCGATTTTGATGATTCTTTTTTTGTTGGAAAGAAGATGTTTTAATGGTGGAAACTTGATAAGGAGATCAGGGTTTGATGATAGAAGACCAGAGAAATCGAGTGAAACTTTCAAAAATCGTAGGGGCGGCTAGTATGTTTGTAAGTTTTTTCATTAAGTTTTGGTCCGGCTTCCCTTTCAAGGATATTTACCCTACGCCACTGCAGTATAGGGTAGGTAGGTATTTAGAGTAGCTGCGGTGACGACCGGTAAGACTTTTGGAAGAATTGAACTTAAGACACTGGTGCACTAAAAATAAACCCACATTCGACAGTTCTGTTTATTGTTTCACGAGCTACCACTATCTAATCGGATTCCAGCAAATTTTGAAACTGGAATACAACTGAGAAATTCCTAATGTAAAAAAGACAATAATACAAGCGGGAAATCAAAGGAGTAAAACAATCTTCGATCATAACAACCTTAAACTTAGGAAAACTATGAAATCATACAAAAAGAACAATTAGTAGGTATTGGTGGTACCTTCCCATGAGTGTATACTGCAGCCCAGGAGACTTGAATTTAACTGATTTTCTTCTACTATTATTAGGATCCTTGAAACTGTGTTGCTAGCTGATTTTTTCTTGTAAACTTCATTTTCAAAGTAGAAAAAAATGCGCGGGCTACAATGACAATCTGACAGACATGTTTTTTTTTCTTCGCCCGTTTTGGGCAGGCTAAGGTCCTAAGACCATACCGCCTCGTCTTCAGTTCTGACATAGACAAGAAAATCATACGTAGTATCTTTAGGTAGTCTGTGATCATTACCACAGACTAGATCATTACTGACCATTGAGATAAAGTTATATGGAGGCGCCCCAATGTTCTATACATACATTTTGCTTATACAAATATGAGTCAAATACGAAACAGAGAGTGAAATATTCGTTTGTCTCTTTCTTTCTAATGCAGTAATCATATTTGAGAAAAGAGACAACAATATTTCAGTTGTTGCTCAAAATGGGAATATTTTGTTGGCATATTTGCCTACGAAACAAAAACGTGCCGGTTTCACCATTTATTGTTACGAGCTTTGTGGTAGTTCTGCTGTCAAACAGTTGTTTACTTTTTGTTGAATTTAGATTTTTGAGTAAATTACGGAGTGTTTTCTTATAAAAGTGCGTGTTACAATTAAAAAAACTGTAATTCAACATGCCTGATCCTGAATGTTCCATTGTGTCTTGTCGTACCAGAAAAAAGAAAAATCAGCCTAAATAGACTTTGCACAGGTTAGTAACAGTTTTCATGCAAAACTACATGAAATAGAAGAATTTCGGTAAAGAAATCGCTAAGTGATCATATTTTCATGGTTAGAGAATTACTATTTGGGTTTATTTCCGTCCTACAGACAATATTCTTCATTTTATATTTTCGTTCGTTTGTTTACAATAATAATAATGTTGTGCCGTTCTATAATAGTTCCCGATACTAGTCCCTTCGTTACACTGAAACTGTTACCAAATTTTAATGATATTATATTGATACATAAATACATCTTTTATAGGTTTCCCGAAAATGAACGACTGAAGAAAAATTGGTTGAACTCTATCGTTGTGGAAAATATTAGTCCTCGAAGGAAAGACTGGTAATGCTCACTTCACTTTGAAGAAAAATGTTTTAACAGAAAACTTGATGGTATTAGGTTACATGAGAACTCTGTTCCTACAATATTTTCGGTAAGTGTATCAAAATTATTGTTTAATAACAGACTGTGTTTTAGCCTAAGTTATAGGGTAAATTCGTTAGAGTTGGCCGTACGGGAGAGATTGCCAATTGAAATATTTCGGCAACAACTCGCTGGATATCGCTGTAAATGCCAGGTCCGCTTCACATCGTGCACAAGTACAAGTGTAAGTTAAAAGTATTGAGAAAAAAAAGATAAAAGAGAGTAAAATCCAACATAATGTTTTCAAACTACCGTAATATTTCTTTATGTGTGCATATTTTACAAAATTACGATGTAATTTCATAATAGTAGGGATTTCTTTTACATTTTCTAATAACTTCATGAGCGCAGCTACAGTGTAACCTCCAATTTCTTGCCGTATTACATACACTTACTTTCTTAATGGGTGTCACCTTCTTTCCCATAAGATAAGGAGAGATGGCCATGCAAAGTTGGGGAAACATGCCAATGACCAATAATAACAATATCACGATTTTTTTATCTAGACAAGCCGATTTAGGGACATTGTTGCACGATTTTTCGAAATTTGATAAAAAAACTTCTTCATAACGTTTTTCAGCGAAGATTGGATTCAATGTATCTTGTCCAATCTTTGGGTTCATGAAAATTGTATAATGTGTGACGATAAGTGCATGCTGAGTACGTATCGCCATAGGTACAATCATAAAAAAACATGTGGTTCAAAAAAATAAAGCAAATTAGTAACAAGGTATGTAGACATAGTACTGGTCATCACTACCTCACTCATATGGCCATCTTACACGGGCACCCTGGGAGAGATGACCAAACGAGTTTTATTTTTAAGCGTATTTTTGAACATGATCTCTTTAATTAAAACGATAAGTATGCCAATCTATATATATAAAATTCAAAACTGACTGACTGATCTGACAACGCACAGCCCAAACCGCTGGGCCTAGAAACTTGAAATTTGGCGTAAGCCCTCCTTATACCACGTAGGTGAGCACTAAGAACGGATTTTGCGAAATTCGGCCCCTAAGGGGATGTTTTTGGGGTTGATAGTTTGTATGAAACTTCGCTACTACAGGTGCTAGGAATTCCAAATTTTGCATGGGGTGTCTTTTTAGAACGTAGATGCTCACTATGACGGGATTTTGCGAAATTCGACCCCTAAGGGGTTTGTTTTTGGGGTTGATAGTTTGTATGAAACTTTTTAGTACAAGTGCTAGGCGTCTCAAATCTTGCATGGTGGTACTTTTTAAGATGTAAATGCTCACCAAGGTGGAAATTTTGAGAAATTCGACCCTTAAGGGGTTGTTTTTGGGGTTGATAGTTTTTAGACTTAAATTTTTACATATGGCTTTTTTTTTGGACGTAATTGATACTAAAGACGGGATTTTGTGAAATTCGACACCTAAGGGGTTGTTTTTGGGGTTGATAGTTTGTATGAAACTTTGTTACTACAAGTGCTAGGAGCCTCAAATTTTGCATCGGGTTCTTTTTTAGAACGTAGATGCTCACCATGATGGGATTTTGCGAAATACGACCCCTAAGGGTTTGTTTTTGGGGTTGATAGTTTGTATGAAACTTTCTTAGTACAAGTGCTAGGCGTCTCAAATCTTGCATGGTGGTACTTTTTAAGATGTAAATGCTTACCAAGGTGGAAATTTTGAGAAATTCGACCCCTAAGGGGTTGTTAGAATTGAGACTCAAATTTATACATAGGGATTCTTTCTTGGACGTAAGTAATACCTAAGACGGGATTTTGTGAAATTCGATCCCTAAGAGGTTGTTTTTGGGGTTGACAGTTTGAAACTCTGTTACTATAAGTGCAAGGAGCCTCAAATTTTGCACCGGGTTCCTTTATAAGACTTAGATGCACACCATGGCGGGATTTTGCGTAATTCCACACCAAAGGGGTTTGTTTTTGTGTTTGATAGTTTGTATGAAACTTTGTTACTACAAGTGCTAGACGTCTCGAATTTTGCGAGGGGTTCTTTTTAAGACCTAAATGTTCATCAAGACGGTTTTGCGAAATTCGACCCCTAAGGGGCTTTTTCGGGGTTGATAGTTTGGAGACTCAAATTTTGTATAGAGATTCTTTTTTGGACGTAGTTGCGGGTGTTTTGTGAAAATAGACCCCAAGGGCTTGATTTAGGGGTTGATATTTTGCATGAAACTTCGTTCCTACAAATGCTAGGAGTAAGTATTACATTTTGCAAGGTTGTTCCTTTCTGACGTAAAAGCACACCAACGCAAAGCACTATTTTCTGAAATTCTACCCCTAAGGGGTTTATGGGGTTGACAGTTTGTATGAAACTTTGTTACTACAAATTTATTTTTTATTTTTATTTTTATTTATTTATTTATCACAAACACAACTATCATTACAGGCAATAATCCTAATGCGGTAGCGTGGCCTTTGTTACATTGTTAATTACAATTAAAGCTACTTGTTATTTTTATATATTAGCATAACATAATACAAACAATGTTGCCTTTGTGAATTCATTCAGAGAGCAGTTAAATAAATCTATCCTATCAGCAGTGTCATTCAGTGTATGCAAGGCTCGCGTGAGGGGCGCTTTACTGAGCAGGTTAGTTCGCGCGCGTGGCACTGCTAACAACCGTGGCCGTCGACGTCGTAATGCGTACTTATCAGGCACATTCAGACATATCTCCTTCAAAACACCAGCATTAAACGTTTTACCCCGCAACAGTTTAAAAATATACGTAGTAAAAGCCAGGTTCCTTCTTGTCTCCAGTTTGTTGTACCCAACCATGCCGATTACGAACAGGGTTGGGTACATCAACGGATAGAAGGGGTAGACCCCGTAAAGTTTCATATACAAATACCTGATATATTTGTTCTGTATTCGTTCCAACATAAGACTATATTTAATCTCATGTGGAGCCCATATGACAGCATTACACTCCAGTTGAGTTCTTATAAGAGCATTATACAATGCTGTTACCGCTGTAATGTTTGTAAAACCCGATGCCCGACGGAGTATGAAACCCAGGCTTCTATATGATTTTTTACAAACATTTATAATATGTTCCCGAAATGTTAACTCGGTGTTCAGGCGCACCCCAAGATCGCGTACCTTTTCTACCCGCTCAATTGGCGTGTCATCTAACGCATACCCGTGATGATGGGGCACTCTCATTCTGCTAAAGGTTATAACCGAGCATTTTTTAACATTAAATTGCAGTTTATTCTTCCTGCTCCACTCTGCCACACTATCTATATCACGCTGCAACCGTGCACAGTCACTCAAATCTTTAATTGCCATAAGCAACTTAAGATCATCCGCGAATAATAGACAAGTGGCACCCCTGACAACCTCAGGCAAGTCATTTATCATAATATTAAAGTTCAGGGGACCCAGATTGCTTCCCTGGCTTACTCCTGACCTCGTGTAATAAGGCTCGGATTTATAACCAGCATATTCTACAAACTGCCGTCGATCTCTCAAGTAGTTAGCAAAGAACTGCAGTAATTTGGGAGTAAAGCCGACTGCTGCCAGCTTCTCTAATAATATATCATTATCCACCAAATCGAAAGCTTTTTTAAAATCAAAATAGGCAGCGTCGACTTGTACTCCCGCATCAACATTTGGTACCACATACGTCATAAAGTTCAGTAAATTACTGGTCGTGCTGCAACCCGGTCTAAATCCGTGCTGGGCATCCGATATTAAACAAGATACTTGGTCTAAAATGCACGTTTGTACGGTCGACTCAAAGACCTTTGCTGGTGCTGACAGAATTGCCACCGGTCTATAGCCACTCACGTCCGAATCCATTCCACCCTTAGGTACTGGGATCACACAAATGCTGGGAGTTTCACCATGGGGGTTGTTTTAGGACCTAGGTTCTCACTAAGAGAGGATGATACGAAATTCGACCCCTAAAAGTTTGTATTGGCGTTGATAGTTAGGAGTCTTAGGGCGACTTTCACCAAAAGTTAAACATGTTTAAAATTTTATTTAGTGTCAAAATTCAATAGAATTTTGTGAAAGTCGCCCTTAAATTTTTAGGGTCTAGGTGTTACCTTAAGACGGAATGTTGCGTGTTGATAGAATTTTTGTTGAATATTGATTGAGAGTTTTTCCAACAGTATCCCATATAGAGGGTGGCCGGGACCCGAAATTCACAAAGACAAAGTTCGAAAATCACGCGGACGAAGTCGCGGGCGTAGTGCTAGTAATGTATAAAATTAATGTTAAAATTATGAAAATATGCCAAAACTAACAAGGTAAAGTATTTATTCTTATTTCAGCACACCTTTTAAAAAACTATGGCCAACTCTAACGATTTTACCCTATAGATAGTAATGTGTTTTTCATTTTTTTTTCAGACATCCAGCATAAAACAACTTCGAGTGCCATTTCGACATACAGTCATTAGACAAAAAAAATATGGTAGGTAGAGCGGTGGTGGTGGTAGAGGTTGTCCACTGCGTAGTGCGTCTCTATGGAGAAGAAACTCCATGGACGAGACAATAATTTTGAATCGTCATTTATACAGGACCTTTGATACATCATTCATCTTGAGATGGGATTTTTAATAGACAATTTCGTGTGTAAAACAGTGTTATAAGTAAGTACTGTTGTTTTAAGTAAATAATACCAAAATAAAAATATCAGAGAAAGAATAGATGAATAATTGAGTGAAAGTTAAAACTTTTTTATTTAATAAATCACGTTTTTTTTCTTATCTATAAAAGTAATTCCGGGATTTCATACATATCTACTTTATTCTTTCGCTGTTTATGTACATGAATAACTCTACCTAATTCCGACCTATGCTAATGACAATTGAAAATGTATTTAACTGGTGATTGCGTCGATGTAGCCCGCGAAATTCAATTTTTTTTACGTTTTTTGCAATTTGCAGGCCAGTGACATGTTGAACTTTATCAAAATATGAATTGCGGTAATAACAAGTATAATTTTAAATATAAAAATTATCAAAAAATTCGCTCCATCAGCTCTCACATAGAAAAGGTGCATCGTAGTTAGATTTCGGAGATTTTAACATGATGCACCTTTTCTATGTGAGAGCGATAGTTATATTAAGAGAGATGTTTATATTTAAAATTATACTTGTTAGTACCGCAATTCATATTTTGATAAAGTTACAACATGTCACTGGCCTGCAAATTGCGAAAACGAAAGAAAATTTGAATTTCGCGGGCTGGTTGGAGCATTCCCCTTAAAGTAAATGATTTGAATTTTGTATAGGTAATACATAACTGTTACAAATACAGCTATGTATTACCTATACAAATTCAAATAAGCTTGATTTTAAATCTTATTATTTTAACCAATAAACAAAATTTAAAAGACAACTTTCTTTATTCAATCATGTGAATCATTGTATCTAGTCGTAATACTATTATGATGTAATCCTAAAAGTACTAGGGATACTAGTATCGATACTCGTTACAGTAACACTATGTTTCTTGATTGGCACAACCCTATCATTGGCCGCCATTTATTGTTACAGACCAACTTGTAGGTATACACGTTTTTCGTGTAGGTATTTCCAGTCCATATGATATTTTTATGTCTATGTTACTGACAAAGATTTTTTTTTATTTGTGGCAAGGCTCTTGGGCCTTTGTGCCTTAGTTGCTTTTGACACAAATATATCTATCTAAATAAAAATCAAACTCAAGAACGGGCTCACCTATCCAAACCAAATGTTTAGACTTTGTTGGGACTATTTAGTAGATGGTTTCTGTGAAGTTTGCACAAAATCGGTCGAGCAGTCTTCATATATCACATTTTTTTGGCGGATCATTTTGTAAATAGGCATTTTGTTGTCAAATTGAAACTTTTTACAGTGTTGACAGTACAAGTAAGCATGTTGTTATGTCATTCATGCGGTCATTTCATTTTGGCGTAGGGAAGCACGTTCCGGGCCGCTAGTTTTAATTTAAAAATAAACTATAATGCCATGTCAAAAAGTGGACTAAAAACTAATAAAAACAACTTCTTTTTATGTAGTGGTAAACAGAAAATAACATTTTCATTGCTGTCGGGACATTTTCTGTGAAAGAATTTTTAATAGGTCACCCTCCTCTTCCAACCTTACCTGTCCGAGTAAGGAAGGGGTGCCCCAAGTTCCGAGCTCATTGCGTTCACTCTTGCATCTTAAGTTTTTTGTGACTTTTCCAATTATACCTTCTTTGTCGCAATACCTCGGCGTCGAACTACTTTTGTTTAAGGCGGAGCCTCAGGTTGAAAATTTTTTTAAATTCGAAATTTATATAAAAAATTAAATTTCGCGGGCTAAGCTACTGAGTCTCCGCCAACATTTGTCACACCAGCTGCAGCGGAATATTATTACAACCATAGACATAAAATGATATGGACTGGAAATACCTACACAAAAAACGTGTATACCTACAAGTTAGCCTGTAACATTAAATGGCGGCCAATGATAGGGATGTGCCTAGAGATGTGCCTGATGGCAATATTCCCACTGCCGGCAATATTCCCAATATTGCCACTGCCGGTAAAATACCAAAATTGCCGGCAACTTTGGCAATATTGCCAAAGTTGCCAGTCAAATAACACCAGTAAATTTTATTATTAGTGCAGTTTATATTACTGTAGATAATACGTTGCGGCATTAAGTCCGCCTTATAAAAACTACTAAGTTGTTACTCTAAACGGTGATATACTGATTATGTAAGAATTACCGAAACAAATGCATTAAAATAATGTTATTTTTGTTGATTATTTGTAGTTTTGACAGAGATTTATACTTCCATATTGTATAGGTACTTATACTCGTTATATAGAGAATAGTGCGTCGTATAGAGCAGTGGTGGCCCAGTGGTATCGGTCCCGACTTACAAGTTGTAGGTCGTGGGTTCGAACCCCGCCAGGCGCATTACTTTGTGTAATTTGTTTCATCACCACTGCTCTCAAAACGGTGAAGGAAAACATCGTGAGGAAACCGGCATGTCCTAGAACCAAAAATTCGAAGACATGTGACATCTGCCAACCCGCACTGGGCCCGCGTGGTGGATTATGGCCCACTCCCTCTCACAAGAGGGGAGGCCTGTGTCCCAGCAGTGGGAACATTATAGGCTGATGATGATGACTTATACTCGTTGTTTTTGCTATGTGATTTTGCGTGAAAAACTAGTAGCCCACTCAACGAACAGTTGTAGAGGGAAATTCTTGTAACACGATTTTGGACTACGTTACTTTGTTTGAACTAGTTAGGAGGTGAATATAATTATCAAAAGTCCCCGCCACTAGCCCTTGAGCTGTGGGGGAGGGGGGTTTAAAGGTTCCATTTTTTGATTTTTCACTTATAACTCGGAAACCATGCCTCCTAGCGGCATGGTTTGTATGAATAAAACAAAGGCTGAATAAATTTCCTATAAGTTTTATTTAGTAACCATTTCGATATATTGTATAGTTTTCAAAAAAACATATTTACCTTTTTGCATTCGGAAAGTCTTATTTAATATTGCCATAAATCCAGAAAGCAGCAGCAGTCTTTTCAGGCTCTCCCTGTAGTACCTACTCCTCCGTGTATTTTTGTGGGCAACTCACACTTGACCAAAAATTAATACCTACCTATGCGAAAATTGTTTACAACAAAAAGAACTAAAGTTTCCAAAGATAGTTTTTCCGCATCTCTTATGGGTGCGGATTTCCTCCTACATAGTACAGTCCTACCTAGTCTGTAAGTACCTAGTATAATTTAAATGAGTTTCTAAGCTAGTTTTTACTGCTCCCTCGGTGGGGGAAGACAAGACATATCAAGCTTGATGGTGGTCACCGAATATAAGAACTACTTATACCTGGTGGACATTGAGAGATACCCGAAGGGGTCTCTCGCAATGTCCGTGGGCCTCCAGATAAAGATCTGGAGGCCCATATCACCTCAAGATGCAGCATGCTGGCTCTGTTCATCGCAGGTGGTGAAGGGAGGGTCTGAATCAACTGCTACTGCTTTCTGGATCTATGGCGATATCAAATACAACTTTCCAAATGCGCGAAACTAAAAATGTTTTTTCCCCTAAATTACAGACTTTCAAAAGCGGATACCTCGAAAAGTAGGAAAACTCGAAAACTTACAAGATATTGAAATGCTTACTGAGTAAAACTAGTTTTTTATTTTGTTCACACACGCTATGCTGCTAGAACGCATGGTTTTCCGAGATGTAAGCGAAATACCACAAAACGGTACCTTCAACCCCCCCCCCCCCAGAGCTCATGGTTTTGATATGTTCACCTCCTAACTAGTCCAAACAAAGTTACGTTGTAAAAAATGTGTTTCTAGAATTTCCCTCTATGCTTTGAACATTCGTTGACTAGATTAAACTACAACATTAAAATAAATTATTCTAATTTATGCCTTTTTATTCAATATTTATTCAATATACAATGATCGTCAATTCTTATCTTAAAATGTATGTGTAATTTCTTATATTCACAGTCGTGTGCGGCAACAATGGGCAATATTGCCGGTAAAATACCGGGAATATTGCCAAAATTGCCGGCAATTTTGGCAATTTTACAAGAAAAAACATTTTTTTTGTATATAATCTATACCATGATCTGTAAATGCTTATTTTAAGTGTGTTACATAGTTTTCGCACTCACTTTGACTAAAAATTAAGCAATATTCCCAATTATTTCCACTCCCGGCAATATTGCCGGCAATATTTCCACCTATATTCCCACCTTGGGCAATATTGCCGGCAACGGCACATCTCTAGATGTGCCAATCAAGAAACATACCTAGTGTTACTGTAAGGAGTATCGATACTAGTATCCCTAGTACTTTTAGGATTACATCATTATGTTATCTGAATTTTGTATAGGTAATACATAGCTATATTTGTAACAGTTATGTATTTACCTATACAAAATTCAAATCATTTACTTCAAATGGCCAGTTAAATACATTTTCAATTGATGACAATTAAAATCCGATATCCTATGCTAATGATAGCATAGGTCGGAATTAGGTAGAGTTATTCATGTACATATACAGCGAAAGATATGTCCAAAATCCCGGAATTACTTTACTACAGCAGAAAAAAATCGAGATTTATTAAATGAAGAAGTTTTGACTTTCACACAATTTATTCATGTATTCCATCTCTGATATTTTTATTATGGCATTATTTAATAATAATAATAATAATAATAATTTATTCTTCAGAAAAGTACAAGAGCATTACAGGACATAAATCCATTTTAGTGAGGTTAGTGTACATATGCATTTTAATTAATGTCTACGACTCCCAAACTGAGACATGCTCGTATCTTGGGTAGTCGGTGATCGGTCGTTTTAGATGTCATAATAACATTTCATCACCCTATTTTGAGTTAAAATTTTACACTTTACAATTTTACATAATGAATATCTGTTTATAAGATAACGTGTATGTCTCGTGTTAAATTATTATTTAAAGAAATTCACAAAGACTATGACTAAGTTTTATTTTACTGTTTCAATAAGTTTTTCAGATTCATCATAACTTAACAACTTCAACCAATTAGTTAATTTATCTTTGAAATTGTGTTTATTTAGTGTGTATAGTGAGATCTTTTTATTAATTACATTGTAAAGCCTGGAACTCAATACGTTGTATTGTCGCTGTGCGAAAGCTGTTCTACATTGCACAGAGGGGCAGACAAGTGCACCACTTCGTTTACTTAAGCCAACCTTATTTAGGGGAAGTAGTGAGTGTCGCCGAAGCATCGTGCGGAGAATAAACAGCTGACACACCGTCAACACCTTGCACTCCCTGTATAGTTCTGTGGTAGAGTAATAGCGCGGCTTACCATGTATGACTTTAAGAATAGACCTTTGTGCCCTCTCTAATTTTAAAAACAAAGTTTTGTAGGTTCCACCCCACGCAGGAATACAGTAGCCCAATATGGATTGACCTAATGCAAGATAGATTCTATTCATTATCGTACGATCGGCTGAGTGATGAAGATTTTTAAAAACGTACAGTAGTTTTCTGACACGACCTGTGTGTTAAATATTAAAATACTCTAATAACCATGAAATTGGCTTTATTCAGCATAAATTTGTACAAGTAATAATATTGACAGTCAACAATCCATAGCAACCAAATTCTCTAAAGAGTTGCAGGCAAGGAGATTCACTACATTCACCCCTCCTTTTAGTAAAACCCAGTAGCAGCATTATCGTCGCAAATATAATCGTTTAGATACTGCGGGGGTCGTCTTTCCCGGCTAGAACGACGAATCTCTTCTTGCTGTACGGATGCAGGTGTAGATAAGCCTTGATCTTCATTTTGTTCATCGGTTGCATCTTCAAAATGGTCTTCATCAGGCAGAGGAGCTAAATGTCTGTTTGAGACTGTTGTCTCCACTCCATTTTGCAACCGTATATGAGAGTACAGCGGATTTGCTTCTATCAATTCTGCTTCTTCCACTAAGGGGTCAAACTTAGAACTTCTCACATGTTTTTTTAATAGAACTGGTCCAGGGGACAAAAGCCAGGATGGTACGGATTCGCCTGTAGGTGAGCGTCGTGCATGGTTAAACATTCTTTCATGTGGAGTTGTATTAATGCTCGTGCACAAGAGAGAACGGATACAATGAAGTGCCAAAGGCAGCATTTGTTCCCATTGAGTAATCGCCATATTTTTCGAACGTAGTAAAAGTTGTACTGTTTTCCACAGCGTCCCGTTTAGCCGTTCAACTTGACCGTTACACTGTGGATTATAAGGCGTCGTTCGACTGCAAGCTACTCCCAAAGGGACTAAGAAATTTCTGAGTTCGTTTGATAGAAATGAACTACCTCTGTCTGAATGAATATACTGTGGTGTTCCAAATATCATGAAAATTTCTTTTAAACATTTTATGACTGTATTTGAGGTAACGTCTTTGCACGGAAAAGCAAATGGGAATCTGGAATATTCATCGATAACAGTCAGGATGTATTTGTTGTGAGTCACTGTGGGTAGAGGCCCCTTAAAATCAACATTCAATCTTTCAAAAGGTGCTGTGGCCTTAATCAATTTTCCTTTTGTATTTGCGTAACGAGGCTTTACTTCCGCACATATTCTACAATTTTCAGTCATATTTTTTATATCCTTGGTCGAATATGGTAGATTTTTCATTCGAATCCAATGAGTCATTCTTACTACTCCAGGGTGTCCAAGCATATTATGTAATTCATATAATCTATTACCAGAATTCAGATGTGCGCAAACACGAGAAAAAGCATCTGCTACAGTGTTTTCTCGACCAGGTCTGTACACGACATCATATTTGTAGCAAGACATTTCCAAACGCCATCGTTCGATTTTTTTCATTTTTAATTTTGCTTGTATGATCTTGTTTAAACATGAATGACACTGACTGTTGATCAGTAATGAGAATAAAGTGTCTTCCGATTAGAAAATGACGCCATTAACGCAGAGCCTCAACAATAGCTGCAGCTTCTTTTTCTATAGCAGGATGTCGTCGCTCTGGGTCTGTTAATGATCTTGAAAAGAACGCCACAGGTCTGCCGTTTTGTGATAGTGTAGCGGCTAGAGCATGGTCTGATGCATCTGTTTCGACTGTGAATGTAACATCGTCAAGAACAGAAGTAAGGACTGCCTTTGCAATGTCGGATTTCAAGCCTTGAAAGCTGGCAATGGCATCACGATTCATAGGAAATTCAGATAAAATTGTAAGCGGATGGACTTTTGCCGAAAAATTCTTTATCCATTTAGAATAATGTGCAAACATTCCAAGAGCTCTTTTTAAAGACGGTAAGTCTGCTGGTATTGGGAGATTTATAAGTGGGGCTAGTCGATCTTCATCTGGTCTTATTGTATTATTTTCAATAGTATACCCCAGTAGTTTTATTGATTCTTTCCCAAATACGCATTTGTCTTTGTTTAATGTGATTTTGTATTTTTGTACAGCTTGCATAAATTTCTCCAAATTTTTATCATGTTCCTCCTTGTCTTTTCCACATACAGTGACGTCATCGAGATATGCGTATGCTCCATGTAAATTCTCTTTTGAAATGATATATTGTAAAGTTCTCTGAAAAGCAGCTACTCCATTTGTCACCCCAAATGGTATTCGAGTAAATTGATACAAATTTCCACAAGCTTCAAAAGCTGTATATATTTTTTCGCTTGTAAGGATTGGCACTTGATGATAAGCGCTTTTGAGGTCAATTTGGCTAAAAACTTTATGCTTAGCTATTTTGGTTATGATTGCTTCAATATTTGGTAGAGGATAAGCATCAAGTTGAGTAAATTTGTTAATCGTGAGCGAATAATCTACGACCAATCGTTTGCGATGTTGTCCTCCTCCAGTAACAAGAACTTGGGCTCTCCACGGTGAGATACTAGGTTCTATAACACCATCTTTAAGTAGTTTTTGAATTTCTTCTTTAATAAATGATTCATCTTCGGTGCTATATCGCCTTGATTTTATTGCTATCGGTTTAACTGAGGGTATCAAGTGCTGAAATATAGTTGCAGGTGGTACGTTGGCAGCTAAGACATTACATATTTTTAGTGGTTTTTCGCTGCCACCAAAAATCATTTGTATAGAAGAATGTTTTCTTAACAAATCATGACCAATTATGATATCAGCACAAAGATTTTCAATTATCAAAAGTGGCACTTGCTTATATACGTGGCCATATAGATTTATTGTAGCGAAACAGACGCCTTCTACAAAAGAAGTTTGATTTAAAGACGCTAAAGTTATTGTTTGGCGATGTTCTTTGAGCCTGAGTCCCAATAACTTGACTATGTCTTTATTGATAAAACTTACTGAGCTTCCCGTATCAATCAAAGCATCGGCATGAATTTCATTAATGTATACTGGAACTGTTGCTTGTTTGAGGCTTGAAGGTGACGCTGCACACATTTCAAAACTGCTTGTAGCTTCAGTGTCTGTTTGCGCTGTATTCAATGACGGCTTAGAACTGCGACAAACTTTTCCAAAATGTCCTTTTTTTCCACATCGATCGCAGTTGCTTCGGAATGCTGGACATTTGATGCGTTGATGTATATTTCCTCCGCAAAACCAACAGTATTTTTGCCTCGGCGTTGATGGAGCTGTAGCAGCCAATCTTTCTACTGACGGCTCTGATGTTTGAGAAGCGTTAAGAGACATGTTTTGGATGTTATATGATTTTGCATTATTTTCCGCTGTCTCCAGAGTTCTTGCTTTGTTTAAAGCTTCATCAAGTGACAGATCTGTATTCTCAAGCAATCTTTGGCGAATATCAGGTGATGCCAGTCCTGCTATAAATGCATCCCGAATAAATTGGTTTTTGTGCTGTTCAGCAGTAACAGATTCAAAATTACAATTGATTGCGAGTTTTTTTAAAGATTCTATGTATTGCGAAATCGTTTCATCCGAATGCTGTCGCCTCGTTGCTAATGTATGCCGTGCGTATATAATATTCTTGGGCTTTAAATAAAGTTTGTCTAATGTTTCTATTGCTTCTGAGTATGTTTTACATTCCTGTATGTATGCAAAAACATCTGAATCTAAGTGATTTAGCAGCATCATTAGTTTTAAAGGCTCGAACATACCTGTTTCAGTTGCTTTTAGTTCTATTTCGAGAAAATTGTAGAATAGATTTTTCCAGTGTTTCCATTTGTTTTCAGAATTGACTGAATCGGGTGTAGAGTCGAAACGTTCGGGACGTAAGTATTTGGCTAGACTTCCAGGTATTACACTGGAATTCGGTTGATTGATTTTCTGAGATTCGTTCATTTTTTTTTTTAGATATGCTGAATAAATTGTTAAATATTAAAATACTCTAATAACCATGAAATTGGCTTTATTCAGCATAAATTTGTACAAGTAATAATATTGACAGTCAACAATCCATAGCAACCAAATTCTCTAAAGAGTTGCAGGCAAGGAGATTCACTACACTGTGAGGGTCTCCACTTGTGGACGCCAGTGTAATCGTTCATCAATTATAACCCCAAGATACTTTATATAGGCAACATTCGATAACGGTGAACAAGAACAAGTTATTGTTGCTGATCTGGCACAATTGTGGGCAGTAAGCGATATAGTTTCTACTGATGGCGTTGAGGTGTTGGGGAGAAAGAAACGAATATACTTTGATTTATCCACATTCAACGTAAGAAGATTTGAATTAAACCATAGCATGATTTCCCTCAGATTACTCTCGGCCTGTATCTTAGCCTCCATCCAGTTTTTCCCATACACTAAGAGTGCTGTGTCGTCGGCGTAGGTAAAAATATTACAGTTCTTTAGTTTCATCTTGCACAAGTCATTGATGTATATTATAAACAATGTGGGTCCGAGAATACTCCCTTGCGGAACTCCGTATCTGATATCCTCATCCTCACTCACCACGGTATCAATCTTGACTGCCTGCGTGCGATTGGTCAAATAATCTTTAAATATATTTAACGCCCAACCACGAACTCCAATGTGCTCCAGTTTTGATATAAGGATTGGGACAGAGACCGTATCAAAAGCCTTTGATATGTCCAGGAATATGCCGTAGCATTTGTAGCTATTGTCCAGTTTATTGGCTATCATGGCACTGAAATTGGTTACAGCATCTTCAGTCGACACACCAGACCTAAATCCATACTGGTTTTCTGAGATTATGTTAAATTTAGTCAGATAATTATTCAAGGAGTTATTAAGTATTCTTTCTAGAATTTTCGATAATGTACTCAGTACAGAAATAGGCCTATAGTTCGTAAGACGCTCCCTGTCCCCACCCTTATACACAGGGGTCACTATAGCCTTTTTCAGGCTGTTTGGAAATACGCCAGTGGCAATAGAAACGTTGCAAATGTGCGTAATAGGTGGTACCAGAACTTCCTGTGAGAGCTTAATTACCTTGGCTGGAATATTGTCCCAGCCAGTTGCACAGTTATTTCGAAGTGAGTCAATGATTGCTGCCACTTGCTCATGGCTCACTGGCAGTATTCCGAGAGAGTTGTGCTGTGATATGTTTTCCTTGGCGTGGTAGGGAACTGGCGAGTTATCTGGAGGAACCAGCTTCGCAGCCAAGTCCTTCCCAATGTTAACAAAGTATTTGTTGATACAGTTTATTGACAATTTAGCATCAGCTGATAATTTTAGTAGTTCCCTTGCTGGCTGAGACTGACACTTCCTGCCTGAGATTCGGTTTACCACATCCCATATAGCTTTTGGATTGTTTTGAGCTTTTCTAAACTGATCTTTTTCATACTCGAGTTTTAATTTTCTGAGCAGCGCATCACAAAAGTTTCGGTATCTTTTATATGTCGTTTGAAGGATTGCGTTATCAGGATTTTTCCTTAATTTAAGGTGCATTCTGTCGCGGTTCAAAATACAACGAAGCAATCCTTCAGTGATCCACGGTTTCAGTATTCGGGTGCGCCTACTAACTTTTTTCTGAGTTGTGTGCTTTATTATAACGTTACTTAAAACCGAGATCAGACTATCAGTGGCAATGTTTGCGTCAGTTTCATTTATCACTACATTAAAATCACTTTGATCAATATCTGCTTTGATAGAGGGATAGTCTAGGCGCGTTATGATCTTATTTGTATCCAAGTAAAGTTTTTTGGTCTCTTTAATGCATAAAATGACGGGAAGGTGGTCAGTTATATGGGTGTCTAATATGATAACTTCTGCCGTACTATTGGATTTTATTAAAATATGATCAAGACAATTTCCGATTCTTGTAGGATACACGTGTGCCGGCAAAAGCCCTAGCGAAGCTGTGAATAGTAAATAGTCGCTCGAGTTTCGATCGACATTGTTGATCTCTTTTATGTCGACGTTAAGATCTCCTATCACAGCTATATTTTTGAATGATTTCAGATTACACATTTGTGTTTCTAGGCTCTGGTAAAATTTACTTAGGTCTGAATGTGAAGGTGATCGGTAAAGCCCTATTATAGCGGTATTCTTTAAACAGCAGATTAAACAATTAGCATCTGAAAACGATGGTTCAGATATGGCACATCCTAGTCCGTTTCTAGAGTACATTACAACTCCATCGTTTTGTTTCAGATTGTTGGTTGTAGCATGAGATGTATAGTTATCGAGATAAGGTGGTGGGCCTGATCCTTTTAACCAGCACTCGGAAAGTATGATTAGGTCGAACTCAATTTTGATCACAGACAGCATGGTTATAAATTGGTCAAAATTTTTATTTATACTCCTAATATTGATATGAATGATTTTAAGATGGGTATTAGGATCCGCTATAAGCCCTTTACATTGATCCGGTGTACAAGTATGGGTGTTAGCTACTTTAAATTTATCAATTGCATTGGCAGCCATACTTATGTTATCCGTCATTTTTAAACAATTTTTTAACGTATAAATACAACGTGACCGACGAAGTGAAATAATAACGGAGTATACCAATTATAAACCTGATCACTCTCGTCGGCTTTCGTTGCAGTTGCATTAAAAAGAAAACATCAAGCCCAATGTAGATCTCACTATTACTACGAGTATATTTAGGATTATTTATTACCGTTGTGGAGTTTAATTGGTTAAAGTTAAGGTGAATTACAAATAAACATGATTCTTTCTTATCATTACACAGATTACAGTCAAATATAAAATAATTTATGTTTGGATAATAAAGCAAAACATTAAAAGATAATATACAATAACGAAATAAGTGAAGGGAACATAGTCACTTTTTTGATGCTAAATCTAATAAACATTGTTCGGTTTTTACCATGTGTGCTTCCTTCGTATCAGGATTTTTGCGTAAAAGGATTTTTCCGTTAGAGATCCAGCAGAAAGTATAAGTATTTCGTTTAGCGAACTCACGGGCAAGGTAAAACAGCCTTTTGAATGTTGGGGTCAGGTGTTCTTCCACATAAATTGGTTTTCGTTCGCCCGCGACACCCAGGTTTTCCGTATTTAATTTCTCCTCGACACATCGACCTTTGTTGTAATTACGTATAGCTGTTAGAATATTGTTTTTGTAACACTGTTTCACACACGAGATTGTCTATTAAAAAATAAAAATCTCATCTCAAGATGAATGATGTAACAAAGGTTCTGTATAAATGACGATTCAAAATTATTGTCCTGTCCAAGGAGTGTCTTCTCCATAGATATCTACGCAGTAGACAACTTCTACTACCACCACCACTCTATCTACCATATTTTTTTTTTTGTCTAATGACTGTAGGTCGAAATGATTCATGAAGTTGTTTTTTGCTGGACGTCTGAAAAAAATATGAAATACACATTACTATCTATACAACATTATTTTTAGTATATGCGAAACCTGAATATAGTTTGTTCAGAATCAGTAACTGATTCGATTCCAATAATTTTTACACCATGTTAATTTTTTTTTCAAAAATATTTTGATTACATTTTATTACCAATTTATTACAATACAATCACCGTACGGTTAGGTACCTATTGCCAAACTATTAATACGAGTGTATAACACAGTAGACGCGGTTTACGCGGGTGTTCCGCGAAAAAAGCATGTTTTTGAACGGACAACCAGGTAATATAAGCTATAATATAATAATAAATAATAATAATAATAATAATAAATAAATTTTATTCAAGAATTAGGTCAATATGAAGATTTTCATATTTACAGCTAAGTACAATAATTCTATGTGTAATGTAGCGGTCTGCCTGATCTAGGTTTATTAAAACCTGTGTTTCAGGTCATCGCTTTACAATTAACATTTGAAAAGAACAACAATATTTTCATAATATAAGCAAGCTTATAACTTTGTGATTTTTTATGATACGGTTTTGAAATTTTGTACATAGATTCTTTACACAAAAATATTGGACAGGTGTATCGGGTTTCGCATAAACAAAAAATAATGTTGTATAACTTAGGCTAACAAAAGGCTGTTATTAAACAATCATTATAATACACTTACCGAAAATATTGTAGGTACAGAGTTCTCATGTAACCTAATACCATCAAGTTTTCTGTTAAAACATTTTTCTTCAAAGTGAAATGAACACATACCAATCTTTACTTCGAGGACTAATATTTTCCTCAACGATAGAGTTCAACCAATTTTTCTTCAGTCGTTCATTTTCGGGAAACCTATACAAGATTAGTATTTATGTATCAATATAAATTATCATTAAAATTTGGTACCAGTTTCAGTGTAACGAAAGGACTAGTATCGGGAACTATTACAGAACGGTACAACACTATTATAATTGTAAACAAACGAACGAAAATAAATGAAAAATATTGTCTGTAGGACGGAAATAAACCCAAATAGTAATTCTCTAACCATGAAAATATGATCACTTAGCGATTTCTTTACCGAAATTCTTCTATTTCATGTAGTTTTGCATGAAAACTGTTGCTAACCTGTGCAAAGTCTATTTAGGCTGATTTTTCTTTTTTCTGGTACGACAAGACACAATGGAACATTCAGGATCAGGCATGTTGAATTATAGTTTTTTTAATTGTAACACGCACTTTTATAAGAAAACACTCCGTAATTTACTCAAAAATCTAAATTCAACAAAAAGTAAACAACTGTTTGACATCAGAACTACCACAAAGCTCGTAACAATAAATGGCGAAACCGGCACGTTTTTGTTTCGTAGGCAAATATTAACAAAATATTCCCATTTTGAGCAACAACTGAAATATTGTTTTCTCTTTTCTCAAATACGATTACTTCATCAGAAAGAAAGAGACAAACCAATATTTCACTTTCTGTCTCGTATTTGACTCAGATTTGTATAAGCAAAATGTATGTATAGAACGGCTATTATATGGAGGCGCCCCAATGCGCCTCCATATAACTTTATCTCAATGATTACAACACTGCCACTGTCAGAAATGGCTCAAAAAACCAGAAGCCATGCTAAAATAAAAATAAAAATACGATAGGTATGTAAATATGCAGAACTGTAAAAATCGATTCTTGAATCTATTCATTACCAGAATTAAGCTGCGAACATATTATCGGACGCGTCCGTCAGCCGCGGCTGAGGGACGCGGCTTAGCAGTGTGCACGGTAGTTCGGACGACAACCGGCCAGATTCTGTTCGGACGTCCGATCGCTCAAGGTCACGTCCGCGTCTTACGACCGACAGTTTGCACAGTGTAGTATTAAATGTACTGTCTAGATAATGAATAAGCCGCGTCTCTCAGCCGCGGCTGACGGACGCGTCCGATAATTTGTTCGCAGCTTTATTATGGCCACACAAAAATGGAGGTCTAAAGAAACCCACTCATCCGGTTTTGCTAAAATTCAAAATATCATATTTTATCGTTACTGTAGCAAAAAATATATCTTATTACAGCTTGGCAAATTAGAGTAGAAAACTGGAAGTCGCCACTGTGCTCTCGCTATGCAAGAGCACTTTGAATGTTTTTTTTTTCACTTATTACGTTAGTTTTATGGCACAATAATATCAAAGATTTAAAAACGTTAACAGCAAACAAAAAGATTAGTTCCGTTTCAAGACGTTCTGGCCAAGCTGTAAGTCTTGTATCCTGGAAAACAGGTTTTCTCCGTATTTGGAACCTAAATGATTTTGATTTTCGAAAGTGAAATACTGATTCACTGGATAGATTTATTAGGTAGTGTTGTTGATAGCAATTTTAAATTAACTCATTTTTATTTCTGATAATTAATTACCTATTCGATCTCAGATCAACATCCCTAATTTTATTATTGACAGTTGACAGTAATCATCTGACACTTCAGTTCTGTTTGCTGTCAGTCAGACTTGCATAGAATTTTGTTTGATCGTGAAACGGTCAACTTGAAAACAAAATAAAAAGCATATCGGCTGATTTCGTGCTTTATCAAATAAAGTTTAATAAAAATGCCGCAGCAGTTTCAGGTCTTAAGGTGCTACAAATGTTCTGTCTTTCAGGTATGTAGAGTAATAAAGTTCTACAAAACTGTCTGTTCATAAATTCATTTCTTATTCTGATTATATATTATTATTTAGGGCCATCAAACAACCAAGTCAAAAAAATGGGAGTGTAAACTTTGTGGTGAAAAGCAATCATTCAAGAGATTTTATGGAATAGGCACCGCAAAGGAATGCAGATTTCAGGTTCAAAAACTAAATAGTTTGAGAGGGCAGATTGATGAGGTGAAGAACAACACAGATCAAGATAGAAATAGCAGCGATAGTGACGAAATAGTAAAAATGCCTGTGAAGAATAACTATAAACCTGTACAAAATAGTAAATGGTCAAGCTATGTAGACGAAATAGAAATTGTAGAAGAAAATAATCTTGAAGACATGCACTTAGGAGAAACAAGAGTTGTTTTAGAGATACCTATGAAACGGAAAAAGCAAAGTACAAACAACGTCAAACAAAATCCAGTGTTAAAACCTACTAACACAAAGGATCAGACTACTCCCCCTGAGATTGTAAATAGTTTGATTATACCTAAAGTGAGCAAACCAAATACATCACAATCAAGCTTTGATATTGAAGACTCATTGTCAGGACAAGAGCTCATAAATAAAATAATAAATAATAAATTTAATAAGTTTGTGCCTCCCCCAACTAATAAAAATTCAAAATGGGCACAGTTTACAGATGAACCACATGAAATAGAACAGATAGGTTTATCAGAACCTTTAGAAAATATAGACAATAAATGTACAGATAGCAAACTGACACAAAATGAAAAGTTTTCATGGTCCGATGATACTGATATAGAATCCATATTAGGTATTTAGAAAAGAAATAGATGCTCTAAATATATGTACAATGTTATTAAGACTCATTGCATTTCGTTTGAATGTTATCCAGATGTTAACAAAATAGATTTCATTAATTTTGATTTTTTTATTAATGAATTTAATATAGGTAGCATGTTTAGTTCCCAATTCTCTGAAATGCATGTATTATTTCAGTGACATTATTATAAATGAGTTTAAAATAAAAGGCAATAATACTCCAATAATTTTATTATTACAACCAATACACATTATCATCACAATGGCAACAGTTTAATATCACTTTTATTAATGTCTACTAGATAAATAGCGAGTGTACTACAGGCATACATCATAACATCTACAACAAACTTCAATGATTACATCTCACAGAGAGCACATGACCAGCTATGCTATTCTCTATAAGACAATACCAACGCTGGACTCTACAACAAGCACATGTACGAGACAGCTTTGAGATCAACAAACCAATCGTTTTGACAGATAAAATCGTGGCTGTTTCTATTTAAGAATACCATAATGTATAAAGAACTGTCAGTTGGTTGTTCATTCGGTAATTCTTATTCATGGTTATCTCAGCGGTGAGCGCTATTGCTGTCATCAGCACTGCTCTAGCTCTAGCAACATTTTCAGAGTTTCATGAGTGCTGCAGCTGGCCCTGCCCCTGTCACAAAGCTGTATTTATAGAGAATAGTACTGCTGAGCACATGATAGAGCATGTATTCTTCCTGCTAATCTCCCACAAGTATTCCGCACTGTCAAAACTGTAGTCACTGTATGAAGCTAATTATAACAATTATAATTACATTGATAATAATTGCAGAATATTTGTTTAAAGCTAAATGTACACAGACTCATTGAAAGACAGATCCAAAAAAGTTTATTGTACCCACACTGACTCTTCAGAGATTATCACACTTATTGCTAGATTTGTTCATAGGGATCATAGTACTTAATTATGTTAAAAGAAACTAAGCAGAATACACTTACTGTGTTTTAGGCAGTGACATTTTTAGTATTTAGATGATTTTTTTTTTATTGTTGACAAACATGGTCTAGTGTTATAGACATAGAATATTCCTATAAATTACATAGTCTGAAGACAGAAAAGACAGCCACATTATTATATAGATAGAATGTAAAATACATAGGAAGCCCTACTACTTTCGATGTATAGTAAGAATATCTTAGAATACCTAAATATTTCAAATGATATAGTCACTTAGATATTTGTTATCAGAAATCACTGTTTACCTAAAAAATGTAAAAGATTTGATTTGTAGGTACCTATTCAGTTGTAAATTTGTAAACGATCTCCACAACTTCTATGCTACATTACGACAGTTTTCACTTGAGTCTCATCAAAAGTATTTGCCCCCCGTATCACGACTCCTTGCGTCCATAACTAACAAACTATCGTTATTGCTCCCGCCCCGTGCTGCCTGCCAAAGTCCACTTTACAAAAAGCAGTTTTCTTGACTGCTTGTCGCGTCATTTTCCAAAGATATGAACAGTATATTGACTAGTAAGGTGTCATGTGCCTGCGTCTGTGTAGCTCTCTCGCTCGCGCGGTTCTTCGACGGTAGGTCCATCGCCATCCCCTGAGGAAAGGATTTTGTATGTAGAGGTTCTCTACAAGAAGCTACGGTTTCTCTTTATGTTCTAAATTTTAAAATTAAAGAGAAACCGTAGGTACAGAAGAGCTCTACAGGTAGCACTGCAATTACTGTGATGAAGATTAATAGTTGCTCATTCGTAGTTACCTCGCATTAGATCCGACATTATCGCCCCTGTACAAGTGGTCCTCGAATCGATCGTCAAAACGTCTGATCACCGTTTCTTCACTGCTGCCTAAAATGCGAATATTAACCCATTAGTAACACTCTTACAAATCATGTATCTAAATCACCCATCGATTTATCTTTTTATGTAGGTAATGCAAGGAGCTTTTATGTAGATACCATTTGGATTGGAGTGCGAGAAACGTCGACAAGATGGACCTCTACAACTCAGTAGTTGTTGCAGCTGGTTGTGGAAGAAATCTTTCTCAGCTGGCGTCAGATATTTTACCCTGTTTTGCGTTTCAAATGGATCTGAAATAAGAAATTGAGGAAATTTATAATTTATTTATAGATTTCGGAATTTAAATGTGAGAGTAGCCTACGAGGAAGTCAGAAGGTAGGCAATTATTTTTGTCTTTGGTGGTCATACCGATTCTCAGATTGTAGTAAGTAACAAGTCCGGTGATAAACTCGCAGTAGAGCAGGTTGTGCGTCGCGTTGATGGTCCGGATGCAGTTGTAGGTGTTGTTGGAGGTGCTCATGCAGAAGCAGAAGGGGCCGGCCGTCCAGAAGGGTGCCGTCCGCCAGTGGTCGTTGTCGTGTCGGTAGCAGTTCATACGCTCAGATTCGCATAGCTTCTCTAATTCCGCCTGGAATTAAAAGTCATAATCTTTTAGTTTTATGGACTTATCAACAGGGTTATCAAGTATGTCAGAAAGGAGGTGAAGAAAAATGAATCTAAGTTCATATAACATACCCGCTTCCTAGCTTTCCTAAGCTTCTTTTGAAGAAGTTGTGCTTTCCTCTTTCTCTGTTCTTCTCTCGCCTTCTGTGCGGCTTCCAAGTAGCTATGTCCAGGTCCTCTCATTTTTCTGAAAGGAAACAGTACATAAACTATTGTAATCTACTTCATCAACTACGCCAAATAATAATAGTTTTTTTATATAACGTGGTAAAATCATCAAATGAGTCCTACCCAGGGCAGGGCGGGAGGGACTGTCAGACTCGTACTGACTATAATCCACGGTGGTACTTCAATAGCCCTTTACGTTCCGGGGTCACGGTAATTCATAAGTCCCGCGACCCCGGCAGGCTTTTGGCCCTCTAGAGAGGGCCTCGTCATTATGCTGACACTCTTGGAACACAGAGCGCGCTGTCGACCCGGGCATGCTCCACGGTCGGACAGCGAGTTGCCCATTACTCGCCGCCCGCATGCACAAAAATGTATTACTTATTTGTAAAATATTGCTAAAATAAATAAGTGCGTACCTATTTTCTTCACAGTAACAAACGTGCTTGTCTTCATTCTCGATAAAGAGCGGGTGGAGTCTTCTCTGGAACACATCGACAGGCTTGTCGAAAATGCCCATATTCTTCGACGTCGCTTTATTGGGATTCCGCTGTTCGTACTCAGAGGCATCCAACCGCGCCGGCCCAAGACTCAAAGGACTAAGAGTCGTATGCCTCGGTGTCATGGTGGTTGGCCTACTTGTCGTAGTTGTCTCAGCAGTTGTTGGTTTACTTGTCGTACTTGTTGATTTCTCCGTCGACAGAATCTTATCTATAGCGGAACTGAAATAGTTCACATTCTGCGAAAAATATCCTTCATCTGTTGAATTTTCTTCCGGAACACGTTTAGTGGTAACGTCGAAACTTGTAACAAAATCTGTTGTGGCTATTGACTCTGTGCTCGTTATTACGGTTTGCGAAGTACTTTTATCATCAAAACTGTTCTGTTCGTAGTTTCCTTCTATAATTACTGTAGTCACCTGAGGTTTAGGGATTTCGATAGAATAATCAGTGTTATTCATGGCTGCAACCGCTTCGTTAGTAATATTAAATGTTTGCATCGTAGGAGCTTCTGTTTTCGTCACGTTTTTCGATTGGATTTCAAATACATCGTCTTTGGTTTTAGCATTTATTGTAGGTACAACGTATTCGTTTGAATGTCTGAATTTCTTTTCTTGAGCGGTACTATTTCTGTGTTTCGGTTTCACTCTGTGAACTCTTCCTTTTCTAAAGTGTTCCTTTGAAGTATTGTGTTCGTGAGTCAGACTCTTATTGAACAGGTGGTTGCTGATGAAGGTAGGGTGAACAGTTTGCGTTTCAGTGACCGGCTTCGCAGTCTTTAAATGTCTCTTTATCTCTTTTAAATCTTCTAATTTTGTTTTGAGTTGCCTTATTTGATCTTCTAAGCTCAACCTATTTGTGTGCCAAGCTTTGAGATCGTTGTAAATTATTTGTGAACAGTTTACTGTTCCATCTTTCTCTATCTTACATTCTAAAGAAGACTCATTACTGTTTACTATTGCGTCGTTCTTCTTATGTTTATTGTGGTTCCAGTGTTGAGCCCTACGTTTAATTCTTTTATGTTCTATATTTTCTTTGGTACGTTCATAAGCCTCAAGGAATGCTTCCGTTTCCTTAATAAGTTTGTCGATTTTGTCCTTTGTATTTCTACTTTCCAACTCGTCGATTGGTTCATTTTTGAAGTTCAAGTGTCCAATACTTGGATTTTCTTTTAAGATACTATCAACTGTGTTAGGTTCGTAAACCTCATTGTCTATAGACCTTCGACTGCGAGTGCTGTTGTCTTTAGAGACTTCGGCGAGTCGTCGTGCTATAGTTCCATCAGTTTCTAGCCTTGTGTACACAAGTCCGCTAGGTGTGAAGCAGGCACATTTCTTTGTGCTCATCTTTGATTGTGGCGAATTTAATTCAGGCTGGAAATTAAGAATATTTAATTAATATAAATGAATACTATTGCATGGAATTGCGATGTTGTTTCCTAAAACCATACTGACCTCATTTCTACATTTATGTCTTCGCCAACGTCCATTCACAAGGACGCACTTCCACTTTCTGCCCGCGGAGCAGGGCGCACGCAGTTCAGCCTTAGAGCAGTCAGCTGCTAAGCGTGCTGCTTTCCCTTCCAACCCGGTTGCATCCGCCACTTCTGAAATTAATTTGTGGAGAAATTATAAAATCTGACACGGCTTGTTCCTGCGAGCTGGTCGTGCCACACTGGTATTGATTGTTCGTAGATTATAGGGCTGCTGATCTCTAAAATTTCCATTAAAACGAGAGAGAAAACTGCTTAAAAATATTGGGATTTGAAAAGCAACTTCTTGAAACAATTCTCGTTATTCCAAATCTAATAATCGATGATCCCTTACGGTCATATAGCCTGCTTCCAGGTGTAAGGTAGTTGGGTTGCTCTTCAGCATCGAGCACCTTCTCAAGGCTTGCCTCCAGCAGCGGGTTGTGGCTCTCGTTGGTGATCAGTGGCTCCGATGACTTCTTCAGATCGGACGAGTCACTCTCTGAGCTTTCCTTCGTTAAACAATACATATTATGATATTATTGAGGAGGATCAGATTTGTAGACTCAGAAGTGGAAGTTAAAATTTTTAGTGAGTTTTAACTAGTGTTTGCCCTCGGCCTCGCTGGCTCTAATCCTCCATTTCTTTCCTTGTACTATTATTGCAAAAAGAAGTCGTAATACCACCTATCTTATTACTTTACAGTTTAACACTAAGTTGTAAGGTATCAGAGACTTGCGTCGTTTTGTATACAAAGGGGCTAAGAACAACATCACCAAATGAAATCCTTACATCATCCTCATCATCATCGGGCTCAAGGAAGTCGTCATCATCGGTGTCCTCGTCAAAGTCACCGCTCTCCGAGGACTGCGGTGGTGACGTGGTGGCTCTGTTCTCATTCATCTCTCGGCTGTACTTGTTCTCCCGGGACCGGTGCCCCATACCTGGAATGTCTCGGCGTCCAGAGCTAACGATAGAACAATAAAAAGTTTATTGATTTCCTATATACAATTCAACAGTAGGTAGTAACAATAAGCCAGTGATCAGTGGAATTTCCAGATCGCAAAAAAAAAGTCTATGTAACGACTGAATTGCGCTACATAAAAGGTGGGGAAAACAACGTCTTAACAGCTAAAACCTGTAATTGCCGGGTCACACTAATGGCATTTCCCGTTGATTTTTGCGATTATAGTCTTAAAAATGTTTGTAGATATAAATGACCACTAAGCGATAATTAGACTTTGTTTAATTTATTTATTTATTTAATCATTTATGTACACACAATACAAAATATAAGGACATACTTAAAATTAATAGTACAAGGGCACTGCTTATTTCAAAAGAAATTTCTACCAGCAGACCTGCGACAGGAGGAGTATTATATTATATTTTATGTTATTATTTAATGTGACTCTAGTGTAAATAATGGTTTTGTATTATTTCTATTTTATTTATTAGCCTACCTCTCGACTAGGAATGTGTCTGGCCAGTGCGCAGTGGCGTGGCGGCGACGACGCGGCTGCAGCAGCGGTAGCAGAGAGCGACCGTCCATGTGCGCTGGTGGCTCCACGCCGCCCATATCTAGGAACGTTGGTGCCAGATCGATGTTGAGGACTATGTCATCCACACTGGAGAGAATTGAAACAGATTATTTGGTGTTGAATTTCTTGAAACTTCTTGCCATGCCCATATTAAGTTATACTCAAAATAAAAACTGGCCAAGTGCGTGTCGCGGTTCGCGGATCACGCACTTTATAGGTGATGAAGGGTTTAGTTATTATTTTACGTTATTAACGTACGTTAACTAACGTTATTTTTCTGTGATATATTTATACTCTTTAGTTATCACTTTTTGCGATTCTACGAGTAGATCAACGGGAAGGGCCATACAAAGATTTTCACTTCATCCATCGTATATATTTTTACCTATCTAATAAAATATAAATAAATAAATCGCGAGCGTCAAAATAGCTAAACGGAGAATAAACGGTAGGTATCACTAGAATTAAGTTGACTGGAGGTTAATTTTTCTCTGCGATAGTGATCTGCTCCGATAGGAGCAGAGAAAATTAACCTTCAGTCCTAATGTATCATTTCTTTGAATAAATCCTTTTTTATTTAATCGATCTTTAACTGGCATTATCGAGCCGAAAAAAATCAAGATGCCGAAAGAAATTAAAACAAAACCGTGTTTTTTTTTAAATGGCGTTTCAGTTTTTTTCCCGAAATTTCAACCAGCAACACGTACTTAATTTAGAAATAAAGAATATTCATGTTATAGTCAATAGCAGAATTTTTTTTATCATAACAGTGAAAAATAATTGGATTTATAAAATTTTAATAAACGTTTATTAAGTAGGTATTTAAATTTTTTGTTAATTATTATAATTTTTTCTAATGAATGAAATAAATCTGGCTGTATTCTGTCAAAAAATATGAGATGCCAAAAGAAATTAAAAATAAATTATATTTTCTTTTTTTTAATGACATCGCTCAGTTTTTTCAGACTTCGCAACCAGTCATAAACTAATAAAGCATTGTAGAAAAAAAGGTTACCTATACTTAGTTCAAAACTTTTTAGAGATTAGTACCTACTATCGGCAAATATTTTTGGAATCGTCTGTGGAAATTGTAATAAAAAATAAAGATGGCGGTGTTAGTTTCGACTAAGTAGGCTACACTTTTGCTATAGGTACTATACGCGCCAAGTGATTCATGTTCGCCATGAAAGATAGATTCTCAATAACAGAAATATCAAGATAAAATTAAATGATTACTTACACAGTGCCGGGCTCGACTCCTGGCCCTCTCACAAGGAAGGGAACTCTGATGTCAAACTCGAAAGGAAAGCTTTTTCCTTTGACCAAGCCGAATTGGCCCAAGTGATAGCCGTGGTCGGACGTGTAAACCAAATACGTGTTGTCCAGTTCACCCAGAGCTTTTAACTCCTGATAAACACGTTCTACAGCCTGAAATTTATAATGTTAGTTTTAATAAGAGTGAGACAATGTTCTATTGATTCCTAATTCTTAATTTGATTTTTCTTTGTGTTACAAATCTATGTATGATTTTTTATTGGAATAAGGTCCTTAATTTAAAAAAAAAACATAACACTCCTTAGTCATTTCAAATCAATAGCTGAATTATCCGTATGACAGGAGATACTGTATTCTACAGCTATACTACAGCTTCTAGTGACGACATTATTTGATTGCCAATAATATCTGCCAATTAAGATATTTTGTTAAATATTGTTGGCTTGTTCTTCATTAAAAATTAAATAAAACCTTAAAAGTATCTACTTTAAAAGGTTGTGGTGCATACTTGACACGAACTTCACTCTGCGAGTGTGCTCATTGATTCACATACTCTGTCAAATCACGAACTGGTGACCGACCAAGTACCTAGTTATCAAGACCTAGACCAAGTACCTGTGGGAAAGCGACAGAGCTATACAAGTCGTCTAGCGCCATCTCGTTCCCACAGATGAACTACTCAAGCTTTAAGACGTCATGTTAGGCCACTTGTGATCGATTTGATAGTTCCCGCCCTTGGCACATAGCTTGTGACGTAGTTTATAACCAGAGGTCGGAATTTTATTAGGTAGAGTTATTTTAGTACCTACTTTTTTTTTTTTTTTTTTTTTACGTGGCAAAATCATCAAATGAGTCCTCCAGCCCCGGGCAGGGCGGGAGGGACTGTCAGACTTCTACTGACTAAAATCCACGGTGTCCTTCAGTAGCCTGTTATGTTCCGGGGTCACGGTAAGGAAATAATCCCGCGACCCCGGCAGGCTTTGGCCCTCTGAGAGGGGGGCCCCGTCATTATGATGACGCTCTTTGAGGCGCGCGTGGGACACAACGCGCCGTCGACCCGGGCATGGTCCATGGTCGGGCAGCGAGTTGCCCTTTACTCGCAGCCCGCATGCCCGCGCCTACGGTGGCCGGAGATCGTCTTGCGACGTCCGTCGCCGCGGGCGTGCACCACCGCGGTTGGGGCGGAGGGAGGACACTGTCCTCTCTCGCGCGCGGCCCGCCTCCTCCTTCGCGAGCATTACTGCTTCGCAGAAGGAGGCGACCGCCTCCCACTCCGTCTCGCCCCGCAGCATGGCCGCAACCAATGCCGGGCGCGAGAGGTCTCCGCCTATCGCAGCCGTGAGGACACGTCGGTGATTTTAGTACCTACTTGCATCGAAATGTTGATATTAATAATATAGATCTACCTACCCGTAATTTCTAATAGACAATCTCGTGTGGAAAACAGTATTACAAATAAAAAATAATAATCAAAACATCAGAGATAGGTGTACATTAGACAGATAAATTGTGTAAAAGGAAATAACTTTTTTATTTAATAATTCACGGGGTTTTTCTGGTCTTTATAAAAGTAATTCCGGGATTTGGGGCATATCCACTTAATTCTTTCGCGTATGAAATCGGTCGGATTCCGAGCTATGTTACATACCATGTCGACGCTCTGCAGGGTCTGCAGTCGTTTGGTCATGAGCAGGTCGGTGAACTGGCGATGGATGGGCTTCATCTTGTCTGTCACGCGCAGGATCCACTGCTTGTCCGGATTCGGAGCCATGTCGTACGTCGGCGTGCTGTGGAATTATAATTATTATAAATAATGATTACAGGTATTGATGAAAGGTAGACTGGTAGATAATGCCCAAGGCATTAAGTCCGCCGTTCTACACGTTTTTGTAACTTGTGCATAAAGTGTAAATAAATAAATAAATAAATTAAGTGCTAAGCGAACGGATCACATCAGCAACACCACCCTGCGCTCCATTACCAAAGTAACTGATGTAGGAGTAAAAACAGCCAAGCTGAAGTGAGAGTGGGCGGGCCACGTTGAATGTATGCGCCCGGAGAGGTGGGCAAGGGTCGTCACTCACTGGACGCCTGAAGGAGGACATCGCCACCCGTCGAGGTCGACCGCGGCGGAAGTGGTGTGACCATAGTATAAAGAGGGGAAGTAAGTTATCTTCATACAAACGCACCGCGCGCGGCTTGTATGTGTGCGCCATAGTATCTATCGCACACCTTCGCACATAAAATCTCGAAGGGATTCGCGGGGCTCCAGTCGGCATAGACTAATATAATTATATAAATGAGACCAGTCCTATTAATAAAAGTACTCTGTGGACCAGTCGGGACTAAGTCTGCACGAGGTTCGCGCGTCACGACTTTTCGGCACCGCTAAATGAATGAAAAATGAGTGATTATCGCAGGAGAACGTATTGTGTGATGCACTAGATATTATTGCATCATTTGTGTTTGTATTAAATAAAAATAAATATAAATAATGGTCCTTTATGTGTAAAAATACTATAATAGGCCGATTAAAAATGTTGTGACGATCTGATCATGTTCGCGGGGCAGACGTGGTCAGAAATAGCCCAAATTAAAGAGGTTTGGAAGGAAGAAGGGGAGGCCTTTGCCCAGTAGTGGGACACAAACTAGGCTATCAAAAAAAAATGATTCATTGGAGTTTCTTGTTCGTTCGTCTAAGACTGTATAGAAATTACTTTTTATTTATTACTGTAAGTGTAGCTTCAATATTAATAATAACATTGTTGGCCCCACACTAGGACGTTTACAAACATGGAAAGTCACATACACAAACACCCAGACCCGGACAACTACTACTTCAGAGAAAAGTAAACCCTTTTCCCTCTTTTCTCTGAAGCTTATCGTACTTCCCAGCTTAAATAGATGAAGTGGTAGTATAAAACAACTAAGAGAACGGAAAAAGTTAGAACTTTGAGGCAGCCAGTCCACTATATCGCATTATAAAATACACTAGGTATTTCTGAACTTCAAAGCTGTACTACCATGGTTGATAATAATAATTATTCTGTTATTGAATTTTAGCATTTTCAAAGTTGGTGAATTCCTGGTACCTATTTGACTTCAATTTTATGCGACAAGAATGATATACGGATTAGGATTAGAGTCATGTTGTCAAATTTTTATTGACGTAACAGATCGAGGGACTAGGTATTTAGATAGCTATTGACATGTAGGTAAGTAATGTAAGTACTAAGTAGGTTAGTAGGTGTGTGTTTACATGAGATATGTTTTAAGTCAAATACAAATCTAGAATTCAAAACAAATATACATAATTGAATGAAAACCCTAATTTAAACATCCAAAATTATGGTCAATGGCCACCAATGGCCCATGTGCCAACATGGTATTAAAAGGTCTAACTACCTATAGCTAAACGCGGATTAAATAAAAAAAAAATACTATTGGCAATACGAATTTTGAAGAATGTTTTGTGCATAATTAAGCTTTCAATAAGATTTTTCTTCATTAGCCCCAAACAAAATTGATCACATATTATTATCTAAGAATCAAGGTTTAAAAGGATTCATTCTGCATCATTATTACATATTAAGGCGCTGTACATAGCGAACACTCTGTAAACGACTAGTTTTACGTCGCAAAGTTAGCCGTATCTGTACATGCCACAAGCCAGAAAAAAATTCAGTGTATAGTCAAATGTATAAAGTAAAGACTTTAACAAAAACAATTTACAAAAGTGGTCTAGTAATACGAAAAAAAAATTGTCAATATGAACACGAAAAAAAATTTTTCGTTTCGAAATTCTCAATTTTTTCAGCGGTAACCATTATATTTTTTGTAGCTATAACAGAGGAAATTTCATATACTAAAGACATATCTAATTTTTCTTGAACTCAGACCTGTAATTTTTTAAATATTAAGTTAAAACTGCAAAATTTCTTACATTTTTTCTTACAATTTGCCCCCGCGCGCAGCTGCTTCACCCCCGCGACTACCTTTGCTGAATAGAGCTTGGGTACAGCGCCTTAAAGGTTCATTTTAGACATTTTTTAATTCGCGTTTGTCGGTACGGCCGAAGACAGGTTTCTGCGATACGCCCGACCACACAAGACGCCGATGGCTGAATATTAAAACGAACAGGGTTGAGGGTTACCATACCGGTATTATAAAAAAAAAACGAAAAAGACGCTAGACTCTTTGCTCATGCCAGTATTTGTTTGGAAATACCGCGTGTCTGGATGACCTAAATCAAGATTTATTAAGGACAATTTAATTTCTCAAAAGGTGCCCTATACCTACATCTTATTGATAGTAATATTTTGTTTACCAATTAAATTTAATATTGATGTCGTTATTTATTTGAATTGCGAATGTTATGACTGTGTACTACAGGCATGGGCAATATAGCCAATATCATAGGTATGGGCAATAATGAGCACCCAAAAATAAAACCATAAAATATTTAATTTATTTGCCAATGATGAGCACTTTAAAACTATCATAGGTACCTACAATAAAATAGCAATCATTAAATAATAAAGAAAAAAGCTGTTAGTACATTTCTCAACAGCCCTGAAGCTTCGTTTACCCTCATGTTCAGCTCTAGTCACTGGCGCCATTGCGTCGCAGACGGTCCACCGCAGAATGTATGCAAAATGCACATGCACTAATCAAATGTAACATCCAACTAATACAAGCTATGTGGAACTAATGTCTTTCAATTTCCTTTATGTTAATCCGTGAGAGTGGAACAGTTTCATTACTTACGTAGGTATTTATATTTTCCATTTTAAGTCATATTTGTATACAAAAAAGCAGACCTAAGCTGCTTAAGTTAGCTTAAAATTTTACGATTATTTCTGTTGATAGTTTATCTATACATATAATAAATCTGTAGAAAAGTGGTGTCTGTACAATGGAAATATACAAAAAAAAAGTAGCAGGGGTTGTTATTTTATCGATGCCGAACCCGAAATTGTAGTTAAATTTTTTTTTGTCTGTTTGTCTGTTTGTCGGTTTGTCTGTTTGTCTGTTTGTCTGTTTGTCTGTTTGTCTGTTTGTCTGTGTGTTTGTGCACGCTAATCTTTGGAACTACTGGACGGATTTGAATGATTTTTTTTTTGTTGTATAGGTATTAAGTCCGGTTAACATATAGGCTATAATGTATCTTGGAAACTTGAACACTTGATGCAGAACCGCAACAGACCTGCTTAACTATAAGAGATACAGAAATGGTGCCATAGCAAAAATTGTTCCACGTGATGAGCATTTTCTGCTGAGAGAATAAATTTGAAGATCCTGGACACCTGATGTGGAACACCAAGAGCCCAGCTACACTATGACATATACAGGAACGACGTCTTAGCAAGAGTTGTTCAGCCTGATAAGCACTCTCTATTGCTGTATAAAAATTTGAAGATCTGGAACACCTGATGTGGAACTCCAAGAGCCCAGCTACACTATAACATATAAGTGAATGACGTCTTAGCAAGAGTTATTCAGCCTGATGAGTACTCTCTGTCAACGTATAAAAATTGAAGATCTGGAACACCTGATGTGGAACTTCAAGAGCCCAGCTACACTATAACATATACAGTAAAGACGTCTTAGCAAGAGTTGTTGAGCCTGATGAGCAACCTCTGTTGTCGTTTAAAAATTGAAGATCTGGTACACCTGATGTGGAACTCCAACAGCCCAGCTACTTTATAAAATATATAGGAATGACGTCTTAGCAAGAGTTGTCCAGCCTAATGAGCACTCTCTGTTGACGTATGAAAATTGAGATCTGGTACACCTGATGTGGAACTCCAAGAGCCTAGATACACTATAACATATACAGTAAAGACGTCTTAGCAAGAGTTGTTGAGCCTGATGAGCAACCTCTGTTGTCGCATAAAAATTGAAGATCTGGTACACCTGATGTGGAACTCCAACAGCCCAGCTACTTTATAACATATATAGGAATGACGTCTTAGCAAGAGTTGTCCAGCCTAATGAGCACTCTCTGTTGACGTATGAAAATTGAGATCTGGAACACCTGATGTGGAACTCCAAGACCCCAGCTACACTATAACATATGGAATGACGTCTTAGCAAGAGTTGTTTAGTCTGATGGTCATTTCCTGTTGACTTACAAAAATGAAAGATCTAGAACGTCTGGAATCGTCTCGCGCATCCCGTTGTTTTCCCGTCCCCAGGCTCTTAGAATTCGACGTTTCAGATCTTCGATTTTGACGACTCCGTCGTCGCTGGCATAAGCAACAGGATCCGCGTACGAAGTCGCGGGCAGAAGCTAGTTGGTAATAAAAGGTTGCACCACTTCTGTTTAAATTAAGCACATGAACTGGGAATCTCGCTTTCTATCTCACTCTGGTACTAATTCAGGCTTAAGCCTCTCATCTCACCTACTTCTTGACGTAAAGATTGATAAGTGTTAGGTACGAGTAGAGTCATAACACTGGCGCAGAAACTTCGGATGCACTATAAAGGCTCCACAAATTACATTATATAAAAGGACGAGTCCAACGTAATCTGGGTTGATTATCTGGTAGTTTGCCTTGATTATATTTTAACACTAGCAAGTTAAGCTGTTTGATCAGTAGTAAAACTAACTATTGTTAAATTCTATAAATTTTTAAAACATCTGTTAGTCCCTAGCTGATAAAATTTCTACCTACAAGAGTAAGGTAAAGAATTTTATATTTAGTAAGAGTAAATACATCCTAGATTATAATTTACGTGAAAACCACAAAATATGGTAGTCATAATTACCTGTAGGAAACGTGATTTTAATGGTTTAATATTGATTTATTACAGGGAAACTATTAAACTAAGTAGAGGAATGTAATATACTTACTACCCAGTAGGTAGTAAAAGTCGTACAGGGAAACAATTTTCTGAATGGTGGCATAAAATTTATTGTGGCCATGGAACAATGGGCCACACGACCATGTTTATTAAGCAATATTTACTAATCATAACCAACAATGTATCGTTAGAAACTGCTTTTTGTAATAAGCTGGTGCCTTTATGCGTGTGGCATTAATGTAAAAGCTTCAAGGAAAGTTGTTCTAAAGGGATATCAACCGTAAGTAAATTCGCTTAGAATGGAATTATGAGATAAGTCCGAACTTGGCTCAAATGGATTTTACAACGCTTTTCATTTGAAACGAACGGTAAACTTGGCCACGAAGCTACATAGGTAACTTAATTTTATTTTTAAGTAACTTCTTGGCTAAGCGTCTTCTCTAAGAAAACGTTGTTATGAAAGCTTTTTATTTAAGTACAAAAATCAGAATTGGAGACATTGGTGTCAAAATCTGTCTTTCCCATGCTTTTGCATTGATTACGAAGTAGGTACTTATACCTACATAAACACCTTTAGTCAAAAACTTCAAAACATCAAGTAGGTACTTATAAAAAATAAGTCTAAGTACATTCGTAACGTGCAAGTTAACGTACCATTAGCACTAACATCAAAGGCAGCATGTAACAGCTCTGTGCTAACATTCGAACCACAGACTTCATCCCGCTGTCTTAACACGATTACAAATAAACAGCTTAACATTTATATGTTAAGTAATGATTGGGATAAAGATTGTCTCTTTTATTTGCATCGGCGACTTTCAAGCACACTCTGAAGGCATCCCAGACCGGTATAATTTATGCGAGGATCGCAGACGAACCCATCGAACGTACAACTGCACGATGAATAAACTCATGCAAGGAAGTCGTCCGTATAAAAAATAACGTAAAATATGCACATACATACATTTCTGATGTATTTTATGTGGAGCTGGCTCATGCGGCTCAGCTTTTGTGTTTTTACTGGATATAACAACTGGTATAATTGAGTCAAAAAATAGAGCTCGTTCATTTTGTGTTTGCAAAAGAGAAATTATAAAACTTATAGGTAAATTAAATAAAAAAGAAATCCAACATTAATTTGATTAGTCGAATAAAATTAATGATGAATTTCTTTTTATTCTGTTGTTTTCATGTTGTGTCTTTGGTTTTGTAAAAATTAAAATAGAAAACATGATGTTTCTATTTTAATTTGTAAATCCTATAAATCCCTGTAAATCCTACGAGTATAAAAATTAAATTATCGAACTTTTTACTATCATCATCCAAACAGTTCACATAATATTATACTCGTACATATATTTGCCATAGCAATTAATTATCAACTAAACAGTTAATAACATTAGCACTAGAAATAGTTATTTGTTATGCAAGGCTGCAAAGTTGATTTTTGGCGCGAGTACTTGAATTGAAAACTGAGCGAGCGAAGGATTCTAAGATTGAACCGCGAGAGAAACGAGCGGTTCAAATATAGAATCCTGAGCGATGCGAAGTTTTCAAAGGTACGAAACGCAGAAAAACTTTGCTGCCGAGTGCAACACACAACTTTTCACCTCACACAGCGAGGAAATGAAGTGAGGGCATTGACCTATACAGGGGGCGGCTCGCCTGGCAGTGTAGAAAACAATTGAATACAAGACGTGTTCGAATTTTAAACAACACTTTGTGCTCTAGAGCACAAAATGGAGTTTTGCGCTCAGATTTTGAATGAGAAATAGAATCTTTCCGAGCGGGTGAGGTGAAAAATAAAGTTCAGTTTCAACTGCCATTTTCTGGCAACCATTTTGTTTTTCCTAATTGGTTTGGCGAAGTGAAAATTCTCCAGCATCAACACTTCGAGCACACTTCGAGTGTGTTTCCGAAAGGATTGCCAACTGAGATGGAAACTTGATGGACGGTTTAATACTTACACTCTTAATCGGTTAATCCCGGACTAAGATAATAGGTACTTTTCAATTTAATACTGAAAATCGTTTTCAACAATTCCGCTTGCAAAGTTTTCATGTTCATTAATTTGAGAGGTATTTTGGAAAGGAGAAATGGACAGCGAATTTAAGCTAAATGGGTTTATGTAAAGTACCTACAACTTTTAGACTTACGGTAATGATAGGCATGGCATTTATACCTATTGAGTACTGCGTGATGCCTGATGCCTACAAGATTAAAAAAAAATACATGTGACACTCGGGGACTGCCGCGGTAAAGCTATTGCATAGCAATTAAAAAAAAACAAGAAAAAGTTGTCGCCTACCGCGAATATTTAACGAGAATATCATTTATTTAAAATGTTTGTGGAGCACTACTGTAATAAAGAAAATTAAATTATAATGATGCTAAAAGTGGGTCTTTATACAGGATTCCCAGATCTCACTTCCAAACTGCCCGCGATAAAGCTTAAAAAAACAGTTTATGAAGTTCTTAGTTCAGCCGAGATTCCGGCTATCATTTTTAAATCTTAAACGATCGGTCATGTAGTCAGACCCTAAAATCAGACAACCAGTCTTACCAAAGGTTATCGTATCAACCAGTTTTCCCTAAGTGGTGCCAATAATTAACTAAACCAAATGTCATGTAAACTGATCAGAATCATTAAAGCAAGTTTGTTGAAATGACAGAAGTTATAGAGATACGAGTACCATGCACCCATTTCCAATTCCAGTGGCGGATTAAACGTTGAGAGCGCTATAGGCAAGCATCTCATCGGCGCCCCTATATTAAAATTAACTCGTAGATACATTTGACCAAAACCGATGTACCTTTTTTTAAAAAAAAAAAAAAAAAGTAAAATCATCAAATGAGTCCTCCCACCCCGGGCAGGGCGGGAGGGACTGTCAGACTTGTACTGACTAAAATCCACGGTGTTCTTCAATAGCCCTTTATGTTCCGGGGTCAAGGTAAAGGAATAACCTAAGTTCCGCGACCCCGGCAGGCCTCGGCCCTCCGAGAGGCGGCCCCGTCATTTGCTGACGCTCTTTAATTGAGGCGCGCGTGGAACACGACCCGGGCATGGTCCATGGTCGGACAGCGAGTTGCCCTTTACTCGCTGGCCGCATGCCCGCGCCTACGGTGGGTGGAGATCGTCTGCCGACGTCCGACGCCGTGGGCGTCTACCACTGCGGTTGGGGTGGAGGGAGGACGCTGTCATCTCCCTCTCGCGGTCCGCCTCCTCCTTCGCGAACATTACTGCTTCGCAGAAGGAGGCGACCGCTTCCCACTCCGTCTCGCCCCGCAGCATGGCCTCGACCAATGCTGGGCGCGAGAGGTCTCCGCCTATCGCCTCCGTGAGGACACGGCGGTGCTCTGCCCAAGCGGGGCAGTCCTGCACCGTATGCTCCACCGTGTCCTCCGGGCGATCTTCGCAGTGGTGACACCCGGGCGTCTCTTCCCTCCTTATCCGACACAGGTACCTCCCGAAACTTCCGTGTCTGGTAAGGACCTGCGTCATCCGATAGGTCAGGACGCCGTGACGTCTCTCCAGCCACTCCTCAAAGAGGGTTCTTACCGCCGCGATTGCGGCGTGCCCGAACCTCGGTTGCGACAGTCGTTGTCTCCATACTGCCCTGAGATCGCGCCGGACCTCTTCCCGCCGCGCCTCGACTTGTCGGGGCAGCGGGAATTCTCCCCGGCGCTGCGCCTCCACGCGCCACTCATAGACGCGCTGGAGGGCAGTCGCCTCCAGATCCCAGGGCAGCAATCCGGCTAGGAGGCAAACCGATGTCCCTTAGGAAAAACGCGGTGAGATGGGGGCCAAGAAAAAAAAAAGAGCATCAGTTTACATGAGACCCGCGATATCTGTGATCTGTGATCGCTTTGCGCCCACGCGCCGCACTCTCGTCCCCGCAATTTTATATCACTCGCAAGTTGCCGAGTGCTCGCAGTCGACGCGACGAACATTGCAGTCGTATCTTTCCAACTTCAATCAGAGATCATGTACCATCGACAAAGTTGTTTGTAGGCGTAAGTTTTAGTCATTCCCATCTTATAATTTATCTTTTGTTATAAATTGAAGCAAATTGAGATTGTATGCAAAAATAATAGTTTTATTGGCTTACATATTGACACAATTTTAATTTTATGCTATATTGTATATTTTTTCTTTATTTTACAATTCCGCCCGCGCGCCCCTTGTACCTTCGCGCCCCTAGGCAAATGCCTAGTTTGCCTTAAGGATAATCCGCCTCTGTCCAATTCGCAGACTGATGTCAAAACTTGCAATGGGATGAAGTGGAAGCGGGTGCAATCTAATAAATATTCAGTGTGCATATTGTGATCTGTCGAGGGGTGGCTGGGAACTGGCGTGCACCAGACGGTGCACGCCAGTCTGCGTAATAACATTCACATCTCACATCTGACACTCGATACGATACGGTAGTCTCTTGCAGCCGGAGAAGGATTGTCGTGCTATATTATGGAACTTTTTGGCATTATCAGTTTTTAGCCGTCTTTGCCTAACTTTTCTTAGCTTTGTGTATAGATCTGGAAATGGTTCCAATTTAGGACTTTAACATCAATTCAAGATTATAGGGAAATTACAATCTGTAGGGATTAAAATTTGAAGTTTAACTATTAGATCCGGATGCGCTGCGTTATCGAAGTACTTTGGAATCAAGTGCCTATTACGTAATTATTAACAATTAATAGGTTTAAAAAACGACTGACTACTATTTGAATCATCATCATCATCATCAGCCTATAATGTTCCCACTGCTGGGACACAGGCCTCCTCTCTGTGAGAGGGAGTGGGCCATAATCCACCACGCGGGCCCAGTGCGGATTGGTGGATGTCACATGTCTTCGAATTTTTGGTTCTAGGACATGCCGGTTGCCTCACGATGTTTTCCTTCACCGTTTTGAGAGCAGTGGTGATGAAATAAATTACACAAAGTAATGCGCCAGGCGGGGTTCGAACCCACGACCTACAACTCGTAAGTCGGGACCGATACCACTGGGATATATTTGAATACTGGCTATAAACTAAAAGTCTTAAACTAAGTAGGTACCTATTTTTGATATTGCAAGCCGGTCAATCAAATTCCTTGACAGAGATCAAAGCCGGCGATCAGAGCCGAACAGGAAAATAGAATAGCAAAAAAAAATCAAAATTCAAATTGAGATAAACACAAATTCTTATAAACTGTTTACGAAACGAACATCAGGAAAAATATTCCGGGAAACTTTTTAGAGCATTTCGCTGAAAATACTAACCACACCAGTTATTGATCTTAGACTGCTATTAACACTATAAAATAAGATCTTTACGTAGGTACTCGTTGTAGTTCAGCATGCACATGTAAGCAATTCCAAGAAGCCCACACGTAAAATAACTGAGACAGTATCAATAAACTCGTTGCTCTCACTATGTAGACTCGTAAAACGTGAAAGCGTCAAATATTTTACTTCTATAAGTGCTTATAAATAGATCAATCCTGTATGTTTTCACACTTATAGTTAGTACCTACGTGGTGAAATTCTGTTTTTGCTGCTTAGTCAGTTGATGTTATCAAGTCAATCAGCATTTAAATTCTGGATGTGACGTATTCATCTCATCCAGAATTAACCCATCTAGTTTTAACTTAGTAATTAACCCAACATAATTATTATGAAGTAATCATAATAATTATGTTTTTGATGAGGTTTAGCTAATGTGTAACCTTAAGTAACTTTTCTCCTGATTTTTATCGCAATCGTAGGAAGAGAGAAACGAATTACCTACACCATTATTTTTGTGATACAAAACAAGATATCTTTACAAGCTTTTATTTCGTACGTAGTTACCTACGTACCCAACTACAAGCGGTTATCGTAACCGGTAGCTGTGGCCTGTCATGTCGGCACAATTGATCGAGTTTTTTCACAGAAATGTACTCTTAATTGCTCTCATGTTTATTTATTAACGTAAAAAATTGTATATCTACCTAATGTCCGACTGAAACAGAATTTTCGGCCGAAACTAACTGAACCTGCACCCTGCAGGTCTAAAACGGGCACTTTTTTTTTTTTTTTTTTAGCGTGGTAAAATCATCAAATGAGTCCTCCAACCCCGGGCAGGGCGGGAGGGACTGTCAGACTTTTACTGACTAAAATCCACGGTGTCCTTCAATAGCCCTTTCTGTTCCGGGGTCACGGTAAGGAAATAATCCCGCGACCCCGGCAGGCTTTGGCCCTCTGAGAGGGGGGCCCCGTCATGGAGGGGGGCCCCGTCATAAAACGGGCACTTAGCAATATTCCTAATGATTCACTTCGTGTATTTTCAGCAACGTCTTTGGCTAATTTTCTATTATATTCATTCAAGAAGCGAATCATTAGCTATTGCTAAGTGGCCGTTATAGATCCAGTGGTCTTAAATTTGAAATTGGCGGTGGAATTGGACAGTATGTACTTGTAACTTGTAACAATTTTCTACTCAGGGAAACAATCAACCGATATGCTTTTTCCATAACGAAAATCATAATTACCTACTGACTACACTAAGAAACATCGGTAGGTAGTTGGGTTAACTTTTTAACCGCCAACGTCGGATATATCCGACAAATATTTTCGGGCCCATTATGCCAGAGTCGGATATATCCGACAGAGAATATTCACGATTTATCTATGTTGTTTTGTTTGATTTTATTGCATCTATTCTATTCTCTATGTAGATAGACAGATATTATACTTTTTATTGTACACCATAATATTTTACAAATCGGAGCTTAAGAGGAACAGAAAGAGAGGAATTTGTAATTCACCGATTCGTATATAAGGTGCTTTATTAATATCTGCCAGGGCTTTAATGGGGGGTAGTATTGTGTTTATAGATTACAATAGTGAAGAAATTTCGTACCCCGGAACAGTCAATTCAATTTGAGACAGTAAACAAGTTAAATTAACATTGGCTCTACTCTGCATAACGTGGTTCACAAAATACGCGCGATGTGTCGCTTCGTCAATGAAAACAACTGCTATCTCTTTCTATCTCTTTCTATCTGTTCTGAGAATGAAAACTGAAATCAGCTGACTAGATTTGTATTTTTACTATACGTATTTTTTTTTTGTATGAAAAAAAAAATGACAAATAATCAATTAATTATCTTTACTATTGTAATCTATAAACGCAATACTATCTCCCATTGCAGCCGTGGCAGATAATAATAAAGCACCTTATATAGCCTGGCGCTGGGGGCACGACAATTGATGTGAAGTCTGGCGGTTAAAAGGTTAAAGATTCGCAAGAATAACTGACTCACTCAACATTTGCTCTGAATGATGGGACTAGGTTCGCAAAGTAATGGGTATAAACGACGTTGCTGTCTAGCAGTAGACAATTGATCTGCGTGCGCCCGTTCAGCCAGACGGGGGACACCTGAGCGAGGCACTGACTGATCTCCTCACATTACTCGACGTTGACTTGCTTACTAAGCGGAGGTAGTACGTGCCATGTCCCCAGTTCCGAGACTGATGCCCCCAAATCGCAAGACACCGGCGACAATGAAGTCTCCCGCCGTCCTCTAAACATTCATATGAAACATAAATCAGGCTCGCACCACCTCCCGCCTGAGTGCAAGTAAAATTATTCAGGGCACCGTCCGCTGTACGATAAGTGCACGTAAAATTTTCGGCGAGTTGCCGCGAAAAAAAGCTGCTCGTGATTATGAACGCGAATACATGCACCGCAATGTAAAGTGGACAGCTTTTAGTACCTCGTATAGAAGTTGTAATGTGTGCACGAACTTCTATGCAGTTTTTATTTCGGCATGAATAATTTTGTAGGGCATGTTTAGATACATTGTTGTATACCGACTAATTTTGCAGCTCGTAAAATGAGAAATGTTGATATATATTTTGTTGAAAGTTAATGTGTGAGTAAAAGTAGTAATGACCCCCTCAAAGTTAATCGTTCCGTCGCTCCAGAGCTCATTTACTAAGGACCTCGTAACATCCTTGAGCGTATCTTTGCAGTAAAATGTGGCGAGGTCGACCACAAACATCAGAGTGGCATCCTAAAAGCTATTTGCTTTCGATGGAGCTCCAAAAACTCCGACTCCTTAAATATTTAAAGAGAACAAGATGGCCGGTGCTGTTGCGAAAACGCTGCAGCAATTAGTGTTTTTGTTGAGTTATTTAGACGACGCGACTCCACCGAGATTTCAAACTGAATAGCGATTTATATTTTAAATTTCAACTGTCGACGAAGTGAATCGAGTACTCTCCCAGGACAAAATTATGAAATTGAATTGTATCGATTAGGGGAACGACCTTTTCTGTGCTTTCAGAGGTGAGTCGGCGACAAATAATTATAAACATTATAAGAATACACTTCAATGGATAAAAATAATTTGAATAACCTATGTATATGGAAAGGCATTGTCTGCAATACCGAAAGTTTTCAGATGAACAGGCTACCAAGTTGTGTTTGAACACCTTTCAGACTCACGTACAGAGTTCAAATTGCCTTTATCAGTGTGCAGCTTTGAGTTAAACTTTCCTTTGTGTGAAAACCCTACAGCACGTTTCCAAGGTCGGTCTTTTCACCTTTGAACAGTGACGGTGCCCTTTCGTTCTCTCGACGATGCCGACGTATGTCATAAAGTGTACTAACAACGTCAAAGTATTGGTATAAAACATTGCAAAGTGCAGCGGCCACAACAAATAAGACGATAGCCCTCCTTGTGATTTATTTGCTACTCTTACAACTTGTACGATATAAATCATACGTGATAAAGTGCCGACAGTCGCTTGTTATTCACTGCTAGCACATACCACATTACCGTCACGCAATAATCCATGGAGGGGTATGCAGGAGTGTTATCGGAGGACGGCCATTCGCAAGGGGTCATTAAGACTTAATATGACAGGGGGGGGCTTATCAGGTCCGGCCTATGCTAATGTACTTGACAATGTTACAATTTGTTACGTAGGTATCTGTTAAATTAATCTCCAATTATATTATTATAGAGATTGCTTAGATTTAGTAACATAAGATTAAAGTCTGCGGTGGCTGAAGAGCCTACGCAAGCGTAAATAACGTTTCTCTATTTCTAATAGGTCCCTATATGATCTTAGAATAGATCTAAACTTTATGTTGCTCGAAAACGTCTAACAAATATTTGTATCTTTTCCATCATTATCGGTAATAGAATAGACTTTGTCTTGGGCCAGACCTTTAGAAAACCAAAATTAAATACAGACAATTTGACATTATCCCTTAACAACCCTTATTCGACCTTTCAAGAAATACCTATAAGTAGCAAGGACCTTTTAAATACCTATAGTCAGGCAATATTGTTACTTACTGATGCGTGGTGACATTGAAGAATAAATGGGAGTACTGCGGGGCGGAGTCCTCGGGCCCGTGCGGCGCGGGAAAGGACATCACCAGGAGAACTGGCTTGCGAGAGAAGCGCCGCTTGGAAGCTCGCAGGAAAGCGATGGAGTCGTTGGCTATCAGGTCTGGGTAGTAATCCTGGAATCAATATGATATTGGTTTGAAATCATAAAACAATCCGCACATTAGAACAGTCGGGGCAATGATAATAGCAGCGTCCTCGATATCTGTGTGTATCACGCGGGCGCCCGCGCCGTGCGCACGCCTAACGCAGCGCACGGCCGGGCTGATTTTTTAATAGTCAGATTCACTTTTATCTGAGGAAGAAAAATAGCGGTTTGACATATTATGTTCAATAAGTAGATAAGCTGTCAAACCCCCTCTGATCTGTCTATTGAAAAATCAGCGCTTAGTAAAACAATAATTGTAATAAAAAATCTAAGAATCCACAAATAGACAAGCATACCTTGTTATAATCATCTCCATGTTTGATCTTCTTCCCATTCATGTTGATGCTGTAGTTGTAGTACTTGGAGTTCATGATGAGTCCCCCCCACTCCCTCCAGCCGGGGGGGATGTACGAGCCGTTGTACTTGTTCAAGTACTTGCCGAAGTAACCTGCACAAAACACATAAAAACTTTACTACACCACTATTAAAAGTTTTCAAAACAGACTCGATTCTCTCTCTTGTCTGTCGTAAATTGCTAGGAAATTTTAGGTTTATGTTGAGGTTTGTACCATAAATGGTATCATAATAGTGATCCTTTAAAAATAGATTGAAACATTAAACAATAAGTAGTTAAAGACGCAACTTCAGAAAGCAACGAAATTGTCCCGAGCGTCACCTTTTATTATTTCCAACAATTTCCTCGTTACAGTACCTTCAGGCATTTTAATTGGTTTCCACGACTTCCAAAAAGAATAATAAATCTTAATTTAACCGGCAAACATTTCAAATAATGAATGAGGACAGCGCGCGAATGAAACGCAGAATGAAAAGTGCTGTAACAAGGGATCATTGTTCGGAGGAGACAATAGTTCTCAAATTTTAATTTCGGCGACATTAAGGGAAACGGAGAGGGGTTTTAATTCAGTGGCGGTGTCGTGGCACCCGGCAGCCTGGCAGGCGCTGTCAGCTCCAATGAAGTGGGACGTAGACGATGATTACTCGCGCCCCGCGATGAGCACGTGATTGGCGCAAGCGGAGAGCTGGCTGGAGCATTTTTTGTTTTTTTTAATGCCACGAGATCATAAAATTGGAAATATACAGCACTGTCACACAAAGCCGACAAGTAAATATGTAAACGTTCTAAGTAAAGCTTTAGGTTGTTTCAGTTTCTCATAATATAAATATCTACTAACCTAATACAGAACTTTCACAACGAAGAAATTGAATATTATCATGAAGAAAATAAACAGAAAATCTTAAAAAAGTTTTGGAGATAGAGCAGCAGTAAAAGATCCTCAAGACTACGGCAACGAGGACGAAGTTACTGCACCGCTTGTAATAGCAAGACCTTATCATAGTCACTGGCACTCAGCCAGGAGAAAATTACTCACTTCGTCATCATCTTATTCTCAACGTTATGAATTACAGTTAGTCATCATTTTAATTTCACGCATGAGGAACACTGACACAGCAAAAATAAAAAGAAAGTGGCAGGTAAAACATGGCGGGAGGAGCTGGGACAAACAAGGTTATACGTTCAAATTAACTCAGGACATAAGTCAAGAGATGTCTTAGCCCAGCCGAAGTCACTGGTTTGCATTACCAATTTAAAGGAAAAAATGCAGGTAAAGATAGCGGAAGCTGGACCAATAAAGGCACAAATTAACTCAAGACATAAGTTTAGAGAAGTCTTAGCCCAGCTGTTGGAAGTCATGGGTTTGCATTAAAAATCCAATACTAGGAAAAAGTTGCAGGTAGGAGAAGGCGGGAGATGAACCAACAATGGCACTAATTAACTCAGGAAAGGTCTTGGCCCAGATTTGGGAAGTCGTAGGTACAGTATACTAGGTACTTATGTATATGAAACGATGCGAGAAGAGTTGAAGTGGAGTTTCTTACTAGTGAGTTTTATTCTTCGTATAAAACGAGTAAGTCAAACCAAGCAACTTAATTTTGAAATTTTGTCGTCTATGTTACCCGCCTAAACACGAGTCAGGATTTTTTTTTTTAGCGTGGTAAAATCATCAAATGAGTCCTCCAACCCCGGGCAGGGCGGGAGGGACTGTCAGACTTTTACTGACTAAAATCCACGGTGTCCTTCAATAGCCCTTTCTGTTCCGGGGTCACGGTAAGGAAATAATCCCGCGACCCCGGCAGGCTTTGGCCCTCTGAGAGGGGGGCCCCGTCATTATGCTGACGCTCTTTGAGGCGCGCGTGGGACACGACGCGCCGTCGACCCGGGCATATTCCATGGTCGGGGTCAGGGTCCTAAAACTCAGTAAGTTTGCATTTTGTTCTGGGCTATAGTTCTGGTACTGGACTTTAGATGGCATGACTGTCTCAATTTAATATACATATATTGAAATACAAATAAAAAACAAGAAATATTGTTCGAAGATCTATAAAATTTTAACTATTTAAATTTGTTAAAAAGAAAATTAAATAAAATGAAGACAATATTGTATAAAATAATTCTATGACAACACTGATCCGTAGTAAAATAATTATACGTTTCATTTTACGCACGCATTGAAACATAAAGCCGAAGTAAATTGACATATTCATTGTGATAATTTTTATTTCTTGCTCTCAAAGAAATAAACTGAGCGGTAATTAAAACAACTATTTAAATTTTAGACTTACTTTAAATTTATAAAATAGTTTTCAAATTACAATTTCAAGTCAAATATTTGCACTGCAAAAAACGTTAGTTACGGAACCTCCTTGTCGGCCATTCCGAAATTGTTGTTTTTGTTACCATGGTAACATATTAATATTATGTCTTGTGTCCACTCGTGTCAAACTCAATATTTTATGTTTTGTTTGATGTATTGAGAAAGTTTTAACCGTGATTTTCATTTACGACCTGGATAGTGGCTATGTTATTTGAATTATTGTGGATTGATTGTGTTCTTTTTACCCGACTGCGCGACGCAAAGGAGGGTATCAGGGTAATTACTCGTGCAGTGCCCGTGCATTCTCTTGGACTCATGGAGTTTTTCATTGGAATTTCCTGTGACCTAGTGTTATCTGTTGTGTGTTAAGTTGTTTTTTTAGTTTCTACAAACTTAATAAAATGTTGTAATAGGTACTCAATTTTGTGTTTTATTCTAAACAAAATAAACATTATATTATTATAAGTGAAGAAAGAAAGGGATAGCTATATAGCTATCCCTTTCTAGGATACTGCACATAAATGTGTGTAATATGTATGTATCTATTAAGGTATCTATAGACACACACATGCACCGCAAGTTCTGGTACTGGACATCAGATGGCGCTTGTCGTTGAGGTCAAGTTAAGTCTCTATACCCCTATATACAAATGTACTCTATGGTCGGGGTGGAACTGGCAACACTGCCCTAGTGACATGTCAAAATTTTTCTCTGCAATATAATATTTAATTTAATTAGGAATAACGTTATATTTAAGTGTAATTATAAATGCAAACGAATTATTAATGTGTAAATACGCTGCAGAATTGTTATCCGGATAATTCACACAGTTTTCAAAAATATATAGTTACCGGTAACCTAAAATCAACAGCTGACGTTCTGTCAAAGGATATTACGGGGAAGTATTTGTTTGATTTAATTTTATCTAAGCACACAATCCTCATAATATTTAAATAACAACAGCTCTGTCATTCGAACATGCCAATACTGTAGTATATTTTATGATTTAAAATAGATTTTGCTTTGATGACAAATGAATGATTCAAAGTAAAACTTGGTGAAGATCTCATTACTTATAAGATTCTGTTTCCCATTCGATTTTCACAAGATTAAGTAATTAATTTAACTAAGGTTTTTGCATTTTGTTATTGTTTAGTAGTAATATTTCAATAGCCTATATTTATTTATTTTTTCTTTTACTCTGGTAGGCATCCTCCTACCCACATAGGAAAAAGTAAAACCATAAGTCAACTAAAATAAGTCTAAATATATTTTGTATTACATAATATCAATCTTTTGTAGCATAATAAGCAGTCTACCTCATTTATTTAGAGCATAATTATAAAGCTAACTTTCCCCTGTTCATTACTATTTTTGTTCCTTTAATTTGTAGATTTTTTTTTTCTTTCTCCCATTACCTTTAACTTTTCTGTACTTATCAGTTTATTCTATTAGTACTCACTTTTTTCTTTTTATAATTTTCAGTAATTTATCTTGAAACCATGCCTGTGATGACCCGTAAGGCTACTGCTCAGGATTTGGAGCTAAAATTGAGAACGGCCCTCCAAGAACTTAAAGACTCAAAACTCCAATGTCAACAACTGCTTAAGGAGATAGAAGAGAGCGAGGAGGAAGTCAATAACATTAATAGCAAGAACTCAAGCTTAAAACGGGAGCTAGTTGACCTTCATCACCAATACTTATCTGTTGTTGATGAACGGGATCGTCTGAGGGAAGTCACAGATGGATTCAACTCATGTAGCCATTTATATGAGGAGGCTTTGTGCAAAGTTAGGGACCTAGAGGATGAATTAATTCATGCTAATAATCAAATTTCATCATTGGAAAAAGTAAATCTCAATATCTTGGAAGAAAATTGTAATAGCAGTAGGTTATTAAATCTTTTTAAATCTTTTGATTTAACCAATATCTTTGCAGAACCTACTAGAGTAACTCCAACGTCTGCTACGTGTATTGATAATATTTTCTGCAATTCTGATTATTTTGATAAAGCGATAGTTAGTTGCCTGCCGTCTGATCATAGTGGACAGACGGTAACTTTTAGGTGGGTTAGCACAATTGAGCAACAAGTTCAGATTAAATTTAGACCAATAACGAAAAATAAATTAAATAGATTTAATAGTTCCCTAGACAATAAGTTAAGTGTAATGAGTCCTAATATAGAAGAAATGAATGCCAATCAACTGTACGATCATTTCTTTTCAATTGTTCATAGCGAATTTAATAAACATTTTGAGAAGAAAATAAAGAATATTTGCCCGAAATTTATATTTAGTGACTGGGCAACTAGAGGCATTAGGAAAAGTAGGGAACGACTTTTTGAATTATACGGCCTTAAGCCTTACATTAATACTGCAACTTTTAGCAAGCATGTCAGTACCTATTCTAAAATATTCAGAAATTGTTGCAAGGCTGCTAAAGCCTTGCACATTAGTAACAAGATTAAAACAGCTGAAAATAAAATAAAGACAGTTTGGAGAGTCATAAATAACGAGACTGGCAGAAAAACAATGCGTAGCAGTAACTATACGTTAGATACAGATTGTGGTCCTATGAGCTCTAATCTGGAAGTAGCTCAAGAATTTTTAAATTTCTTTACAGATATACCATTTAAGACTACGGAGGCTCTAAATTCCTCACCCGATGTATCAATTGCTTTTTTAAAGGCGAACGTATCTGGATGCCCGGCTGATTTTAAATTTAAACACATAAGCCCGATGACAGTTATCAAGGCATTCCGCCAAATCAAAATTAAACAGACAGAAGATTTATGGGGAATGTCTGTTAAAGTTTGTACATCTATAGTGGAGACTGTGGCACCTCAATTAGCTTTAATCTTTAATATGTGTGTGGATCAAGGAGTTTTTCCTGATTTGATGAAGTTTAGTAAAGTCGTACCTCTTTTTAAATCTGGGGACTCTAAAGATACTAACAATTATAGACCAGTATCTGTATTGCCAGTCTTTAGCAAGGTATTTGAAAAAGTAATTCTAAATCAGATGCTTAATCACTTTAACGCCAACAGAATCTTACACAATCAGCAGTATGGTTTCACCAAGGGACGTTGCACAACTGACGCCGGTGTCACCTTATTAAAGCACATATTTACTGCTTGGGAAGAGGCCCAAGACGCGATAGGAATATTTTGTGACCTCTCCAAAGCATTTGATTGCGTAAACCATGATACATTACTTTTGAAATTAGAGCATTATGGACTAGGTAAACTTGCACTTAGTTTGGTCAATTCATATTTGTGCAATAGGCAACAGCAGGTTGAAATAAACGGCGTAAATTCACAGAGTTCAATTGTCAAATTCGGGGTTCCGCAAGGCTCAATATTGGGTCCTTTCCTCTTTTTGGTATATATTAATGACCTACCCTATCTATTGGATAACCAACCTCACAAAATGGTGTTATTTGCGGATGATACTTCCTTAATTTTTAAGATTAATAGACGGGCTCAAAATTTAGACGACCTAAACAATACCTTATGTCAGGTCCACAACTGGTTTACAGCAAATAACTTAGTATTAAATGGAAAAAAAAACTAAATGTATACGATTCGCTCTTCCAAATGTCAGAAGTACAAATAATGACATAGTATTGAATAATGAGACACTAGAATTCGTCGATAAAACGGTTTTCTTGGGGATTACGCTTGACTCAAGATTACAATGGGGTCCTCATTTAACATCTCTAGCAGGGCGCTTAAGCTCAGCAGCATATGCCGTCAGAAAGATCCGTCAATATACTGACGTAGATACTGCGAGACTTGTATACTTTAGTTACTTTCACAGTATAATGTCATATGGAATCTTATTGTGGGGACGGGCTGCAGACATCGAGTCTATTTTTATTCTGCAAAAAAGAGCCATCAGAGCTATATACAATCTACGAAGACGCGACTCTCTGAGAGAACTGTTTAAGGATATTAACATAATGACGGCAGCTTGTCAATATATCTATGAAAACATAATGTACGTTAGAAAGAATCTGCATCTTTTTGGTAAAAGAGGTGACAGACACAATTATAATACTAGAAATAGGGACCAATTAGTTCAGCCGGGCTTCAGACTCGCCAAAGTAGACTCATCTTTTATGGGGTACTGTTTAAAATGCTATAATAAAATTCCACAAAGTATTCTTGAACTGAATGAAACAAAATTTAAAACATGTATTAAACGCACACTATGTAAGCGGGCATATTACAAATTGGGCGATTATATCGCTGATAATAATGCTTGGCTCCATGCTGGTCCTGCCCCATAGGACAGGGATGTATTAATTGATAGCGTAATATAGGTACTATTTTCGGAGCTGCAGAAGATTGTAAAACTATAATTGCATTGTATAAATTCACATTCTTTGTATTATATAGCTGCTTAGCCTATATTATGTGAGTTCTATGTGAAGAAAGCTGTCATTCACCAGATACCTACGCCGTAATTATTTTTTATTTTTTTGACTTGAATGTGCCCTGGCGGTTGGGAGTATGTCATGCTCACTCAAATGTCTCACTGATGGTGGCGCGTGTGTCGGATCATTTAGTTCCCTTCAAAATGGTTGAGCTGAATGGTGCTGATATCATGCGTCATGTTCGTGAACGGGCGCTATTAGTTGGGACTGGTCATCTCTTAGCTGCCACGGTTTATTTTAATTATCTATAATTTTATTTCTGAATTGTCTTTTTTATACTTCCTGTGGACACTTTATAACTTGCTACATCGTTCTCACATAATGTACCATCTGAAAATGAATGATGTAACAAAGGTCCTGTAATAATTTTTGGCGATCTAAAAAGAGTGTCCATGGAGTTTCTTGCCCGTTCTTCTCCATAGAGATCTACTTCTTGGAATGGGCATCTACGGTACTTTCACAGTTTTTATGTCTTGTGACTGGGACTGTAGCACCATAACTATTTTTGAACTACCTATTTTTAATTTTTTGTCTTTTGACAATTCAAAAGTGCCTGTAACTGGCTTATTTGAAATAAATGATTTTGATTTTGATTTTGGTCGGGCAGCGAGTTGCCCTTTACTCGCTGCCCGCATGCCCGCGCCTACGGTGGCCGGAGATCATCTGCTGACGTCCGACGCCGCGGGCGCCTACCACTGCGGTTGGGGCGGAGGTAGGACGCTGTCCTCACTCTCAAGCGGCCCGCCTCCTCCTTCACGAGCATTACTGCCTCGCAGAAGGAGGAGACCGCTTCCCACTCCATCTCGCCCCGCAGCATGGCCGCAACCAATGCCGGGCGCGAGAGGATGCCGGGCGCGAGAGGGCGAGTCAGGTTTAGACGCTAAATTGATTTTTAATCTTCTTCAGGTTAAAAAAATAAAGAAGAGCTTTCTGTAAATATTTTGTACACCACAATCTCCCATAAATTCAAGGAAATCCCAATACCATTACGAAACCTTTTAGCTCCGTTTACAATGCAATATTTCCTCATTGTGTCCAAAAATTGGATTGGCCATTGAGAAAGTCGCCGGGAGGTCATAAATTGTGGTTCTTTGTTTGCTATAAGACAACAGGGCCTTATAAACGTAATGTAAACATGAAAGCTTCGGAAAATGCTTACAGTATTTCTTTTTTTTTTTAAAGTCTGCCTCTAAAAGCGAATTAGGAAGCGCTTCCCAGTGGAGCTTTACAAAGGAAATATACTGCGATGAATAAGGGTCATAAGATTAAAGAATACTGTGCTGAACTAGATATAGTACCTACTTAACTATGATAAGTACATTATAAAGAGGTACATACATGGAGTGACTTATCAATATAACCGCTGGCTTATACAGTTTTCAGTTGATATTTTCACTGCCTGCAATATTTACAGTGTCATTGAAACTTTTTGTCGATTGCGAGTGAAAAAATATTGCGAAACGTTTTTACAAAAAGATTAGGAAGTCAATAAATATCTGTGCATCAGTTTTATTAAAGGTTTCGATTGCAAATAAATGTTGAAAGTTACTTTATTAGTTAGTATCCCTATAAGTTAAGGAAACATGCGTTACTTTGTGGAAATCCATGACATTAAAATGTTAGGAAAAATAATTATCTAGCTTTAATTCCGCGGAAATTTTAGTAAGTATCCCTTTGTCATAGATATACTTAATTTTTTTTTATCGTGGTAAAATCATCAAATGAGTCCGCCCACCCAGGGCAGGGCGGGAGGGACTGTCAGATTCGTATGACTAAAATCCACGGTGTCCTCAATAGCCCTATACGTTCCAGGGTCACGGTAATTGGAAAAGTCCCGCGACCCCGGCAAGCTTTGGCCCTCCCTTTTGAGGCGCGCGTGGAACACAACGCGCCGTAGACCCGGGCATGGTCCATGGTCGAAATAGATACAACTTGGTTAAGCTTAACAAATGCATTATTAGGCTATTATTACGACGTACAGAAACCCAAAGTACAAACACGACTATTCTAAAATAACAAATTAATTAGTAAACAAACAGTGCACTGTACCAACTGTACTCCCGAAGTGACACACACATGCTAATTTAGATCACCTATCGTTGAGTTAATTAATTGATATGAGTTTCACTTAAGTTCTAATATGTCGGAGATAAGGGAATAATGGACGTGGAGTCAGGAGGCGAGATCTGTCGCGCGATGCTGCCAAATGAGAGCAACTTCTGAGAAACGATGTGCCGCCGAGGACGCAGCTGTTACGTTACTATCGAAATTAAATTCCGAGTAGAAGCTATATGTAGGGGAAAGGTGTACGAGATGATCCGTTGAGGGAAGATGATCCTTTGATATTGTAACGAAGCCAGTAGCGTCATCTAGTTGTTTTTAATGGTAAAACGTAGTCCCCGATATTCCCCCGCCTCAGTCAAAAGTAGTGGTGTCGAGAGTGGCAATTAAATTTTTTGAGAAAAAAAACAAATATTCCGTGACTTTGATCTAACATAATGGTGAGTTGAAGTTTATATCTAATTTGTTCTAGGTACTTTATTACTAGGTTGTGGTATTAGTTAGCTTTGAATATTGCTCTATTTTGTTTTTTTAATAGCATGGTAACAGTTGAAAGCACATAGTTTAAGTTATCGAACATTGAATAAAAAAGTTTATGTTGGGGCAAGATGATTATGTTACCGGTGTACAAGATGATCCCCACGGATCTTCTTGTAAACCGGTAACATACCTACTATTACGGTGTTATTTTTAACCTTTTTATGTTATTATGTTTAAGTTCATATATTTTTGGTTAAGACTATGCCTCGTAATTATAAAAAAAAAACTAAACGCGGATTGTGGTCAGAACACTCCATGATCAAAGCACTGGATGCTGTTAAAAATGGCATGCCATATAGCACAGTTTAGATTGCCTGTATTATCACTAAAAACGCGGGCTAAAGTCAAAAATAAGGTGACTGTCAGTGCAATCAAATATAAAGGTGAAAAAATAAACCGAGATGATGGTTTTATGTGGGTTATTCTCTTCCTGGATCCTGGGATCATCTTGGACACCGGGGTGTACAAGATGATCCTTTGACAACGTTTTAAAAATGTGTTTTTTTAATAGTAAAGCATCTAAAAAATTAAAATTTTGAGTATGCCAACAATAAGATAAATAAATTTACTATGTATATACGTATTTACATTCGCGCTAAGTAGGATATCTTTTAATCTACAAGCAATCTCCCTTAAGGGAATCATCTCGTACACCTTTCCCCTATGTCTTTCTAGTGCGATAACTATCTCAACTTGTTTGTGTTTATGTTATGTTAGGACTAGTATTTTTACTTTCTTTTCCAGTTTTTATTGACTTCCAAAAAGGAGGAGGTTCTATGTTTATGTTTTGGTGCCTCAGCCTCATTTAAATGGTAAAATGGCAATGGTACATGAGCTTCAGAGAAAACTCAACCCTTTAGTAGTGATGCCACTAATAAAGGGGGTGAGATTTCTCTGAAGTTTACCATACTTTCCTCAATCTACGTAAACGTAACGTGAGTAATTCCCACGTTTATATAAACTCACTTTTCTTGTTTGTTTATTTGTTTGTATGTTTGTTTGTCGTTCCGGTTGGACTTTTGCAACTCAATTTTGAGGCACTTCCCGATAAGCTTAAGCTAGCAGGCTGAAATTTTGCACACGCTCTGAGTTCTGATGACAATACATGACTAGCTAAGAAAAATGGCGGCCTCCCCAAGATGGCAGACGGGCTGTTTGAAATCCACCCCCATGATATGGGTATCAAATGAAAGGGTTTGCTATCAGAAATACGAAAAAAATAGTCACGTGACTCAAATCCAATATGGCGGACGTTCGAGATGGCGGACAGGCTATTTGAAATGCACCTTCATGATAAGGGTATTAAATGAAAGGGTTTGCTGTCAGGAATACGAAAAAAATAGTCGCGTGACTTAAATCCCATATGGCGGACAGGCTATTTGAAATACACCCCCATGATATGGGTATGAAACGAAAGGGTTTGCTGTCAGGAATGTAAAAAAAAGATAAAAATAATAAAATAATTAATAGATTTAAAAATCTAAAAACCCAGGTTTTTAAATTTTTCTTAAAAATAAAAAAATAACCCTCCGGGGCTGAGAGAGGGGCCACTCGAAACGTGGGGGCGTATCTTTGCAAGTTACACCCACGATCATACACGTCATGTAAATAAATCCCATAAATAATCCCTTAAATAATATATACGCCCCCACGTTTTGAGAGGCCCCTCTCTCAGCCCCGTGGGGATATTTTCTTATTTTTAGGAAATTTAAAAACGTGGGTTTTTCGATTTTTTTAAATCTATTATTAAAATTAAATCTTAACGTAAAATTCGCATCAAACAACCCCCATGAACCCCAGGGGTGTAGTGTAGGGGCGTGTGTATTCGTTGACATTTACTTGCTCGCTGAAATTATCTTTCATGAATATTTGAAGTAAAATACGTATAATTACATGATCCGAATAAGTGAACTCGAAAACGAATGATTTTGGTTTAGATGAAATTGTTATTTTCGTGACATTTAATTTGCAATTATCATTACTTGCAACATGGAAGAAATTAATTATGTAGGTACCTACTTCACAAAATACACTCTTAAAATAAACTTGACTGCCTCTCGAAAATGATTTATCTGTAATCAAAGTTAAGCAAATTGCTCAATTTTAATGAAAAAACCGGCCAAGTGCATGTCGGGCCACGCACAGTGTAGGGTTCCGTAGTTGCCCAACAAAATACTTATGCGAACTAACTAAACTGATTCGCTGAATTTAATTTTAAAAAGAAGAATTTTCAAAATCGGTCCAGGAGTCTTTGAGAAATCGGGGACAATACATAAAAAAAAAGATTACGACGAATTTAGAACCTCCTCCTTTTTTTGAAGTTATTTAAAAATAGTTGACGATAAAAACCTACCTATCCCCAAAAAACATACCTATAAAAGCTGTAAAAATAAAGTTGAAGTTACTTACATTTGCAGTTGAAAAGCATGTTCTCCGATACATTTTGTCTAAGAAAATATGATATCCAAGTACATTTTATAAGTTGGTGGACTATTACTCGTAAAGTTGTAAAGCCTACTCAGTCATGATAATTTTCTTTTAAATTTCGTTATATATACTACTATTGTGAATTTTTTCACACCCCCAAACATAACCGTTTAGCTGGTAGAGGGGGGGGACACTCGAGTCGAGCAAAATTTAGCACTTTAAAGCTTAATATTTCACAAACGATTTTTTTTATCAAAAAATTGTTAATGGAAACTCACATTATTTTTTAAAGACCTATTTATTGATACCCCACACTAAGGGGTACGCGAGAAAGAAAAAAAACATCCCCACTTTACGTGTACAGGAGGTACCCTAAAAAAAAATATTTTTCGAGATTTTATTTTACCACTTTTTCGGCACAACAAATCCGTATATTTACACCAAATTACAGCTCTCTAGTACTGTGCGTCTCTGAGCTAAACTGCGGACAGACGGACGGACGGACGGACGGACGGACGGACGGACGGACATAGCGAAACTATAAGGGTTCCTTGTTGACTACGGAACCCTAAAAAAAAAGGAAAAGTTTGCATGTGAGGACACAAATAAATGTCCACTGATTTAAATGAAACATGACAACCAACGTGACAGACAAGTCCTAAACTTCAACTTCATGTGTGCTCTACATTAATTTTTATGATCCGATCCACTCATCATGTTAGGAAATATGCATCCACTTCAACGTTTTAATCTATCAGTGACATTTGAGCTTATCAAGCTGTCACTGTCATACAGTAAAAGCTTGCTATGACAGCACAGACCACACTACTGTCAAACTCGATGTAGACATTTTGTAAACAAATATTTGTGTTACTGTTTAGAAACATTAATATCTTCGTAGCCAACATGTTTGAAATTGTAATACCATTTTATTAATGGTTACCGCATTATTATACCTAAATATTATTCTAGTTTTTTTAACATACTTACAAACTTTATAAACAATGTGAAAGTTATAGGTATACCCTATACCTAATTATATTAAAAACCAACAGTTAGTGAGGAAAGTAATAATGCAACTGAATTTCAGTATTTTACGCTTGACTTCAGCAATCCAAGACGCAATTTAAGAATACCTATATTCGAAGGCCAACATTTTATTAAGGAAGTGTTACTAATTTTTCAAGTTTGAAATGACGTGACTTCCGACAGTTCCAAAACGATCAAGTTATTTTCAAAGGGACATTTTATATTTATGCACGAGCATAAATAGGTTCACGAAATAAAACAACTTCGTTGAATTTCAACCGCTTCTTTGGATTTCCAAAGTTGAAGATCCAGTAAAGCGCTTTCAATGGGCATTAACAAAGGTGCTGCCTAAGGATAGTGTAAACAGGCACTAAGAACTGAATTAACGTCAACACTTAGGAATTTAATAAGTTAACGGCAGACAATGTCATAATGTCATGAAAATTAGAATTTATTAGCACATTGTTGTACACCGCCCTTAAATATTAGCTTAAGTTGTAGTCAACATAAGTAACACTATTGTTCATGCATGTAGTAAATTTTGAGGTGATTTGACCTGAATACCTGAAATAACTTTGAGCCGACCCAACTAGTCGTTAACGTACCTCATATAAACGTCAAAGTGGCAATACTTAGAAGAGATGTTAAGGCTTACAACATTCATTACAAATTCTAAACCCGAAAGTAAATCTGTTTTTTAACCGACTTCAAAAAAAGGAGGAGGTTCTCAATTCGTCGGAATCTTTTTTTTTTTATGTATGTCCCCCGATTTCTCGAAGACGCCTGGACCGATTTGGATTTTTTTTCTTTTGTTTGAAAGGGTATACTTTCCAATTGGTCCCATGATCATCAGGTCAGGATCTGATGATGGGATCCCAGGGAAATCGAGGGCAACCTTCAAATTTTATAGGCACATAGTACCATTTTCATATATTTTCTAAAGCTGTTCAAGTATTTGCATCTGTTAATCATCATCTCAGGTGGATGAGCTGATCATGGAAGGTACAACTCCTCTAGTAGGGAGTCGACATCGACTGTTTTAGTAAATTATGTTTGTGTTCGCATATCTCCGGAACTACAAGTCCGATTTAAGTAATTCTTTTTATGTTGTACTAGGTATCGTTCAACTTAAGGAATACTGCAAGTTTCATCAAAATCGGTTCAGTAGTTTTTGAGATAGGGAAGGAATGAAAGAGATGTTAACGATGTTATTACCGGTGCTACAGATTTCTTACATAATTATGTAAGAAAATGATGTATTTGACAAGAATTTTGGCTGAATATTTATACTAAAAAGAGTTAAAAAAAAACTTTTTAGAAAAAAATGTAACCGCCTTCAAAAATAACCACAAAAAAGGGTAAAATAACCTACAAAACTTTTCTTTCGGAAGTCGGTGGCAAAAATACAATGAAATTAATAAAAAAACCACCGACTTCCGAAAGAAAAGTTTTGTAGGTTATTTTACCCTTTTTTGTGGTTATTTTTGAAGGCGGTTACATTTTTTTCTAAAAAGTTTTTTTTTGTTTATCTTTTCAGGCTCTTTACGCCATAACGGCTGAACAGACTTCTATAAAATTTGTCACACATGTTAAGTATACTATGATCTTGGTTAGGACATAAGGTGTTTTTTCAAAATCCAAAGTCAATCTGGGAGAACCAGCAGTCAAAAACTTACCTAGCTTATAATTTATGTGGTTCATTTGTGCATGTTATCTGGGGAGCCATAAAACCTTTAAAAGTATGTCAGCACTTATGGTATTTTACAACAATACTCTCCTTTTATCGCTGTACTTAAGTACACACCTTTATGTCAGTACCCTTACTTACATAAGTTAGTAAGTTACTGCGGTGCCCAAAGGTTGTAGGGTGAAGTAAGGTTATTTAATTATTATATTTAATAATTATTATATTATATTTTGTAATGATTTATGATGCAACTAATGTACCACAAAGGTGCTTGCATATAGTTAAAATCGTGAAAGACTTTTCAGAGTCTAGCACCTTTCCTTCCTCATGATGATGATGATGATGATGATGGGACTCCCTTTTCCGCACTTAGACTCACATTGGGTCCGTTGTGCGTGGGGATTCTGGCTAACAGAGCCAGCCTAGCTCCGCCCAAAAGCACAGAAGCCTCCTGGGAGCTTCACAGGCTTCGCGGAGCGACCTCACTGTTCCGAGGATTTCTTCACGTTGAGAGGCCACGGCCACGCATTCCAGGATAACGTGGGTGGCTGATTCCTCGGCGTCAAGGCATCTCCTGCAAAGGGGACCGTCTGTGGCACCTATGTTAAAAAGATGTTTATTGAGTGTGTTATGGCCCGTAATTGTTCCTATAATTATTCTAAGGTTATTCCTGCTCATGCTGAGGAGTTTTTTGGTTAATCGCGGGTGTACCATCGGCAGAGCCAATTTCGACTGTCTACAGTCTGTTGCCCGTGACCATATGTTGTTATGGAGTTCCGTCGATCTTTGGCGAATCCACGCACGAAATTGTGAGAAAGGCAGTGGGAGAAGAGGGTATGGGCCTAGCACCTTCATATCAGAGCCTCTCTTCGCAAGTTCATCTGCTGCATCATTACCCAAAGATCTGCTGTGTCCTTTGATCCACTGGAGAGTAATCCGATTGAACATCGACAAACTCTCCAGAGCTTGGTGGCACTCGAGAATTAATTTATTGTTAGTTTGTTTATTTCCTAAAGCTTTAAGCACAGATAGACTGTCAGAAACGAATTTAATGCCGTAGTCCCGGATGCCTAAGCGCTTTACTGCTGTTGCGGCTTGTGTTAAAGCAACACATTCGCATTGAAAGATAGAACTGTGTGTGCCTAGTGGTATGTGTATGTTAATATTGAGGTCAAGGGAGTGTATGCCAGCACCTGACGCGTTTTGTGTTTTTGAGCCGTCTGTGTAGATTCGCACTTCATTGGCTCCTGACTGGTTCCTTTCCTCCTGAACTGTTTGTATGATATAGTTTTTGTTGAAACTTGAACATCGGTTGGTTGGGTATTCTATCACACGGGGCAGCGATGAGAGGCTGGTACTAAATCGCCCGGTCCAGGATTTTAGCGTGTGGACTGGTAAGGTTTTTGCCACATATGCCCAGATGCATTAGCCTGATGGCAGCCAACGCCGCCTCCTGCTGTATGTACCTACAGGTCAAGGGGAGTTTTTCGTTCCTTCCACACCAATTAACCTTACTTTACTAATGCTTAAGACGCCATAAAAAGAACTTGATATTACACTTTACTACTATTACTGTAATCCCCAAGTAATGCATAAGTACGTACATAATTATGGCATTATTATCCAAATTTTACTAGTTAAGCGTCAACTCATAAACTTATTTTAAAGTGGGTCATCAAAAAGATTTTTGAAAGTCATAATTATGTTGAAAATAGAAGAAACAGGATTGATTCTACATGTACAGTCACGAGCAATACCATGTATACATTTAACAAAATTCAAACGCAATTTACTCGTGAAATATTGGTTTCCACTTCACTTCACACTTCCACAATCTATTTCGTAATAGTATAGCTTCCAAAATAGAAGTCTGATGAAAAGGCAAAAGTTTAATCAATATGGTAGCAGAACATCGCTTTTGAATAGAATAGAATAGAATAGAATATACATTATTGTACACCAAAATGAAAACAAACTTACAAAAATTGATAATTTTAAGGGTACAACGGCGGTCTTATCGCTAATAGCGATATCTTCCAGACAACCTTAGGATGGACTTAAAGAACTTTAAACAAAACAAGAGGGTAGGCAGTGATGCACAACAAATAACAGATTAACCTATAATATACCTAATTTCAATACACATAAATGTTAATTGTATTAAAGAATACACATTTAAATATATAATATATTATATACATATACACATTAAAGAGAAAGAAAATGATGAATACTGCTTAGTGTGTATGTTACGGCTAATACCCGAAGTGCGGTTACACCTAGGTTTAACCGGCTAAACATAGGTGTAACCGACCACATGCGGTTAAATCTAGGTGTATCCTTCCTTCACAGGAGCAAGTCGACCGAGCCCCGCTTCGCGGGGCTCCTACTTCTGCGTGATTTAAAAAAAAAGGGGTGCCTTCAAGTCCCGAGGTTAGACCTAGTTCTAACCAGCTAAACCTAGTTCTAACCGAAGATAACTAGGATACACCTAGGTTTAACCGCATGTGGTCGGTTACACCTAGGTTTAGCCGGTTAAACCTAGGTGTAACCGCACTTCGGGTATTAGCCGTAACATATACATACTATTGCTCGTGACTGTACATCACAAATTGTTATTAGCCCCGTACAAAAAGGGATTGGATATCCCCAGGGCCTGCAGTCTCGACATAGATAGCGATTCAATCGATACGCCGCAATCGTTAAATATTAACGAAAAAATTCGCATGCCGTAACGACTGTCAAAGTCTAGCATTCGAGATAGCGAGCTAAGGGTGCTTGTACACGGCGCATGTAACCCGCGTAAGTGCCTCAACATGCTCAAGCTACATGCGCCGTGTACACGCACCCCGCGGGTAGCTTGATCAAGTAGCTTGCGCATGTTACTCGCGCGGGTAAACCGCAAAACCGCTCCTTTACTTGCTCGAGTTACATGCGCCGTGTACAAGCACCCCGCGGGTAACTTGACCAAGTAGCTTGCGCATGTTACTCGCGCGGGTAAACCGCAAACCCGCTCCTTTTACTTGCGCGGGTTACATGCGCCGTATACAAGCATCCTAAGTCGGTAATTATTTTGACGTTGCGATGTCACTATGGCTTACGAAAATCGTATTCATAGTATGGTAAATTAATCATGTTTTTGACATGGATTCTAGGCTTTTGTGCCACTAAGGCGTCTTGTACACAGTACGGTTTTCGGCCGTGTATAGGCACGGTCATCACTGTTGTATGGAACGCAATGGGAGCTTGTAGACATGCACGGCAGAGCCACAGCACGGCGCCGCCGCAGTATGCGCCGTGTCTGGCCCTCGACGCGCCGCGTCTACACACGGCGTGATTTTCAACAGTGTTGTATGGCAGTCTATGGGAGTGTGTAGACGACGCCGGACCTACGCACGGTTTCGTGATGGTTTACATACGCTGATTCCCGATTTTGTTATAAAATTAGAATAAATCAAGAAATATTAATTACATTGATTCAAGAAAGGCCTATAATATGGGATAAGGCTATCGATGATAACAAAATATGCGGCTTAAATATGATTGAAAAGTGTATGAAATGCTCCTTATTCCTCCCTTCACAGCTAGGGAGTGGAATTCCCTGCTGCCATCTTTATTTCCCGACAGCTATAACCTTGGGGTCTTCAAGTCAAGAGTGAACTGGTTACTTCTAGTCAAGCGTGCTTCATCGTCGACCACATCTTCGCTTGCCATCGGGCAAGATAGTGGTCAAACGCGAACCTATATTTAATTTAAAAAAAATATTGCTCCCTTTTTAGAAGCTTTTTCTAAAATCGGATCTATCCAAAACCGTCTTTCCATTTTTTTACTTTTTTGTTTCCTATAATTATGTAATAAGCAATGATAATCTTCTCCTTCGTATGAAAATTCATGCGTGCCCAGCACACCTCCAGATAAAACGCTACTGAGCCGCACTTGGCCGATGTCTTGCCCGGTGGTTTTGCCGTGTCATGAACAACGTTTTTTCAACCATACGGCCAACACGCCCATACGGTTGAAAAACCGTAACGTGTACAAGCCTTATGCAGGTATGTATGTGCACTAATGCCTCTTACAACACCTCCATACAACACTGATGACCATGCCTACACACGGCGAATTAACCGTAGATTTTCACGGCCGAAAAACGTACTGTGTACAAGAGGCCTAATGCTGTAAAATATTGGCAGTTGAAAAAAACTTTTATTTATAGGGAAAATTGATAGATAAGATATTCTCAAAAATATATTTTCCTTAGAAAGTTGTGCAGAAGCACTTTATTTCATCAAAATCTGTGAGATTCGTATGCCGTTTTTAAAGAATATTCTACCAAGAACTTATTAGTTTGCTTCTTTGCAACACCTAGACGTTCAACACGTCAAACAGGCAAACTTTCTTTGTCAAGTTAATTTGTGCAAAAACATTGTTTCGCAATATCATATTATATTTAAAATAACGGAAATAAAACGGTGTTTCCATGGCCAGCGACACAGGCGCGACCCCGCCGTGTCCCAGCAGCGTGAGCGTCAGGTAAGTATACAACCTACAACGACTATTTCGTCTATTTCAATCCGTATTTTTTGTTCTAAATTAAATACTTTGTATACATCCAAAGTATTCTGTGCAGTGTCCGATTAACACTGATTTTGAATTATATTAATGCCCTAAGTCATCCAAGCCCACGGGGGGGTAGGGGTATTATTTACACTAATGTTTTCTACACTAACCTTGGGATATTTATGTTTATCTTTTATGTTCATTCATCTTCTACCAGTCCATTTCAAGCAGCCTTTCGTGTGCCAGCAAATAAATTTTCGGACCTATTTATGGTGCCCCCTGAGACGTGATGACCTAAGGGTTAACCGGAACTGATTTTGTGTTTACATGATTCATATTTTAATGTTTCAGGTGTAAGTGTACGCCACGTGTTACATCTGCTCAAATGTATGCAGTTTTGGCCCAAGCCAATACCTATATAGGCTAAGGCAACCTAGGTACAAGCCGAGGCGTCGCCGCTTAATAGCAAGAATGTGCAGGCTGCAAGAAAAATAGCTGCGATTGCTAATTGTGTAAATAAAAATAATAAATGATATCACTTGTTTTTTTTTATTTTAAAATAGAATAAATAAAATGAAATTATCTAATTATGTAAAACTAGTATTAACGAATCTTCTTTTTATGCGCTCTTTCCTATTAGTCTAAGATACGTATATAGAACGACCTTCACCGATCGAGTAACCGGACGAAATGTGTTTATTATGAATTAAAATATGTTGAAGAATGTGACGGTGATGGGTTGCCTCATAAAATCCTGTCAAGCATATTTTTAATTAATTTTTTAAAAGGTTATTTTTTTTCAATACCTTCACCGATAGAGTAACCAAAGAAAATTAACACCAATTGAAAGTCCGAAGTCTATAGAATATGCTAACGTAGGGTTGCCTACCTTTTTCTTGTCAAGGGTATAGGGTTGCCTAATTTGAAAAGGTGATAAAAAAATGCTACCTTCACCGATCGAGTAACCAAATAAATTATATATCAAAATAAAGACATTTTTTTTACGAATACGATGGTATACGGTTGCCTATGAAAAACTTGTCAGAAGTTAGGGTTGCCAAGCGTTGAAGTTTGAAAATTTTAGACGGTTTGGAAGCACATGAGTAGATAAACGGACTAAGCTTCTTAAGAACGAGCAAAATTGTTACCTATTTTGGTAGGGTTGTCACAATAGGGTAGACAAATTAAACAAAAAAATATTAAATAGCTTTATTATTCAGTATGATAGAATCGAATCAAATAATTTAATTGAACTAAGCCAATTACAGGCAATTTCGAATTGTCAAAAGACATAAAATAAAGTTAGTACAAAAATAGTTATGGTGCCCAGTCACAAGAAATAATAACTGTGAAAGTACCGTAGATACCCATTCCAATAGTCCAGTCAACGAGGCATATGTGGTCCGAAAAATTCCTCCTCTGGAACTGAAATTTGGCATATGATGAAGGTGATTGTTGGCGACGAGACGCACGCAACGACAAGGGGTGCAAGTGTGATTTGTAAGGTGATTTTTTTAAGACAAGTGTTTTCTAATCAGAATTTAGTGATTGTGTTGTGTATATATTCTTATTAGATTATCTTGTACGTTCTTATTAGTTTCTAATTAGATAAGTTTTTTAGTGGAAAATTGTAAAAGTTTAAAACTTAGATGATTACGTAACTTGAAAACTCACTTTTTTGTTTATGTATGTTTTTCAATTAAAGTATTTAAAAGGGCTGTGTTTCATTACAAAAATAGATTCACAAGTTGTTTCATGAAGATCGGTCCAGTAGTTTTCAAGTTATTGCAATTTTTGTGAAATCAAACTTTTGTTCTTGTGTAACTTTAATAGTTTACTGACAACCGATGGGGAAGAAAAGTTCTCGAGTGGCGACCACGGACCGGAAAACGCAGCGTAGGCAGGCCTCCCACTAGGTGGACCGACGACATCGTGAGGGTCGCGGGCAGCCGATGGATGCAAGTGGCGAATTGTCGTTCGGCGTGGCGGTCTAAGGGGGAGGCCTATGTTCAGCAGTGGACGTCTTCCGGCTGATGATGATGATGATGAACTTTAATAGTTTTAGTTCTAGGATTTTGTTTTATAAAAAAAAGTGTTTTTTCATTTTATTTTAAACCAAAATACGATTGAAAACTTGAGAGGTGTCAAGGGACCACGATAGCAAGTTAAAAAAAGGTTCAAGCGATTTTCGACCTTATTGACATTTATGCAAACACCTGATTTTAATGAAGAAGCAATGTTAACGAATGAGAATGTGAGAAAAACAAACTAAATTTTAAATGTCGATAAGGTCGAAAATTGCTTGCACCACTTTTTTAACTTGCTATCGTTAAGCGAATGTTTTCCGACCTTCAAGCGATTTTCGACCTTATTGACACTGATGCAAACACCGGATTTTAATGAAAGAGCAATGTTAGCTAACCAGAATGTGAGAAAAACAAACTAAATTTTAAATGTCGATAAGGTCGAAAATCCCTTGCACCTGTTTTTTAACTTGCTATCGTTAAGCAAATGTTTTCCGACCTTCAAGCGATTTTCGACCTTATTGACATATATGCAAACACCGGATTTTAATGAAGGAGCAATGTTAGCTAACGAGAATGTGAGAAAAACAAACTAAATTTTAAATGTCGATAAGTTCGAAAATTATTCGGTCTGTTCGGTCTGTTATTCATCCTTCGTTGCCTATTTACTGGTCTGTACTTGTATGGAAATACAAATGAAATGGTGCTAGAAAAAGTATCTAAAAAGTTTAGCCACAAATTTTATAAAATTGTAGCTGTCGTCACCGAATAATAGCCAGATCTAGCTATAAAGTTGCTGAGTTGGCATCACTGCTGCAGATTTGAAGTTGTGTCAAATCGATCGTACGATAGGCAGTATAGTGTATGGTGTATATGGACGAACTGCCAATTTGAAACAATTACAAGCGTCAAATCGATCCGCGATCGTACGATAGGCAGGATGGTGTATGGCTACTATAAGGTAAGAACGGGCGGTATATAAAGTGGTACGAAGCGCGGCGGTCTATTTGACAACGCGCGCCCTCTTGAAGGTAGGTATTTGGTCTCTAATATATTGGTGACCAAACACCTTTAAAAATGTCTTTTGACAATTCAAAATTGCCTGTAATTGGCTTAGTTGAATTAAATTATTTGATTCGATTCTATCATACTGAATAATAAAGCTATTTAATATATTTTTGTTTAATTTGTCTACCCTATTGTGACAACCCTACCAAAATAGGTAACAATTTTGCTCGTTCTTAAGAAGCTTAGTCCGTTTATCTACTCATGTGCTTCCAACCGTCTAAAATTTTCAAACTTCAACGCTTGGCAACCCTAATTTCTGACAAGTTTTTCATAGGCAACCGTATACCATCGTATTCGTAAAAAAAATGTCTTTATTTTGATATATAATTTATTTGGTTACTCGATCGGTGAAGGTAGCATTTTTTTATCACCTGTTCAAATTAGGCAACCCTATACCCTTGACAAGAAAAAGGTAGGCAACCCTACGTTAGCATATTCTATAGACTTCGGACTTTCAATTGGTGTTAATTTTCTTTGGTTACTCTATCGGTGAAGGTATTGAAAAAAAATAACCTTTTATAAAATTAATTAAAAATATCCTTGACAGGATTTTATGAGGCAACCCATCACCGTCATATTCTTCAACATATTTTAATTCATAAAAAACACATTTCGTCCGGTTACTCGATCGGTGAAGGTCGTTCTATATACGGATCCTGTACTATATAAGACTAAGACAAGACTGTAGGAAATTAGCAAAAAAATAAGACTGTAGGAAATTAGCAAAAAAATAAGACTGTAGGAAATTAGCAAAAAAATAAATGTTTTTCATACAAAATGAGAAATTAATCAAGCCAATCAGTGTGAAAAACATTGTCTTAGAACAAGCATTGTTCAGTAACATGGGCTGAGTTACCCCACGAGAGGTTTTGCACATACACGTTGTATATTTAATCCTCATATTCTGGACTGTATACAAGGATTAAATACAACGTATACGGCTGATGTTCCCGGCAGCAGTGCAGCAGCTAAGCAGTGTGTTTTGATATATTTATACTCCGGTGTGCCAGGGCGTCGATGTTAAGGGAGTCATTCAATCACGGTTCTAGAGGATATCCATCATCACCTAGAAGTCTAATGCGCAACCTTTTCTCTGCCTAGAGGAGGATTGTCATGTTCACTAAGGAGCTCGTGAAACATGTCCTTTGATATTCTATTTATAATAAGAAATAGACCATCCTCCAGATCCAAGGGAATCACGTTTTCTCGCCGGTTTCGTGCTGCTTACCGCCGTAATAACACATCGCGTCTGTTCTCGAGCATAACTAAGTCCCTTGCTAAGTATTAGTAATGTAAAATAAACAAATAAATAAAGCAATGACCCGCAGTCTCAACAAACATGGCGGTTCTATGTAGCGATTGCTAAATATTAACGAAAAAAAAACCGGCCAAGTGCGTGTCGGGCCACGCACAGTGTAGGGTTCCGTAGTTGCCCATCAAAATACTTATGCGAATTAACTAAACTGATTCGCTGAATTTAATTTTAAAGAGAAGAATTTTCAAAATCGGTCCAGGAGTCTTTGAGAAATCGGGGAAAATACATAAAAAAAAGATTACGACGAATTTAGAACCTCCCCCTTTTTTGAAGTAAGTTAAAAATAGTTGACGATAAAAACCTACCTATCCCCAAAAAACATACCGTAAAAACATACCTATTACAGCTGTAAAAATAAAGTTGACAAACTTACATTTGCAGTTGAAGAGCTTGTTCTCCGATACATTTTGTTTAGGAAAATATGTTATCCAAGTACATTTTATAAGTTGGTCGACTATTACTCGTAAAGTTGTAAAGCCTACTTAGTCATGATAATTTTCTTTTAAACTTCGTTATATATACTACTATTGTGAATTTTTTCACACCCCCAAACATAACCGTTTAGCTGGTAGAGGGGGGGGACACTCGAGTCGAGCAAAATTTAGCACTTTAAAGCTTAATATTTCACAAACGAATTTTTTTATCAAAAAATTGTTAATGGAAACTATCAATATTTTTTAAAGACCTATTTAATGATACCCCACACTAAGGGGTACGCGAGAAAAAAAAAAAACATCCCCTCTTTACGTGTACAGGAGGTACCCTAAAAAAAAATATTTTACGAGATTTTATTTTACCACTTTTTCGGCAAAACAAATCCGTATATTTACACCAAATTTCAGCTCTTTAGTACTGTGCGTCTCTGAGCTAAACTGCGGACAGACGGACGGACGGACGGACGGACGGACGGACGGACATGGCGAAACTATAAGGGTTCCTTGTTGACTACGGAACCCTAAAAATCGCATGCAGTAACGACTGTCACAATAAATGCAAGTCTCTACATCCGAGATAGCGAGCAAAGTCGGTAATTATGATGACTTTGCGATTTCGTTAAGTTTACGAAAATTGTATTCATAGTACGGTAAATTAATAGTATTTTTGGCATGGCTTCTAGGTTTTTCTGCCATTTGTGCGGTAAAACATTGGCAGTCGCAAAAAAACTTTTTATTTTAGGGTAAATTTATAGATAAGATATTCTCAAAAAATAATTTTCTTTGAAAGTTGTGCAGAAGAAAGGTAAACCTTATTAAGTTAACAATTAATTTCATCGAAATGTGTAAGTATCGCATACCGCTTTTAAGAATACTCATAACAAAGAACTCATTGGTTTGCTTCCTTGCAACACCTAGACGTTCAACATGTCAAACAGGCAAACTGTCAATGTCATGTTCGTTTGTGCAGAAACATTGTTTCGAAAATTTAAATTAACGTAAATAAAACGATATTTCCATGTACGGCGATACAGGCGGATACAGGCGCAGGCCCGCCGTGAGGCAGCAGCGTGAGCGGCAGGTTAGTACAACCTACAACGACAATTTTTTATTCCTATTTTTGGTACTAAATTGAATACTTTAATTCCACATCCGAAGTATTCTGTTCAGTGCCGGATTAAGACTACTTGATGCCTTATGCAATTCTAGCTTACGGACCTCCTTCCATTACTATACCTATATGTATTACTTTAGGTACTAGCCGTGTATACCTTTATCTTTTAAGTTCATTCATAGACGGAGTTCTTTGTTTGAGTTCTTTCTTTGCCTGAGATTTTGTGTTTAATGAATATTTTTATGTTTCAGGTGTTGTAAACGTACGCCACGTGTAACATCTGCTTAAATTGATGGACTTTTGGCGCAAGCAAACGCTGCCGAAATGCAGTCTGAGGCAACCAATGTGCCAGCCGTCGGCGTCGCTGCTATTTGCGCCGGCTGCTAGCAAAATAGCTGACGCGATTGCTAATAATCTATCACAATTATTGTAAATAAAAATAATAAATGATTTTCCATGTTTTTATTTGATCAGAGAACACAGAGGAGTAGGTATATTAAATGAAAAAAAAAAAAACATAATTATGGAGAACTAGTATTAATGAGTCTTCTTCTAATGCGCTCTTCATCAACTCCGAGTCCAGAGCCTGCATAACAAAATGTTTCATGAATATTCACAAAATGGTGTTAGGTAGGTACGCGTATCTATTAAATTACAGTAAAATTACAAAACAAATCAGTTGAAAAATTACTCGTCATCATGGACTTCATGGACTCTGGTTTCTGGATAACTATAAGCCAGCAATATACGGTTCGTACATCAGTTGGCGTTGGTGGGATTAACAAATAAATACAACTTTTAGCACACCGAAGCATATTAATTCTATGAAGTTCCTGACTGAGCAGCAGCTTATAAAGAAATTTGAGAAATCTAATGGGCAAGCTCTTCCAAACAGATTGTTATGCTCATTTATTATTACTTTTCAAGCAACTGCCGCTTCATTGTTGAGCAAATAGTCAATTTGCCCACATGTTAGCTCGCTCCTGGCCATCGAGAATTAATATTTAAAATATTAAGATTAGGGTCAAACTCCTGTAATATATTAAATAATTATGTAAAAAGGTACATCTTTTTTTTTAAAAGCATATTTTAGACCTTAAAGAACGGAAGGTCAACTTACAGTTTGCATGCTTCACGTATGTGGTGTTCTTGTTAAATCCTTAGTCCCTGTAATCTATAATAAGGAGCACTGCACATCAGTTAATTCACTAAGGAGCCCGTGAAACAGGCGTTTGATATTCCATGTAAGTAAAGAAATTGTCCATCCTCCAAATCAAAGGGATTTTCGATTTCTCGCTGGTTCGTGGTATTTTCCGACCCCGCATTAGCACATCGCGTCTGTTCTTGAGCACAACTAAGTCCAGCGCTGAATATTCTACAGCCATTATTATTTAAATACTATTGATTCAATATTTTTGTAATGTCAGAACACAATAAAGCAATGGTAGCGATCGTAGCTACCACTTAGCGTGCTGTCAAAAACGGTCGCAAGGAAATTGACATGACTTTACGATAAATCGTTATCTTACCGATAATACTCGCAAAGTTTGCGATGACACTCGTTAGTTTTGGTAGTAGAGACTACCAATAAGTCCTTTTTAAAAAAAAATTCAAACCGACGAAACATCGAACTGAAAAGCAAAAAATAAATTTTGAGGCGGCGCCAAACAAACAAACATATAAATTAACTATTTGAAGAGCAGAATAGCTCGTTGTATAGCTTGTCGTGGTTGAATAGCTCGTCGTAGCTATTCGTTGATTGTTTCTTTGGCGCCGCCTCAAAATTTATTTTTTGCTTTTCAGTTCGATGTTTCGTCGGTTTGAATTTTTTTTTAAAAAGGACTTATTTTTTACTTTTGAGTTTCCTATCTCGTGTCAATTTCTGTAACTAAAAACTCTCAACGACTGTCATACCCCAGCTACGTCTAAAGTTCTCATCATTATGAGTGAAATGAGCCCAAATACGTATAATTGCTGTTAACTGTTAAGGATCTCTTGCTACTGCCCTCTGTCACCATCCTCAGACCCTCGATGACAATTATACCCCAGCTAGGTATAAAGTTTTCATGAAGACTAGTGAAATGAGCCCAAACACGATAAAGGTGCTGTTAACTGTTGAGGACCTCTTGCCCCTGCTATCCGTCACCATCCTCAGACCCTCGATGGCAATGATACCTCAGCTAGGTCTAAAGTTCTCATCAAGCTGAGTGAAATGAGCCCAAACACGATATAGCTGTTGTTAACTGTTAAGGAACTCTTGGGACTGACTTCACAAAATAACAGGGATCTGGAGTTGATCTGATGATGGTGACGCCATCATGTTATGTTCTCCACATCTCTGCTATATAATATTGTCCTCAGAACTACAATTGTTAACTTTATTTCAACAGAATCGGTTCATAATTGAAAATTCTGTAGGAAGATTGACAATTAATTCCTTTTTTTCTGCCCTTAGAGGCCGATTTTAGTTTTGAAATTTAAATGGGACCAACTTTGAGGTATACTCTTTCTAACAAAAAAAGAATTTTTGAAATCGGACCCCGTTAGGAAAAGTTATGCGTGGTCATACATAAAAAAAAAAAAAAAAAATAAAAAAAAAAAAATATACATGTCGAATTGAGAACCTCCTCCTTTTTTTTTCGTCGGTTAAAAATCGTTACAATCGGTACATCGATCGCTATGTATGTCGAGACTGCCACCCGCCGTATCGATTGTAACTGTCACTTAGCGGGCTGTCAAAAATGTTTGCAAAGTTAACGATGACACTCGATAGTTTGGCAGTAGAGACTACCAAAAATTGATACGATCGGATCGTTAGGACTTAGCGACCGATTTTTGACGCTAAACAATCGCTATGTATGTCGAGACTGCAGCCCCAGGAAAACCCTGCTTCAAAGCAATTAGTAATTGATCTAGAAATGAAATCCCAAGCTACAACTTGAAGGAATAAAATAAAACAACTTGAAGGAATAAAATAAAACCCATTAACATTTTACTGAAACACTTCTTAGAGGTTACGTAAGTTTTTTAGATCAAGCTTTTACAACACCTCTTTATTCCAAACCTAACTAACCGATTTCAAAATAAATGGCGCTGAAACTAAGCCGGAATCGATTCAAAAGGTACATACACATATCGCTAGGTAGGCACCCAGGCAGGGCCCGTGTCAACCGCGGGTCACGCTCGAAGCAAGAATTTCATTTAGCTGTCGGTTGTCGGCCACCTTAATCTGGTTGCCAACCAACCAGCTCGGGAGTAATTACGTTAGCTAGTAAGACAAACGAGGTATTTCACCGCCATGTTTGTATGGTTTGACAGATGATTGATAAGAACTTAGGTATATTTCAACAAAGATATATGCACTGAATATAGTAATGGAGCAAATCGTGGTCAATTGACGTAATAATTAAGCGAATTACGTTAAGAACAAATCAATACGTTAAGAAAATAACATTAACAAGATAATAAGGTTTATTCCACTTTGTTCACCTGGGTGAACAAAGTGGACAACATTGGTGTCCTTAATAATTCACCGCGCAAAAATATCACCTGAGTGATATACCCAGGTCAATTGTGGACACCAAAGTTGTCCACTTTGTTCACCCAGGTGATATCACCCAGGTGAACAAAGTGGAATAAACCGATAATAAGATTAAACCAGATCAAAACGGATGACTGAATTGGGAAAACGTTATTTTTAAATGTCAGTATGGAGGTTATTAACAGCTTTGGTTCCTATCGTAAAGATTAGGTAGGTACCTACTTTTTATGAGCTATCAAAACGCAATGTGTCTGCTAGTCCCTTGCATTTTTAGTACGGTTCTTTGACAAGTAGCGCCACTTTGAATTGCAAACTTAACTTTGTACCTACTTGAATAATACGCGCTGTCTGTAGGTTAACGTACAGTTTATACAAGACCAGACATATATTAAGTTTTTTACTTTTGTAAATAGCATAAAAATCACTATCACATTGACAATGACGTTAAAGTAAAAAAAGTTAAAGGTAAAATTATCCATCGAAGGACTATGTGTAGGTATAGGTAGAAATTGTATGGGGTTTCGAGACCTCTAGCGGATTGGTTAGGTCACTGAATAAGTGAACATTGGGAAGCTTTTAGTAGAATATTCTGTGTAAATATTGGTATTTGTAATGTCGACAATCAGTTGCAGAGCTAGAAACTTGAACATGTTATCTAAGTTTACCTAAAACTTATTCTTAGAAATTAGATTCAAGTTTCGTGTCACTACTGTTTTTAAAACGGCAAACGTTTAATATTTAAAACTGAGCCCAAGAATTCTAAGTACCTGTATCGGATAAACATAATAATGTATATCAATTAAGTAGATATTTGAAAAGCAAAAACGGTCAAGAAATTTTTTTCATAGCGCACGAAAAAAAATTCTGAGATCAGAAAACTCTGCTTCATTATTCATTGAAAACTGTTATGTTGTAACACTACATTAATCATACTCTTTAAAATTTTTACATAATTATGCCAATTTCATTCGAAACCATCCTGTAACCTAAGTAGGTACAGTCAACGCCGTTGCGAAGTCTCACAACTTTAAATAGCGGCTACTAGCGTACTAGTAGTGGTACTAGCAGGCCAGTAGCAAGAGTCCATCGCGCAGGCTCATGTCGTGTCATGTCTCGGTAAACTGCGCGTTATCTAGCGAAGTTAGACGGCCATTCACGACCAAAGCTCGGCGAGCACCCGATACTGGCGGTTGGCACGCGAATGTACATAGCTTTGCTTAGTTATCGTGTATACAGATGCTTAAAACGAAGGTATTTAAAAGCACAAAGTTAGATAAAGAATTTGTTGACATTAGGAAAGTACTTATCTCTGCATAACTTTAAATAAAACGCAAACAAAAGACGCGGGGTACCTACAGGCAGTTCTTTTATATATAAGCAACGAATTGTAAACAATAATAGAGATACAAAGTATAATATTCGAAATTAACAATGATCCCGATCTTCTTTTGTAATCAATCAACGACTTTTGCCAATCCGAGTCTAAAAAATGTAAAGTCACAAGCAACCGTCAAGGATCCAGGAGTTAGATTGAAATACAATATGAATATAGGGCGTTAACCAAGTAACGATTAGATTTCATCATTAACCATTCGATAAAGAGGGAATCGATATAAATCTTGCTGTTCTAGGCTTCGCAAAGATCGTCGCCGTTAAGTTGGATACCTACCTACTTTTACTTACAAATAAATAATAATATTTGAATATTCGTATTGTAGCTCTCTGTACTTTTATTTATATTTATTTTTACGTAAACATGACTATTATAAAACTATTTTCATTCTTAATTACTTATGGTAGCCACAACGAAAACAAAAGTGTTGACTTAGGTACTGCTACTTGGTACCTACTTGTTTATTATTTACTCACTGCGTAGGCTTTTACCTAAACATGTTTTTTATAATAACAAAAATTCGACGAAAACAACTTAGAAAGCTATCTTAAATAAATAAATACCAACTTCTTGTAAGAGGAAATTGGATGTCAGAAGTTTAATTTCGATAATGGATCGCATATCTTCAGGTGGGTTCAAAATAAGACTGAGCTATTTTCAGGAGACGTAGGTCGGCTGTCTTTGTACCTACCTTTTTTCACCTTTATATCAGTATCTATATTCGTGTTTTGACATTAAAAGCTCCAGTAGTTTTTCCTAAAAGATTTATGTATCGTATGTTTTTTTTTTTATCAAACTTTACCTCTTCGATCAATTTCTTATATTTTATGTGATCGAATCGCTTTCTTATTGGCCACTGGTCACATTACGCTACTACTGACCATATGGAACGATTTTGAAACCTTCATAATTTTCCACCAGGAATTTCCAATTTGCAGTCTGAAATCCGGACTTTATACTGCGTACATTCATATATAAAAACCAGGGTTTATAGAAATCAGTGATCGCGTACTAGTAATAGGCCCCTTCCACATGAATTCGATGGCCCGCCGCACCGCCACACGCTAAACTTGCCCTAAACCCTTGTTGATAAAATGTGATACTATACATCTACTCGTAGGTATGTCATGTTGTTAAAAATATTCACAAACATAGTTCAACATCACAAACACCGTGGCAGTCCGTGGGCGTACTATTTGACACAGACCTGCATACATAATTGCCATCGCTTGATTCATTTCATATAGATCGCCATTAATCATATCACCACCAAGCTGGCAGTAATTTATGGAGCCCCAGACACTGATAATAGATTTTAAGTGTTATTTATTATGCAGGCCCTTCGCGTTGCTGTACATTATCAATATTGTGAAGATTTTGCAATATTAGGAACTCAGCCAGCATGAAATACATATTTGTACCTAATTGGCAATAGTTATTACTTCCCACTTTCATGGGAAAGTAGTTAGGCATGATTAGGCATGCTACGAAACATGCCTAGAAGCATGATGAGACATTTTCATTATTTATTTGAATCACATTCGTAGTGATCTCTATTATAGAAGACAGCAAACAATAAACAACAAACTTAAATATTTTGTCAATAATTGTGGCATTTAAAAATTAAGTGACTGTCCGCTCGCAATGAAACCTTTTTTCCAGTTAAGTAATAAATCCTGGCAACTCTCCTCCAAAAATTTGTGGAAGCAGCCATTTACAGAAAAAAATACAGTCGAGTTATTTTTTATATAGATTTTCTGGCTTTTGCTAATTTTTAGTCGTGATTCGGCCAGTTTCTTAATTCTTTTCTCAGCAAAGAGTTTTAACGACAAAGAGGTTGCGATAGTATACGATGTCCATATTGATGCTTTTTTTGAACATAGCGCGTAAAACTATAATATAATCGATAGGTATTTAATAAATAACAGTGTACTAACAACCAGCTATCGTTACTACAGCTTTTATATAAAAACAAAAAGAAGCCCGACAAGTGCTTAGTCTAACAGGAAAGTCATTAGTCAAAATAGAATCAAAGAGAACAGAAATATTTTAGAAAGTTACTTTGAAGTTTGTAAAGGGAGACCAAGTCTGACCACCATTTGTCCGCCTGACTGTCGGATGAGACGTAATTAAACCAATAGTTTATCTCATTTGTTTTGTTGATCATCTGTGTTTTGAAGACGACTCAGAAGGTGTCGCTAACTTTATGAAACGTTCTCTACGTTGCATAAAGTTAGCGACACCTTCTGAGTACTTACTCTTACCTTTAACGTAAATTATTTCATCCAGTTATTATATAAAAAAAAAAAAATTAAGAGTTAAATGAGTAACTATAGAGTATTAGTTTCTTGATGGTTTTTCTCCACAGGTAACCAATTTGCATTTAAAGCGCCCATGATCCAAAATACAATGTTTTGATTTTGACTCGCTGTTTTTTTTTAAACATGTTTTTCTGAAGAAATTTTTAATTTGATTATTATAGATTGATTGATTAATTGATTAATCACGAACCGACATGGATTGTTAACTGACACAATTAAGTTTGTACTTTCGTTTATGGGGGCGTGAAGAATTCAATTATTTTGGCGTGTCCCGCATAAAAGTAAAAAGCTTGTCAATTGAGTCTCCATTAGCGTGGCGAATGGTTTGTTGTCCAGCAGCACTTAGAACTTCATTGTGTCACCCCTATTAATCAATTGGGGCTGGAGACTATTTCAAAAGATTGGTTGGACAAAAATACGGATCTTTTGGTGTGGCCAAAATTAGAGTGAAGAGCGCGTATTCTGAAAGTTGGCAACGTCGCTTATAGTTGTCAAATATTAACAAGTTTTAATTAATTTCGCAATGTTATTGTATGGAAATAGGAAATATAGCTCTGTAGTGCACTAAAAAAATTATAAGGGAATGCAATAATTAATATGGTAACACCGAATATGTAGTTTTAGGCGTAAAAAAGCATTTGGGAACTTTCCAAATGCCTTTTGTACACCAGAAATGGTTTCAACGTCAAATTCTTTTAATTGCATTTCTATATCAATTATTTAGTGCACTACAGAGCCATATTTCTTATTTCCATACAGTAATATTGCCAAATTATGTAAAACTTGTAAATATTTGACAGTTATTTGCGATGTTGCCAACTTTCATAATACGCGCTCTTAACTCTGTAAACTTATTTTTTCAAGCATTTACATGCAAGTCCTTGTCGCTTTGTATTTGTGTTATTTTACTAATTTGATGACGCCAAGGAGCATATAACAATGTGTGGTAGTAAACTAAGCCTCGTTTACACTATGCAAGTAGCTAGCTTGGACTAGAGAGGTCTAGACTTCTTACGCCGAGGACAGACTACTTGAACCCTATGAACTCTCCCGTGTATTTCACAGGTATCATACTATCCTTAGACCTTTCCCACGATTGTAATCTTGCCTAGAAGTCATGACATATTGGAAAATGTTTTGTGTAAGTACAGAATTGTTGGAAAGTGGTATTTCCGGGATCTATAGTACACAACACGTGAGAATTCAAATTTCCTGCATGCTAAATGGATAGAAATTACGATAATTCCAAATTGAATGCCTCGTGGAATACGAGCGATTCATCTTGGTTTAAGTCAGAGGGTTGGGCAAGGCTCTTCTTTTTTAAGAAGGTTTTAGAAATGATAGCCTATGAGGATTAGTTATAGCTGTAAACAAAACTGGCGACATTATATGGGAAGCTCTGCCCAACTTTTCTTAGATTTTTTCCAGCTGTTATAAAATTAAGCTATAAATAGTATCAAATTCATTGACTAAATGATAGTTACGTTAATGACGAAATATCCAAACATTAATAAATGTAAAACTTAAGATTTGACAACACAGAATACTGGATACGATTTCACATCAAATGCATGGTTTGTAAAAAAATAAAATAAGAATATTTTCAGTGTATAATGTAGCAAACTCCTTGCTGTTTAAAAAGTCAGGACACTGGCAGAATCACGACCAAAAACTATAGAAAAGCTGGAAAAACTATTAAAAAAAAGAACATCTTTTTTTAAGTAGATAAATGGCGGTTTTCTGCAAATCCTAAGATCGTACTGGTCAGTATTTATTGTTCATCTGAAAAAAGGTTCCACTGCAAGCCTATTTAACCTTTTTCTTACGACAGTGATAGAAAGCTGTGCCGTAGGTATCTATTTGTTTCATAATTATCTAATAAACTGAATGAATATAACAACAAAAATATCGAAAACAATTCTGGAAATATAATATTTATTACTGGCTTTAAGCGATTTGTCAGCTGTTAATTTAATAAATAAAACCAATAGCAAAAATAACTATACTTTAAATCCAAATCGTTTCCGTCTACGACATAAAAAATACAAAAAATTAAACAAACATAAAATAAATAAATAGCCTTTCTCCATTCAAAAGCACAAAAACGCGTTTTAATAATAGAAATAGTCGTTGTCATAGGAATCACATTACGATAATACGTTTATTGATGAGCCTATGGGCTTTCATTGACAAACTATTTATGAATGGCTTCAAGGCGCGGCGGCTAGTGGCTAGTAGGGATGTTACGGAATTCCGATTCCGGTTCCGAAAAGTCGGAACTCGTAACCACCGATTCATTAAATATCACCTCAGACTTTTTTCAATCGGAGAACGGTCGACGCACAACTGGATATACATTACACAATTTTTCTAAAGTTTCTAAAAATAAAACAGTTCTGTTGTTCGTCTTAGTTTGAATTGGATGATTCATATTTTGTATCTTTTTTAACCATCTGTGGAAGAAGGAGGGTTATTATAAATTAATAAAAAAATGAACCTTGACCTTGAATTCCAGTTCCGAATTCGTCACCGGCAAACCAAATTCAACTCCGATTTCTTTTCCAATAAAACCATCTTCATAACATCTCTAGTGGCTTGGTGACCGGCCACGTTAGCCACGTGCCTCGCCCACGCATGGCTCCGTCTCTAGTGAGAGGCGGAGCGGAAGTGCCGTCCGATTTGTCCGTCGGTCGCGCTACTGTAGGCGGGCAACGAGATGGTGTATGACACAAGCGATAGCGATTTAGTATTCAGGCAAATAAAACCTGCTCAGGTGACAGTTTTCAATGGGGTCACAAACAGTTCGAATAGATTATTTGGTATTTTGCATTTTTATCCCAAATTAATGACTTTGACAACTCTTCTATAAGTAATAATAAAACTTGATCACCCTTCAGGTGTTAGAGTCCTTTTTTTTATTTGTTTTCCTGTACTCTCTTCCACTTATGCCCCAGATCGCGCGCCGCCCAAAGGTGTAAGTTGCATGTGATTGCGTGCCGTGACCTGCGTAGGCGCAGCCGCTATAAATCGTTGAATTATTTACACGCCTTTGACAACACCGACCATTTGAATAATGTTTCGTTAACCAATATAAATTTTATCGTGACAACATGTACTTTGTACTCGTTATGAAATATTATCACTGTAATAGGGATAATTGTTATTATATTAATCAATAAACACGTCACGCTATTTTGCAACTTAGCAATATGAATAATAGACTTAATAATAATTAATTTCTCGTTAAAGTCGTATCGTGATTTGTAATTTTCTCACGTAATGTAGCATGAAATGTGTTTTCGTTCTCTCTGGTTCCATTTATAACGAGTTCTCTGCGCCCGTTGTAAAGTGATTCCAAATATAAAAATTAAGCTTAATAATTGTCTATGGGCTACCGATGTGACCAGCTACTGTGAAGTTCATGGAGAGCGCCTCAAGGACGGTCGCCTATAGACAGCTCAATTAGGAATACAATAGTCAACCGGTAGATGAGAGCCGGGAGCCGTGCTGATAAAAAAAAAAAAACTGGATCTTGCTTCAAGTGGCACAAGCACTCGCTGCCGTGCGAGTATACATCACAGACGTTAATTTGTAAAACGATTAACGAGATTGCCATTAACATTTTTTGTAAGTAATTACGTCTTTTCTAATTTGATAAATAACATTCAAATGCGCCTCTAGGCTACGTGTTAGTAGCTTTTTTAAATGAGAAGGTATTTGATAGATCCACTGATAATTTGATTTGTAAAAGCTTTGAAAACACCACAGGTACCTACTATTAAATAAATTAGGACATAGAGTAAGGTATAACATGAAAAACGAAATGTACTTATAGCTACGACCGTTAGGTAAGCGATATTTCGCCGGTAAAAAATTAATCTAGCGAGGGTTCGCTGAACGGAGTCATAAGTTTCTGTCAGTTTATTGAACAAATAATCAATTTGCCGCTTTAAGATAAATCCATAATCCACAAATAATATTTACTCTCTAAATTAAAAATAATATTCGTTTTTACGGCGCGAATCGAGCAAAACAACAAAACTTAATGTCAGTCTGACAGCAGGATAAAATTTTGCGAGGTAAAAAGGTCGCAAAAATTTATTCCATTTAGTAAAAACTTATACCAGCGGACGACCGTAAACGGGGCAGATTAATTAATTTTAGTTAGCTTCATTTTTCACCTCGCGGTGTACTTAAACGGGGTGTTTGACATTTAGTCAGTATAAATTTAAACTGGATAAAGGATTTAAACGCAGCCCTGAAAAACTGAATGTACCTGAAAGACTAACCACATTAAAAAAATTCAGCGATGCATGAATACAACTGCTTACTTCGAAAGCCCTATCAATTTACTGCAGCTAAAAGATGAGCACAATACAGCTCAGTAATGTCACCTGAAAATATTTTCTATTTCCCTTCAGCGGACACATTTCTATTAAGTCCGCAATCTGTAATATTTCGGCTCCATTGGACAGAGCTGCCAATAATAACATTGGGTGTATTCGCTCCAATAAATTCACTTATAAATGAAATACCGTCTGGTATTCAATTCAACTATTTGATCAAACTATGTATTTTGCATATTGACTGGCTAGCAGACGTGTAAATGTATCTGTCCCAATATTATAGGTACTTCATTTAAATAACACAGGCTTCGTTTAAGTAACTAATTCGCCCTTAATTCGAGCAGTATCGTTTTGTTTATAATATTTGCTGGTGTAAGACCTCGTTTTCTTTAAAGAATCTTACAAAATGTGTCGCTAAACGGTTGCCTCAGTAAAGTTACGTACTTATGTATGTGATATAAAATACCGCATACACTTAACTTTTACAACTGGTGAGTGGTGTGGGCGGGCCGGTGCGTTTCATTCATACTTTATCACGATCCATGAATGAACTACCAAATAAAATGTTTATTGATCGTCATTTACATTTATTTCCATAATATTATGTGTCGTCTAATGCATTATTCCAGTCGAGACTTTAAAGGGCACAAAGTGTAATTTTCTACGTTAGATTAAATATATAGATTAAAGTGGTTAACTGGTTGTAGAATAAATATCTTTAATTGTGTAATTGTATCAAAGTTATAATTTATTTATGTGTACACGTGCAATTGCGAGTTCAACTAATTGATGCATTGACTGGGTGTATTTCAATAAATATCATGCGGTATCAATCATACTCAATGGATGATAAATTATGTAAGTGTTAATAAAACTTATTGTTTAAATAATTGCGAATAATGATGGTATTCCACATCACATCCCAGAAGAGTTCAACGGACATTCTTCACAAACAAGATGGCGATTATAGTCATGTCTAATGGTAAAATAACTTCAAACTAATAGCTTTAATTTGAAGATGGTGTGGACAATGAATTAGTCTCTATCCGGTCGTTAAGCAGGACATCCAGAGGGCTATATTTTTAACAGAACAATTGCTACAATTGGCGTGTCGTAAAATTACGACAAGAAATCTTCAACAGACAGACGCAATTATGAAAAAGTAGAATTATATTCAATTAGTGACCGCTATGTGGGATGAAGCTTCCTTGATTTTCTTGCTCATTTCTAATGGGGGATTCAATTGCTACGAATTATTATCTATAATGACAGTTGTTGTATAAGGTTCATAACATACGTAGCTAGCCAAGAATTTGAATTTGGATGGGCGTTTTCCGCCATTTTTTATTGAAAACCAAATGCAAGTCTTTTTATTTCAATAGGTTACATCTACAACAGATATTTTGATCACATATATTCAACTATCTTATACAAAACAGAATTCCCACAAATAATTTCATAAATGAAACTAGTACCATCATGTCCCTTTAATTATGTCAACTGAACATGTTGTGTTTCTATCGCGTGACGATTACATAATTAAGCTCATGATATCAACCCACATGACTTTCATAATAAGACAGATAATGCGATTAACTATTGAACCCACTTTAATAATTTAAATGTCTAATTGCGTGATGAGATTTTAATTACTGGAATGTGTCATGCAATGTAATGATATCACTTATCATAATTAGGTTCTTTAATGAACTAGGTAGCTTCTGGGCTTAATTAAATATCAGTATCCATCCTAACGAATAGTATCTATATTAGTTGTTGGTCTGTCTCACTTTTCACCTCAACTACTGAATGAATTTCGACGTTTAGCTTAGTGTTATAGAGCACTAATGACCAGGCTCTGTGATAATACTTAGGACTTGTACTGGCAGATGTTTTTTCCCATTTCGCACACTTTATTTACAATATTTCCTTAAAGTCCAGTTTACATCTTCACCCGTGCCATCAACGCCTTAATTGACATCCAATATCGATAATGAATCAATTACCGGGCCTTTTTGATGACATCTTCACATCCTAATGAATTCTGTGCGTCAAATGAATGTCAACTGACAATCTGAGACGCGTCACTTCCGCCTCATTAATTACGTTCGTATAATGAATGAAAATCTACTCGAGTTGACCGGCGACGAGCAGTTCGGGTTCGGACATTCCGATCCAAAAAATATGTTTTTTCGAGTTATAAAAGAAAAGAATTTGTAGCACCAATTTGTAGCAAAAAGTCGTAATGTGATTTATTTATGATTTGATGAGATGGTTTGGGACTTCGTCTATTTTATTTAAAATCAGGGTTGATATTTAGCTTCATTCATAACATTTTTTTTATAATCAGAGAAAACATACAAAACTGTATTGACTGAATCTCCTGAATCTTGTCACTTCCAAATTTCCGCTTTTAAGCTGGACTTTCTAACATCAAAACCAAAACCCACATACTTTTCCAAAGTTGTCAACCAAAATCACGAGTGATGTTTGATCACCTCGTCTTATTTGACCCGAGAGTGTGCTCCAAGCACCCACGACCTTATGAAAGGGCCGCTAGGGCCTCGCCCCACGCAAAGCGCGAGTGTGTTGCGAAACGATTCGTGGTAACTAAACGTTTCTCATGCATACAGCCAGAGGTATTCGGAATTCGTTGGCCATGTTGATACAAACGTTGATATCGTAAATAACTGAAGCTTTATTAGTGACAGGCTTGTTTGTTTATATATAGGTGAAACTTGTGTTATCTAGCTTTGATTAAAGGTGATTAATTCAGTGAGGTTTTAATTAATTAGAATTCAGATTTTAAAGAACAATCGGTCTGACAACGCTGTGCATCAGAAAGTCTAGTAGAGAGAGTCCCTATTATAAAATAAATGGAATTGATACGTGTGAAGAAAAATGACCAATTAACTTAATTTATCGAAACTCTTATCGAAGCTCTTATTTTATACAAAAAAACAATTAGCCATCAGTTGCAATTTTGTTTAAAAGAACACATAACACTTTCACTGCCATGCACAGAAATGCCAGAAGTTGGTCTGAGTTTATCAACATCAGGAATGTGTAAATGTCTGAGTTGAAGCTCGAAAATGGAAGAATGCGAACATTTCTCCCGTTACTATCAATACGGATGCAATATACAAGATTAAAACAGACACTATAAATGATAATATTAGAAGAAAATTATGGTCAGTCACGTTCGTTCATTCTTGAACACTTTGAAATAAGTTGATTCTATATAGATATGTAATTGAATGAGAATACAAGTTCTGTAGCGATAATGCTTTTCAACTTTAAATCAATACGGAAAATTTACAATTATATTGCACTTAAGTATTGATTATATCAAAGGTAGGTGTTTCATTCTATATCCTGACTGATTTATAATTTAATAGTTATGAACTTATGACTAACGTTTACGAGCTTTGCCTTTCATAAACATGGCATTATTTGCACTTAAACAGTCGTATTGTCGATGTAAAGATTATAAAATCTCAGATACATTGTGAGCAAACGCTTGAGGAGGTACTTGTGTGGGGAAAAGGGAAAGGTCACGCCCTCCTACACTGCGGTGTCAAGAGATGATAATCACTCTCGGCTCGGAGGGCCTGCCTTGAGGTGAGTAATTAGCGGGTGTTCAAACACCTGGGCGCTTTCCCTCCGTGCTGCAATGCTGCGAGAAAGTTCCCAAGTTGAATGCAAACAACCTTTAGTTACAGGTTCTGCACGCGCGAGCGGATGACCTTTTAACATCTCAATAAGTGCAGCCCATACGTATTCAGATGGATTCGCAGCTATAGGTACTAATTTGAATGTCCGACGAGGCAGTTCCAGTTAGTTACTTTGTAAGTCAGTGTTATTCTGTATCTTGTTAACACCTGGAAATACCGACCATGTCTATAAATAACAAGTTGTTTGTCTTCAAAAGTATTGTGTTATTTAACAAGCCCTATTCAGGTTCGTCATTTCGTCATACATAATTTTACAGTTCCGTGTTACTTGTCTATGTCTGTTAACATTAAAAGTCCATTCTCAGATCTTTTATCATCGTAACATCATTATAATGAATGAAACATGGCAAAGAAAATGAGAAATTTCACGCATTGTCTGCCAAATGTACTCAATGACAGTAACCACAATTCCACAAGATACTCCTCCATTCATAAACGCTTTCCCATGAAAAACGACACTATTGTTTGTAACGGGTAATAAAAACGCGCGGTTATCAAATATCTTAAGAGGATCGTCTACCGAGCGCTCGTCCATATTATAAGAGAAAACGTTTTCCTACCCCTAAATGTTATCCTATCTCAATGATTTTTAGAATGCTTCCTACACAGTAAAAAACTAGGTTCATAGGTTTTCTTTTTTCAAAATTTATAATAGTTTGAAAGTTACAGGCGCCTAAGAGTTACTTTTGAAAAAAGGAAAACCTATAAACCTAGTTTTTTACTGTGTCAGAAGCATTCTAAAAAATCATTGAGATAGGATAACATTTAGGGGTAGAAAAACGTTTTCTCTTTTAGTATGGACGAGCGATCGGTAGACGATCCTCTTAAGTTCCCCATTTGTATCGAGCCGGCAGAGAGGTGAGCTAGAGGTGTGTATAGACAACACTGTCTTGGTAACGTACACCGGCTGAACGAGACCACAACGAGGTCACAGACTCGCAAGTAGAGATGCTCCTTACTGCACCGTTAGGGTTGCCAGATGTCTATCATATTCTGCTGAATTAACGGGTGGCAACACAATATAGTGTTATGAGATGGTTGCGGGGAGAGAATCTACTTGAATGATTACCTAGATGTGCGATTGTTTTGCGTCGGTCGATGTAGCCGTGTTTGTGCTAGCTAGATTAAAGTACAAAGAAGCAGCCGCTTCTGATTTATCGATCGATGTCAAGCTTTAATTTATTGTTCAGGAAACGACCACAAGTAGACAAAAGGGCTTAGCTCAGGCACAGACTAATAAGTTTAATGGCCAGTTTTATAACCAAACGCTTGTTAAACCTCTTGGTATTTATTGCACCATCGCAGCAAAGATTTAATAATTTTAAATTAGCTTTATACGCCGCGTAAATTACGACTAAAATACTAACGTAGAGACGTTAATTTAAGACTAATTATAGGGATTTTTAAGAAGTAGAAACGTTTTGTAATTTATTAAAAAAAACTTTCATTTTCGTAAAACTCGCCAGTAACGAACATGACTTTTTTCAACGTTAATCAGTAACAGGTTAGCTGTATTATTTAACTAAGAACCTACATAAGAAAAATGCTTCCAAACCAAATAAGAACAGTTTTATAATTAGGACTAACCATAGATATATGTGGGACTAACAAAAGCTTTTTGTCATCCACCAGTATTCATCCCTTTCAACTATATCTATGTATATTTTACTGCGTCACGGGGCGCCGGGGCGTCAGGTCCTCACCGGACACGGATGTTTCGTGAGGTACCTGGCTGGCGGAGTGGTAGACGCCCACGGCGACGGACGTCGCCACACGATCTCCGGCCACCGTAGGCGCGGGCATGCGGGCGACGAGTAATGGGCGACTAGGTGTCCGACCATGGACCATGCCCGGATCGATGGCGCGTTGTGATCCACGCGCGCCTCAAAGAGCAGTCAGCATTATGTATGACGGACCTCTCTATAGAGGACCAAAGCCTGCCGGGGTCGCGGGACTAACGAATTACCGTGACCCCGGAACGTAAAGGGTTATTGAAGGACACCGTGTATTTTAGTCAGTACGAGTCTGACAGTTCCTCTCGCCCTGCCCGGGGTGGGAGGACTCATTTGATGATTTAACCACGCTAAAAAAAAAAAAGAATATTTTACTGGTACAAGTTTTCACCATTCCATTTGAAGTGAACTTGATGACTTGTTTTATAGCCAAAACTTTCAACTTCATAATTATTTCTATGTATAACAATGTAATATAAAGTAGTTACATAACTAATCGCAACCCTGACTAGGATGCGAGGTACTTGCTGGCGCGGGCAGACGGAGCGGCGCGCTACAAACTAGCCATTTTATCGCCTGACCTGCGCAGGCGCACGCACCGAAGCAAGCGCAGCGACGCTCGACATTCATTTACTTCCCCTCATTGATTGCTAATACATATGCTAACAATATTCCGACCCGAAGATGTTAAAAAAGGTAGATATTTGTAGTGGATAATATGATTGTGATTTAATTGCTCATTTAATTTGATCCGAAACATAAATAAACTATAAAAATCTCAATTGTATCCTAATTTTTACTATAAATAGTAAAAAAAACTAGCTTTCAATTGAGATACACACAATACATTTATGATCTTTTATTTAGAAATTGATTCTCTTAGCATATTTTAATGTTTGAGGAACTAACACCCACCTGAATAGAATAAAAGATCACGGTAACTAGAACTAGATTCATCATCAGCCTATAATGTACCCACTGCTGGGACACAGCCCTCTTCTCTGTGAGAGGGAGTGGGCCATAATCCACCACGCAGGCCCAGTGCAAATTGGTGGATGTCACATGTCTTCGAAGTTTTGGTTCTAGGACATGCCGGTTTCCTCACGATGTTTTGTTCACCGTTTTGAGAGCAGGGGTGATGAAATAAATTACAAAAAGTAATGCGCCTGACTGGGTTCGAACCCCATAATGACCTACAACTCGTAAGTCGGGACCGATACCACTGGGCCACCACTGCTCATAGATTATTTGTACCTACTTATTATTCCCCCAAATTTACATTTTTTTATTTTCTTTTCATAACTGATTTTATAAACCACTAACTTCTTAGACACTAACTTTTGTGATGTCGCGTATATTTAAGATAGAAACTATACCTCATGAAAACTCGTGTCAAATCCAAGTCATAAGTAGTGCAGTAGTATCTTCGTCAAACTAATGCGTGAAAGTGATAAAATAACATTCGCATCCGCATAAATTCGCAGATTTTTAGACATTCGCATTCACATCCGCATACATTCATGCGAATAAGAATTATGCTAATACGAACGAATTAAAAAAATACCAATATTTGGAACATCTTCCACATAGACTTCATTCGTTCTTATCTTTCGTCCGCCTCTCCATTCATATTTTATTCAGTTGGCCTTTATCTCGAATCGCCATTCATCAATATTAAAAATCAATCACAAACATAAAGCATAAAAATTACCATCCTAAGATAAACGTGTTTCTTTCTGCTTTTCTTTCACTGACTGACTCTTAGAACTGACTTATAAATACTTTTCCACTCTTGTTACAGACAGGAAGTTAAAAAAAACTATTTTCAAGATTTAAAATTTAAAAATATGTTATGAAGTTCGATCATTTAAAAGTGTTTTCATCAAACGTGATTGATTAAAACTGAATATTCGCTTTGGCGAATATTGGTAATTAAAATTCGCATCCGCATTCCGCATTCGCATTCGCGTCAAAAATCGAACATTCGTAAAATCACTAACAAGTTAACTTAATACTACTGGAATACGATATCTAGTTACAACAGAGGCTAATATTCCATGAAACAGGTTAGAGTGATGATAATTCAATCAGCGAAACCTAATAGGCTGGGCAAACATCTGCGGCTTCAGTAAACATAATAATACATATAACGGCATCAAAGTGGTTTGATGGGAACACGGATTTATTCAAACATGCTCACCATTTTACAACACACACCTATCTCAAAATGAAATTGATGGAATCAACAATTCATTTAGGTACCAATATTATAGTACCTAGGTAACATTAATTGGGAACGTACTTATGGGAAATTGAAAACAAGCCTGGGAAGTTTACCATCAGCAAAAATTACTAAACTTTTAACCACTAATCCAAATCCTTTTAGTTGATGAGCCAACGAAAATCCTCTCTGACAGTTTATTTTCACTTTATTTGTGGAAAATTTGAAGCTTCAAACCCAGCGGTAAGATTTTCGTGAAGTAGTTAAACTTTTCGACGAATTAAAAGGTCAGATTTTATATCGTCAGAAAATGTTTTGGTTTTCGATATAGTAAGCTGTGTTAGCTGGTCGCGGGACTAACAAATTACCGTGACCCCGGACGGAAAGGGCTATTGAAGGACACCGTGGATTTTAATCAGTAGAAGTCTGACAGTGCCCCCTGCCCTGCCCTGGGTGGGTAGACTCATTTGGAGATTTTATCACGATAAAAAAAAGCTGTGATAGCTGAAAAGAAGAAACAAAATATGAAATTGGAAATCCCTAATTCGACATTCAAATTGAATAAAAACAAAACACAACCGGTACCGTTGGTCACATCATTAAATTATTATCAGCATGTCTTACGATTTCCATTCCGTCGTGTCGATAGGTTGTTTTACAAAGCATGATGTTCCGCAGGTTGCCTAGACAGTACGGCGCGCGGAGCTGCGCCCACGCATCCACGCACACTCGCTAATCCACTATTTATAACGATTATTTATTGGCTCCATTCCATCAACATGTCTGTGTGAAAAGAATTAATGATGGCGGTGATAGATATAAAACAAATTCAAACTTTGATAACGATGGAGTCTGTTTTGGGAATGAACTTGACGGACTTTATATCAGAGAAGAAACAAAATCAAAACCTCAAAAAATGTGTGGAGAGAACAAGGTTACTACATAAATCTCTCATCACCCGAAATTGGCAGTAAGTAACACTTTAATCTTCAACAAATACATCGATTACGGTCGCCATTTGTATTTATTAGTCTGACAACACTGATTTATTATTCAGATGCTCTTAAAAGACGCCATTATCCTAGCTTAGAGCGCTACCGTACTATCTATGGCCATAAAACTGTAATATACTGAACCGAGCTGCATTATATTCAACAAGGTACAAAGTCCTATGGGAAGCCTTGAATTAATGCTACTCTCGGCCGCTAACGTGCCTGTAGTTTACTTTGTTCAAGTGTTATTAGATACTATAATATTGTAAGGAATTGAGCTGCGTCATTGATACGAGATATTTCATGGAAGTTTATCGAATTAACCACAGATTGGTAAACTACCGTATAGTTTACCAATCTGTGGTTCAACAAAACTTTTTTTGATATCTAAACACTTTTTCAATGAACAACCTTTTATAACATGACTAGTGATCCGCCCCGGCTCCCCACGGGTGCAATCTCTACTATATTAGCATGTAATGTACAGACGCCAGCAGGTCAACCTACCCGAATCTGTCAGATTTTACCAGTCAAACATTAACCTTCTATTCTGTGATAAGGTTGAAATTCTATTGAAGAAATCTGACAGATTGTGGTAGCTTGATGTGCAGGCGTCTGTACATAAAAAGTATTAAACCTTCCTCTTGAATCACTCTACTTATCTATTAAAAAAACCGCATCAACATCCGTTGGGGAGTTTTAAGGCGCTCTTTCACCACGAGCATTCACCTGTAATGTGACGTTACAGATTCGATTTCATCATACACATTCATCATAGACATTTCATCAGTGAAGTTCGAATCTGTAACGTTCAGAGAGAGTGAAGACAATCGAGCATCTCAATGCGCACCTTGTATCAAATCTATATTAAATGTACGCGAATGCTCGTCAGTCAGGGAGGTAGGTATTGTAATGTTATGCTCAAAATCGAATCTTTAATGTTACATTACACGCGAATGCTCCCGGTGAGAGCGCCTTTAAATATCTAAGGCCTAAGCAAATATCTCAAACTCACTTTGTTTTATACTATTGTATAAAACTTGAAAAGGGCTTCTTGAGGAATTTATTGAATAAAACTTTCTCAGCAGTGCGTAGTGATCCAGTATAATTTTGTAAGTGACCATGACATTCACAAATTGAAGAATCATTGTTAAACGCCTAATGAAATCCTTATAGCTAGAACGTATACTAATTGACATTGCGCATAAATATTTGGAAGATGAAGTGAGGGACAGTCAGGCGTAAACATGCCCCCGGCCGTTGAAAGCTCGCCTTTCAACCAGCGTCTTCTTGATGGGTAATTCTATGAAAAGGATTTCCTAGTAGCTCCTGTTGATTACTTGACGTCTGAGCTCTGCCATCATGCTGTCAATGCCAGGAGGAAGAGCAGTAACACAACTCTGTTCTTCGAAGGCGGCAGGTTTTCGTCCCTTATTATAACGAAGGAGTTCAGGTCTAAGTAGTCCCTGGCCAGTGCGCCACTTGAATCGCTGCTGGAGACAGTCCTGGTCCCATTTGATCAAAATTATGTCGTAACTTGTCAGAGTAATATCTCATAATATTATGTACTTCGCCTAAGAGACGTTAATAGCCCTCTAGTTAAAGTGACCTGGAGTGAGAGGCAAAAGGTCTTCAGCATTCGACGGTAAATGTGTAAGTGGCATAAATTTTAATTAAAAATACCTTAAATCTAAAATAATCCAACGTCGAATAACAATTTCCCAACACTCATTAGAAAATTGGTCAATTGGACACCCGCCTCCTAATGACAGCTGAAATGTGGAGATTAGGCTAAAATAAAAGAAGTAACCTTCAGTTAAGGAGTCACAGTTGGACAACAAAAAATTTGCAAGTTCATTGCAAAAATAGTATTTTAATAAATGTTGAGAGGTTTACTCTCCGAGACATAAACCGACGTAATGCCTGTAAATAATTACTACTCGTCAAATCACCAACCAACTTTAAAATCAAATAAATGGCCTTAGTGTTAAAGCACATGAAAATACCTTTTCCAATCTACATTCACAACTATGACGACTAGCCGAGATTATAGAATACATGTAGTCAGCTGCTACGTATTGGAAAGGTAGGTCAGCTGGTGAGAGTCTGCTCAATTGTGGATTACCCATATGGGGAACAACTGTTTGTTCCTTAAGTAGCTGACATATTGACGATTACAAGCTCTGGTTATTACGACCACCAAGTGGCCAGTATAGGTTATATATGTCTGTTATTTTATTTAATAATAATATTTATAATTATTTTAATATTAAGAAATGTTAATAATCTAATAATAATTGAGAAAATGATAGCTAAGTATGTAAGCTTATAAGTGGACTGTATGATAATAATTAATTTATGAGATTTAATGTCGAACGAAACTTTGAAATGTGGTCTACCACTGACACAAATAACTTTAGTTTTATCGAGAAACACATTTAATTTTAATAATGCTTCTAATAAAATGAAATGATAATCTTTATAAATTAATAAAGGGATTTTAATAAAAGTTAATACTCTTAAGTCATTCGGATTAGTTAATTTTGAATGACTATACAATACAACAATAATGAATATTAATAAAAATCATCTTGTTGTTTCTTAAAACTTAAATGCGACGTAAGTATAATTATGTGAAACGTCATAACATGCGTTACGAAATAAGACGAAAAAGTATAACAAAATAAAAAATAGAACGCAGTGAAATCATGAAATAAGATGACCGAATAAACTCGATCAGTCTTTTAAATGAATGTAAATGTATCATATTTGGTTAAATTTATTAATGAGGAACAAAACATGATTTCTGGCTGTTAACAATAACACATTCCGACATTATTATTATGATCTATGGAAATGTACTTAGACGTACAATCCTTATAAGTTTTGTCAAGTGAGGGTATTTTAAGATTTCTGCGCTCAAGTGACAGAAAACATCGTTTCGCGCGACAGAATGAATTACCCCGACTACCTGACGATTGGTCAAATTGTGTTTTACCGTTAGAGCGACCAGCTGATGTATGTGTTGTATTTTTTATTATAAAGTGGTTTTCACACTGTTTTTAGTTAAGTGAGTAGATGATTTTCAACACGCCTTTCGAGCTGCGAAAAACGCATCTTTTGGTTTTGAGTAACATCTAACTCACGGGACCATGAAGAATTTTTAAAATTAGTTTTTAAATTAGTGAAATGACATTTTATAGATGTTGGGTGAGATCTAACATGATGATAGCCGCCGTTAATTGGGCCACAAACTAGCCAACCAAGTCTAGTTTGTTGAAGTGTTGGTTTCTCATCGCCTAATATAATTTTATCTGATTGTAATAAATTCCAAAATACGTCAGCACCTAGAATTATATCAATTGGTGCGGGTGTATGGAAATACGGATCAGCTAACTGAATATTTGGCGGCACGTTAACGTGTACCTGCCTAGTGGGAACGTTATCTGTGATTGTGGGCAAGACCAAACATGTTAAATCGTTCGTGTAAGCTTCATTCAAGGACTGTATGTGAACTCGACACATTTTATTCACCTGTGAGAAAGAATTATTAATTCCTTGAATGGACTTGTTAGTTTTTAAATACGGAAGATTTAACTTTTTAAATAATTGTTCTGTCATTAAACTTGATGAACTGGCTGAATCAAGAAGGGCGCGTGCAATATGCTCTTTATTATTGGCATCATAGCATCTGATTAATGCAGTGGACAACAAGATGTCGCCTGCGCTGCTTGCATGCGAATGCGCTGTGACATTAGCTGAGAGCGCAACGTGAATATTATTGTCCGCGGTGGAACATGCCTCGACCTTATCGTTATCGGTCATCCCGTCAGCTGATTGACTTGAAACCGGTTTTGATTTGAAATCTGTGTTATGAATTAGCGTGTGATGTTTGCGCTTACAGATGGTGCAACCGGATTTCTTGCAATTATTGGGATAGTGACCGTGACGAAAACAATTGTAACAGACTTTGAAACGAGGCAGTATCGACATTCTTTCGTTGACATTCAGTGCTAGAAACTCTGGACAAGAATTAAGAAAGTGATCGCCATTACATTTTGGACAACTTTGTGATGATGAATTATTGCTATTTGAATTAGTGTTTTCAGTTGAAACCATAGCTTTAATTTTGACATTATTCTTTAAATTATTTGTAGAATTACGTGATTTCTCCAGTGTTTCCATGAAATCAGCACGATTTTGTATGAATTCGATAATGTGCTGAAGTGTGATTCGCTTTGACTTATCCAGATGCCCTTTGTGTTCCTCCCATTCTCTAAATGTTTTATTGTCAAATTTTTGACGAATGATATAAATCAATAACGTGTCCCAATTATTAATGGGTTCGCCTAATGTTTTGAGTGCTCTAATGTTTTTGTTCACATTATCGATTATCGCCTTTAATGCAGTTGAGGACTCCTTTGTGATCGATTCGATATTGAACAACGCTGTGACGTGATTCTCAATTAGTAATCGTTTGTTATCGAATCTTTCACAAAGGAGTTCCCAGGCTTCTTTGTAGTTTTGTGCAGAAAACTCAATTAAATTAATTAAAATAGCAGCAGACCCTTCCAGTGACGATCTCAGGTAATGGAATTTATTTATTTCGTCTATGTCGTCATTGTCGTGAATGAGACTAGTAAATGTGTCATGAAACTCGAGCCAGGTATCGTAAGATCCCGAGAATTTTGGTAATTTTATGGTTGGTAATTTGACGAGTTGACGCTTATAACTACTGTTATTTGATTTAGTTTCCTCTTGTTCAGATTTAGAGTGGTTATTAATCATAATTTTGGCTTGAGCCATTAATCCATAATATTGGGACTCAATCGAGGTTCTCTCAAGAGATTCAGCGTCGATGTTGTCGGAAAGGCATTCTATTTTTAACTGAATGTCATTGAACTCATCATAAAGATTTTCTAATTTATCGACACGCAACTGTAACTCCATTACCTGACAGGGGGTTAACTCAGTATCTTTTAATATACTCATGTACGTTCCAAATACTGTTAGTCTGCCTTTATAACTGCTACGCTTCTTTTTAAGGTCCTTAATGTCAGTCATTTTAGAAGGTGGGTGTCGTTGACCCTGAAATTATACAGTAATAATGTTAAAATATATAAAAATAATTATTTATAACAAAGACTAATCGTGAAGAGACCTAACCAACAATAGGCGTAAAATAAGAACTAAATATATAAGTTTGACTTAAAATTTTGTCACTACTAACTTAATAATTAACTGCTGTAGGTAGGAATATAATATGTACAATTTAAGATAATGTAACGGTTTAAAATGACTAATTTTACAAAGATTTACAATGCATAAGTACTAAAAGGTATTTACAATTGTATTTAAAATAACTGAAAAGCTAGCTAAATAATGTAACATATAACGCTTATGCTACTGTACTGTATTATAAGTACTGGCTAACTATACTGAGCATACAAATTAAATAAACCTAATTAATGTGAATAATATATTATGCTTGTAAATAAACTTAAATAAAAACTAACTTTGTAAAATAAAATACAAAAAACACGTTACTGACCTTTTAAATCCTAGGTACCTAATTGATTCAAAAATTACCTGAATAATATACAAATTTATCGAGTGCTGGGTGGAAATTAATAAATAATTATAAACGTTGAATGAACACTGTCCGTATTTAATAAACCACTAATGTCCAATCCACTTTTTCCTTCCCAAAACTCTGTGTTGCACTTTGACCTCGTCACTCCGGTACTTTACGGCGATGATTTATTTAATTATATTCCAGATAATAATCCTTAATTCCTCTTCTGCTGGTAACCTTTTGGTATCCGGTGAGTAAGGGCCATGTATAAAATTTGAAAAGGGCTTCTTGAGGAATTTATTGAATAAAACTTTCTCAGCAGTGCGTAGTGATCCAGTATAATTTTGTAAGTGACCATGACATTCACAAATTGAAGAATCATTGTTAAACGCCTAATGAAATCCTTATAGCTAGAACGTATACTAATTGACATTGCGCATAAATATTTGGAAGATGAAGTGAGGGACAGTCAGGCGTAAACAACTATGTAGTGCAAAGATAATAATATAATACGTGATTGATGGTGATGAGGCACTGTTAACATACTACGGAAACATACATATAAAATGAGTATGCTTGCAACAAACATTCTTTGTCGAATATCTGCGGATCGTCGAATCGCTAAATTCTGAAGCGATAAATTAATAATTAAGCGGTTAAAGTAAAATAAACTCTGCACTCTGGAATTAATTAATGTAGGGAAGGTAGTAAACTTTTCACAGAAAGGTTAAACAAATTACAAAATTCATAATCAAATGCGATAAAGAGCTTTTAGCTTACACCGGAACAATATCCAAAGACGTAAATTTGAAATGTTACAATTAAGTTGAGCTGAGGTTCAAGTCTGAGTAACGAGAGCATGAATTTAACCTCACCCGCTGTCTAGTCTATTGTGGTAGATTCATCGTAGCATATTTACTTGCTCAGAAACCAAACACAACAGGAATCCTAACACAAAATTATTCGGTGAAATGCTAAGAAAATTTACGACGAGATAATTCGGGAGAACAATTGTGTTTCCTCCTATAATAAACTAATTTGGCTGAATAAACTGCTAAACAAGGCCGGTGTTAGCAAGTTCTACATCCAAGTAACACAATGGGGTGTACCGTGGCGTGCCAGGCTGGCAGGCTGCACGTTGGCCGCCGCAGGCTCTGATAATAAAACCTCTGTATTGTGTTAAACTTTGTAAACTCAGTCACTTTGTTGCAGCTCTAGCGATTTAAAAGCGAGTTATGCACTTGGAGACTTGTGTACCTAATTAAATAAGCAGTTACGTCAAGAAGGCGCTAACTGTTACACAAAGGGATCTCTTCAACAGATAATGCACACAGTAAATGTTTGTGCAACATTACACATGGACCGACAATGTGTTCAAGCTCCATTCTGTACAATAAAACGTAATTCTTGGTCGTCCGCACTGTGTGTACGAGTAATTGTGAATGTGCGGGATCATTTCAAGCACATCTTGTAAATCAGTTGGAAGCAAAGATTGGATTTAGTTTGTAAGATCGTCATAGTTGCCTTCTTTAGGCCTGTTAAAAATAACAATCCAATTGGTAGCTGAAAAACAAGGTAAATTATCAAACTCTTATTAAAGTAAGCGTAGAGATTATGAAGAAATTAACATTATGAATATTTTTCGAGTTATTTCAATCTTAAACAAAATAATTTAGATTGGCTATAAATTGAGAACAATACCACAGAACTAAATTAAGACACTTAGTTTATAGCCACAAAGACAACACGGCGCAAATTGTTGTTTAGACAGATTGCTAAACATAGGTATCCTAACTTAGTGCCTATTAGTTTGAATTACCAAGTTACAGCTAAGTTCAATCAAGGCTTTGCGCCGGAGTTGTGAAGTTTCCACAACGGGCCGTTACTCGCAGCTGCTAATCTCTATATTCATTACAGTATTGTTGGCAGCGAGCTCGACGCATTCCGTTTTACGTTAGTGTCCTTTGAAGTGTCATTTCAAAAATTCGTTGCGTTATTTGCAACGACACCTTTCTTTTATTTTCTAATTTCAGGATTGTATTGATTTTGTTGCGATGCCTGCCAAATTTTGCGGCGCACGTATCGACGCCGAGGCTAATGTAGTGTCAATAAATTGGGTTATTGGTTCCCTGAATCGTTACAGCAATTCAGCGAACCTGTAGGGTTACAAGTTACAGAAATAACGCAAAGGAAATACATTCAGAACATTTAGAGTTGTGAAGCTAAACACTAAATTGAGAAGGCGGAAGCGACAGTTGAGTAATGGGAAGGAATAGCAGTAGAAAGAGTCGTAGCAGGCGCAGCCGAGCAATCAGCGGCAATTTGCACTCCCACACTTCTCAACTTTCATATCTGGACGGAAGAGGCAATATAAGTGATTAGGCTGTATCACCGGCCACACGTTGTGCCAGCCGGGCTGCCGCGGCCGAGCCGTGGGTGTACCACAGACCCGCACCTTGTAGCCCGGAAGGGAAAGTAAAGGGACGAATTTATGATACCTCGTTTAAACATAAATTTACAAGCCAAATTAATTCTTAAGAGAACAGTGATAAAGTGTCGAAACGTGCTTTGTGTCCTGAAATGCACTTCTCCGAATATGTTGCTAGGAATGTACAAAGAGCACATTCTTGAGCACATGGTAAACACTTCGCACCTGCGTTCATTCCATTTGAATATCATTGTGAATGCTTGACATACAATCTCGTTTATTCGATGTCACATACAATTAGCAAATCTTCCCTCAACTGAGATGAATGTTGGCAACAATTTAATGGATGATAAATGATATGCGCCATATTCGCTTAATTTGTAAATGATGCAATCGCTTTAACCACTGGAAAGCTGAATCATATGGTAACGCTGTTAGTTTCATACAGTTTTTAGGGTTCCGTAGTCCACAAGCAACCCTTATAGTTTCGCCATGTCCGTCCGTCCGTCCGTCTGTCCGCAGCTTAGCTCAGAGACGCTCAGTACCAGAAAGCTGTAATTTGGTGTAAATATAAGGATTCGTTGCGCCGAAAAAGTGGTAAAATAAATAATAATAATAAATAATAAATCCATTTATTTCAGGCAAGATACCCATACAAACAGAAATTAATAAACAAAAACCAAAATTAATTAACAAAAAATAATTTAGAATTTAGAATAAGAATTACAAAATTACAATATCAAATAAACAAAAATAATAAAAAATACTGTTAGCAGGAATACTGACAGCCATAAACAAAGAAATAATTAGCTTCATATATGGCTCTCAGTATTCCATTGTCAGAATCATGGACACGGCTCATAAAGGAGGCCCTCGCTTTACGCAATACAGCATTGAAATCGTCTACTCTGTTCTCCGCAAACATGCCGGACGCACTACACCTCCACGGTAGCCCAAAAATGCACCTAAATGCGTTGTTATATTGCACACGTAAGGTGTTATACGCGCGTTGTGTGTGCTTGTACCAGAGGTGGCCAGTGTAAAGCGACCGACAGTAAGCATTGAACAGAGTGACTTTAACTTGTTTGGTACATTTAGCAAAACGCCGAGCAAGCATGTTACTTTTCGCAGCCAACATTCTCCTCTGTCTTTCCAGGTCCTCATCGTCTCGTAATTTATCCGTTACGATATGTCCAAGATATTTAAAATTTTTAACAACTTTCAGTTTGGTGTTGCATAATGTTATATCAGGTGTATGCAATGGACTATTGTCGTATTTAAACACCATTAATTCCGTTTTCTTAACATTATATTTGAGACCGTGCTTACTAGCGTACACTTCACATATGTTCAGTAGCTTTTGCAACGCCTTGACAGAGGGGCTGAGCAGAACCATGTCGTCGGCGTAGCTGATATTATTAATAGGGACATTATCAATAGAACAGCCGACACCGGCTCCGCTCAGCTCCTCTATCAAGTCGTTAACATATAGATTAAATAATGTAGGGGATGTCAAGCCACCCTGTCTCACACCGGAATTGAGAGTATATTCACGGGATACACTATCTCCCCACTTCACCACATTTGTTTGACCTTCATACCAATATTTCATGACATTAACTACTTCGGACGGTATATCTGCATTGTACATCTTATTCCACAGGACATTGTAATTGACAGAGTCAAAAGCACGGCTAAGATCAAGAAAACAAGCATAAACATTTGTTTTTCTATCCAAATAGTACTTGACAGTTTTCTTTAACGTGAATATGGCTGTATCAGTCGAAAGATTTGGCCGAAAGCCAAATTGAGCATTATGTAACTTTATGTTTTTCGATAGATGAGGATGCAATATTCTTTCAAATATTTTAGAAAACACGGTTGCCAATGAAATGGGTCTATAATTATTTATACTCGATATGTCACCTTTTTTGTCTTTGACGAGTGGCATTACTACAGTTTTCATGAAACTTTTCGGCAAATAACAGTGCCCCAAAAATAAGTTGTACAGCACAGAAAGTTTTTCAGCTACCTGAGGACCTCCTAGCACAATATGTTCCAGCGTCAGACCGTCGTGACCCGGCGACTTACCCTTTTTCATGCCACGCACACATTCCCACACCATATTTGGTGTTATAGTGACACTCAGCTGTTTCACCGCCGAGGCACAACAGCCGACATCTGGCGTACACGATTCACTAACGAAACCGGTTTTAAATTGCGCAACAAACTCCTCCGCGATTTGTTTTGGTTCTTCAATTTCATTTATACTTAACGCGCGACTCGGCTTGTGTGATAATCTATTCGTTGATTTCCAAAATTGTTTAAAATCCCGGGAGGCTCTTTGTTGCGCAATAACGTCCATTTTTAATTGATCTTGGTGTTGTTGACACCAACGTAACTTATTTTTAAACATTTTCCTGCTATTACACATATTGTCATATACGAGTCCATGCGTTGGCCTTCCGTGCAACGACCATACATGAAAAGCATCCCGGGCAATTGAATGCAGTGATTTAACATGATCATTCCAACCTACAACAGTTTTACAGCGTTTTAGAAACTTTGTATGCGAATTACAAGCTGCATTTTGAAAGGCCTGTACTAAGTCATCATAAAGTTTATCAATCATATCACAGCATCCATGGTCACTACATGGGTTTCCCTTACAATCTTTACGATACATATCAATGTCAATATTATTTAAATATTCATTACATAAACGACTATACTCAGAAAGTTGCGTCTTATTTCTATTATTCAGAGATATCACATTATTATTCGGCTGTTGAGTAAAAATCTTACGTCTTATAACATTAAAATCACATTCAATTACGAGTGGAAAGTGATCTGACCAATTTACTTCGTTCAAAACATAAACATTCGTAATAGTGTCCCAACCGGCCATCGTAACTACACAATGGTCTAACCAACTGGTTGTACCGTGCGCTTCGCTGAGAAATGTATAGGTACCTGATGACTCACCCAAGTAGTGAATGTCCGCACAAATCCAATTCTGGTCTTCACAATACCTTGTCAGGTCCCTACCAAACACGCTGTTGATGTTTGCATTGTAATCACCCAACATGAACACACACTCATCTTCACAGTCCTGAATAATCGAATTTGTTGCACCTAAACACTCGGTGAACAGCGGTAAGTTCTCTATACAGTCCGTGGGCATATACACTGACATAACCACTGCACTCCTGTCCGCAAGATGTATGCGCACGGCTACTATACGCTTTGATTCACAACGTATTGGTACAACCTTTTGGAATAAACTCTTCCGCCACAGGATGGCTACCCCACCATAGGGCCGTCCTCGTAATGGTCCCGCTGTAGTATCCATCGCAGACACACCATAGTATAAGAAGTCTGTGTGTATTTGACTGAGAAAGTCAATGTCGTCCGGGAGCAACCAGGTTTCTTGAAGTGATACAATGTCGTACTTATTACATAACTCGTTTACATAGGACATACTTCTTTTAACACTCTTGCAATTGAAACTCGTCATTTTTATAGTTGTCTTACAGGTGTATTGATCCATTATGATTTAGATTTGAACGTTCGGAATACTATACCAGATGGCCAGAAATCCTCTCTTAGAATCTCTTCTAAACTTTTCTTCTCAACAGCAATCTTAAATGATGTAAAGTTAGTGGGGTTCTTTGGTTTTAATTTTTCCACAGTAAACACTGATTGACCGTTTTCACATATGTATGTTTCAATGTCCGTTTCAGTGCAGTCATTTTGAAACCGCGACACATAGATCCACACCATATGGTCAGCTGCCTTTAACTTCTCACTTATCTTAGTGCCTCTTCTATTTCTCACAATATTTCGCTTTTGTGTACTCATCTGAACCTGAACACTATCTGTCTTCTGCTGTTGGACAATTCGGGGCCTTTTCCGCTTGTAGCTAACTGTTTGAAAACCGTCTTCATTGTCCTCGTGCACATCCCAGTCCCCATGATTACGCTTCAGCGCTCCTCTAGTGACTTTACAGTAACTTGGTCCATCTAGTGTTAAATTTATGGCTGCAGTTTTCGGACTATCATTACTTCCTCCCTGCCCTTCCAGCTCTTTTCTTGGATCAGGTGATTTTTCAGGCAATACAGGCCAAGTCATTGTTTCATTTGCCGGCAACGAAATTGTAGGTGTGTTTGAAAATGTATGCGATCGATTGTGTGTAACGGATAAAATTCGTCTTTTTGTTTGGTCGTACTTGCTGGTATTTTTCAGTAAACTTACTTCGTCATTCAGTCTTGAAACCTCCTCATTTAACGTGTGTTTCAAAGTCAGTATTTCGGTCTTCATAACGGCCATAGTTTTTAAGATACTGGAAACATCCAGATGATCGAACGTAACGGGGGGTACTCTGCTCAAATCTTTAGCGACAAAGATCGGTAATTTTTCGGCATTGGTTTCACTCAGTATCTTTAATATATCGGAAATATTATTCACGTGTTTCTTCTCACCTTTACGCACGATCTTTTTGGTATTCGTCGCCTCAAATATAAGCACTTTTGCGACTTCAATCTCTTCTTCGGAGAACCAGGAGCTGCATATCTTTATGACACTCAAATCGTCCATTCCATCACATTTCGTAGCCATGAAGGCCAGTGCTTCGTTAACAACTAAGTTGCATTCACACGGCATTTTTGTTCGATTACATTACGCGTCAACTTTAATTTGTAATAACTGTACGTGCCAGCTGATAGTACAAAATGCGGTGGGAGCAAGGCGCGCGCGCACACCGCTCGGCTGCGCGGAGCGGACTGACTGATAAAATCTCGTAAAATTTTTTTTTTTTTTTTTAGGGTACCTCCTCGGGCACGCCGCAATTGCGGCGGTAAGACCCCTCTTTGAGGAGTGGCTGGAGAGAAGTCATGGCGTCCTGACCTACCGCTTGACGCAGGTCCTCACCGGACACGGAAGTTTCGGGAGGTACCTGTGTCTGATGCGAAAGGAGGAGACGCCTGGGTGTCACCACTGCGAAGATCGCCCGGAGGACACGGTGGAGCATACGGTGCAAGACTGCCCAGCTTGGGCGGGACACCGACGTGTCCTCACGGCTGCGATAGGCGGAGACCTCTCGCGCCCGGCATTGGTTGCGGCCATGCTGCGGGGCGAGACGGAGTGGAAAGCGGTCAGCTCCTTCTGCGAGGCAGTAATGCTCGTGAAAGAGGAGGCGGGCCGCGAGCGAGAGAGGACAGCGTCCTCCCTCCGCCCCAGCCGCAGTGGTAGGCGCCCACGGCGACGGACGTCGCTTGATGATCTCCGGCCACCGTAGGCGCGGGCATGCGGGCAGCGAGTAAAGGGCAACTCGCTGCCCGACCAAGGACCATGCCCGGGTCGACGGCGCGTTGTGTCCCACGCGCGCCTCAAAGAGCGTCAGCATAATGACGGGGCCCCCCTCTCAGAGGGCCAAAGCCTGCCGGGGTCGCGGGATTATTCCCTTACCGTAACCCCGGAACATAACAGGCTATGAAGGACACCGTGGATTTTAGTCAGTAGAAGTCTGACAGTCCCTCCCGCCCTGCCCGGGGTTGGAATGAATCATTTGATGATTTTACCACGCTAAAAGAAAAAAAAAAAAGGGTGCCTCCTGTACACGTAAAGCGGGGATATTTTTTTTTTCTCGCGTACCCCTTAGTGTGGGGTATCATTAAATAGGTCTTTAAGAAATATTGTTAGTTTCTATTAACAATTTTTTGATAATAAGATTCGTTTGTGAAATATTAAGCTTTAAAGTGCTAATTTTTTTTTTTTCCCTCTGCCACCTAAACGGTTATGTTTGGCGGTGTGAAAAAATTCACAATAGTAGTATATATAACAAGGTTTAAAGGAAAATTATCATGACTAAGTAGGCTTTACAAGTTTACGAGTAATACTCGACCAACTTATAAAACGTACTTGGATAACATATTTTCATAAACAAAATGTATCGGAGAACATGTTCTTCAACTGCAAATGTAAGTTTGTCAACTTTACTTTTACAGCTAAATAGGTGGATGTGTTTTGGGGATAGGTAGGTTTTTATTGTCAACTATTTTTAACTAACTTCAAAAAAAGGAGGAGGTTCTCAATTCGTCGTAATCTTTTTTTTATGTATTTTCCCCGATTTCACAAAGACGCCTGGACCGATTTTGAAAATTCTTCTTCCTAAAATTAAATTCAGCGAATCAGTTTAGTTAGTTCGCATTATGTATTTTGATGGGCAACTACGGAACCCTACATTGTGCGTGGCCCGACACGCACTTGGCTGGTATTTTTTAATGCTATAAATAAGACATTAAGAGCAGAAATAGATCTCACCAGACGTAGGTCAAGACACACCGGACAAATCTGAGGTACATTAGCCGGATGGAGATAGCTCGCCCGATCAGTCTCCCCAAATACCGGCAAGGACACTTCCATCTACATTTATTCGTACAACGAGTGATGCGATCAAATGGCCGACGTCCGGCGACCCACGTGCACCCACGCTAACATATGATATTTAGAACAAATCTTAGAAGATGCATAGTGCATTGTACAAATTGTAGCTGTCCACGCTGGAAGCTATTGATTTATGGTCGATTTTAACTAGGAGATAAGGACGGACGGTACGATTCTATTTAGATGTTTTGCAGTGCGCCGCAACAAGCAACTTCCGCGATTTTGAAATGCTGAAGTAGCTAGCGGTTGTATCGTATTTTAATGTAGTCAGTACTTTGAGAATGAACTGGTAATAGTCTGTCAAAACTGATGAAGCCTTTATCTTTGTTTCAAATATTCGCAAGTCCGAAGAAGAAACAACGGAATAGAAAACTTCTTTGAATTGTGGACTTGACTTGACATACATATATGTTTAATAGGAACAAATAAGTAACAATTGCAAAGGTTCAAATTATGAATACTCATATGACTGGACAATTCAGCATAATTTGTGATACGTCTAATGTCGTATGTTCAAAAGAGTTCATTGTAGAGATGAAGTCATCTTGTTTACGGCCTAGTTTCGTTTCAGTCTCACAGTTTGTGAGATATTTTTAATTGATCTTCATAATTCTTTGGTATAATTGACGCAATTTTATCGTAACCCTAAATTGAGCAAATGTTCTCGAATAGCAATGAACGCTTCAGACGGATAAAAGTTTCTTTTGATATAATTTGAGTATTTCATTCACATTTCATTACAATTCAGGTACTCCAAGCTTTTTAAGTTAGCTAACCTGAAGATTAAAGGATTTTATCTGTAGGAATTTTCTTGTCTCCACAACCCTCTTTGTTATAATATACTCAACTTAGCAACTAGCGGTAAATGAACCGTAAATGGTTATTCATCTAAATTTACTAGTCATGTATATAAGAGTATTTACAAATATTACCTACTTACTCACTTTATTAATAGCCATACAATAACAAATACATTACCGTGGTCGCTGTACAGGAATAGCCGTTTGTGCGACCACCCCGCGTCATTAATCTAACACAAATAGAAAGGTACACATATCTCTAACGACCGGCTAGCCGTGATTATACCACTAATCTTTCCTGGCTCTACATCAATTAAATTGCCCTTTACATAATATGACTCAAGTATGTTTGACAATTGACAAGCGGCCAAAAAAACGTTTGAGGCCTGAAACTGCGTTAAGCGGGCGACCGCGACGGACGCCCGCGACGGACGCCCGCGCGTGTCCCCGCGCGGGTCCCCGCGACGGAGCACTTTTGTATAGAACTGCGCGGACAGTTTCGGCCCTGAGAATTAGAACTGTCATCTGAGGAAGTTAACCTTCAAATCATTTCACTAGACAAACGTTTTGTTGACTTCTGACTTACAACAAATATTGTTGGGTCTAGTTAGAGGTTTTTCCACATTTCGGATTTTTAGAGGCAGTGAAGAAAAAATCGGCTCAAATTCTTTGTTGTGTAAGTTTATAAGTTATTATCTATTACTACGTGTTTTCCAGATAAAAGCGTGCAAAAGTGGTGCATATGGGAGATGGATTTAAAAAAATCTATCCTAAACTGCACCCAAAAAATCTACGCTAACAACCCTGTAAGATGTACGACTTCTATTAATAAGCTATAAGTAACTTGATGAACTGAGTTAGTGAATTCCAACTTCGATCAACTCTCTGGGTATGCGATTCTTAAACTGCGGATGCGTGAGGAATGCATCAATTGGGAACGGTAGTGCAGGCCCACTTGCATATCAGACTAGGGAAGTATTTGGCTCCTGATAACTTTGGGAGAAACTTTTCCAATGCTGGATTCGTAATGCTCACTTTAGGGTTCCGTAGCCAAATGGCAAAAAACTGTCTGTCTGTCCGTCCGTATGTCTCACCCACTTTTGAAAATTGGTTTGAACGAAATTAAGTAATTCGTTTTTTTTTTAATACGTCATAAATCGTAAACCGCAATTTACCTTTCAAAGATACAACCACCTACTACTTTTACATTTGTTACTTGCTGTTTGGACCCTTTATGGGCGAGTCCGACTCGCACTTGACCGGTTTTAAGAATAGTGATGGAGAGGCCTCCCGCCGCTTTGGATGATTTCCTTGTGAAAAGGTTTAAAGAAACCCACGATAGAGAAAAGTGGAAGGAATGGGGGAAAATATTTTCATAAGAAATAAAACATTAAAAATAAAGCCTTTACTCCGGATTGGATCAGAATAAAGTAAACATTAACAATACCAAGTCATTTCAAAATTGTTTCTGATTTCCAACTAAGTTTCCATTAAGCATTTTCAACCTCTTTGTTAAACAATGGACCATATCTCTTTTTTTATAAGAGAGGATGAACATTCTAGTTAGACAAATCTTTCGTGCAACACTATATTTATCTTCATTTTTTCAGGGGAAAGAATACCGACATAAGTTTGTCTTCTAAGGTATTCGTACATCGAATCCAAGTGTTTTTGGGGTTCATCAACCACAATTGCTCAATTGCAGCCACGGACCACGGTGTTTTGATTTCTGCCCAGTTTTTGGACTTTTTGTTTTGTATGGTTACAGCTCTGTTTGTTTAGACAAATTCGGTGATTAAAGGTACTCCAAAGTTATGTTAATAAAGGTTGAAGCAATAAAATTATTAGTGTATAACTTCTCCTCAGTAAACATTTCTTTCTCACCAAACCTCTGCCATATGAAATCGTTTAATATTTAACAAATTGTGCAAGTTACAAGTTCTGTAAGTCCGTCGGCATTCCTGACCTTATTGCATCATGGCGCTATCTGACGGATAAGCGTTCATCGCTCCGCAGTCCGAAGGTATTACCCGAGGAATATTACGTCTTCATATAGATCGAGCACGGAACACCGTCTCGACTAGTACGGTCAGTCGGCGAGAAAATGTTGAGCGTTTCTGGACGAAAACATTTTGCACTTTGAAATGAGAATTTTTGATGGGAAGCTTTCAAGTTATGAGGTCGTTATTGAACGAATGTTTGTTGATGAGACTATTTATTGTTGATTGAAAACTTATAGCAGGTATTCGATACTTTTATCGAGTATGTTGTGAACACTATCATGTGGTGTTCATTTTATTAATGTCGCACCATCAACACATTAATATTAAGTAACATTATTGCCTATTCAAAATCTTACTTTCCATTTTATTGTCGCTAAATTCACTGAGAAGTCCCATTAACAATTAACAGCTTCCTAAGATAAGAATCAGTGTCAAATCTATCTATATCTATTCTATACTTATAATAAATCTGTAGAGACGTCAATTCTGTACATGAAATATATTTCCAAAATAACTATCAGGGGGTGATTAGGGATCGATACTGATGCCAAAAATGCAATTAATAAAATTATTGTCTGTCTGTCTGTCTGTCTGTCTGTCTGTCTGTATAACCGTTATAGAAACAAAAACTACTCGACGGATTTTGACGAAACTTGGTATAATTATTTTTCATACTCCTGCGCTGGTTATAGTATACTTTTCATCACGCTACAATCAATAGGAGCAGAGCAGTGAAGGGAAATGTTAGGAAAATGAGAGAAGTTACTCCATACACGCTAATCTTCGGAACTACTGGACGGATTTGATTGTTTTTTTTTTTTTTTTGTATAGCTATTAAGTCTGGGCAACATATAGGCTATAATTTATCTTGGAAACTTGAACACCAGATGCAGAACTGCAATAGATCAGCTAAACTATAAGAGATACAAAAATAGCGCCATAGCAAAAATTATTCCGCGTGATGAGCATTTACTGCTGAGAAAATAAATTTGAAGATATAGAACACCTGATGTGGAACTCCAAGAGCCCAGCTACACTATTACATATACAGTAATGACGTCTTAGCAAGAGTTATTCAGCCTGATGAGCACTCCCTGTTGTCGTATAAAAACTGAAGATCTGGAACACCTGATGTGGAACTCCAAGAGCCCAGCTACACTATAACATATATATAGGAATGACGTCTTAGCAAGAGTTGTTTAGTCTGATGGGCATTTCCTGTTGACTTACAAAAATGAAGGATCTGGAACGTCTGGAATCGTCATGCGCGTCCCGTTGTTTTCCCGTCCCCAGGCTCTAAGAATTCGACATCAGACGTTTCAGATCTTCGATTTTGACGACCCCATTGTCGCTGGCACAAGCAACAGGATCCGCGTACGAAGTCGCTGGCAGAAGCTAGTGTAGCATAAAGTTTTGACGATAACCATAACCATTTATTTGAAAAAAAGTGTGATCATAATCATATCTACGATAATAAATCCAAGTTCACACGTGAACCATGTTTTGAAAAATAAATGCTACTAATAGATCCTCTGTAGAGTGCTTTAAACATAAAATTTTGTAACTGTAATAAAATAAAGCCTTCTTTAACGGCAACTCACTGAATACATAAATACATTAGAGAGCATTCACATAAAACTTTGTTCGTCGTACTTATTAGTATCTAGACGAAGTGCATTCCCAGGTGGTCGGGTGTCGAGTTACGATGGCTTGTTCTCTACATAATAAAACAAGTAGACTGCCAGACGCACCGTCGATCATCTCAAACGTCGTCGGTGAAAAACTTATGGACTAAGGACCCACACTGTAGTGCATAGAAAGAGACTGCGAACTTGATCGTACATTAGTACGAACACGAACAAGAGTTGAGAAGTTTTGAGACTAGCTCGAAGGATTTGGCTTGGCTTTTTTTTTGCTAGCAAACACTGTCTATTCATATAATAAAACATAGACACGAGTGCATATTAGCCTTTAGCATTCCATCTGAGTAGATCTCCTCCATTGAAACTCCTTCATTGAAAGCTTGAGCCTTATGAGAGTTCAGGCTCAAGCTTTCAATGAAGGAGTAATAATAATCGTACTAGATACTGAAAATAAAAGACGAATGCCTGAAAATGCACCCATGATTGCGATAGTTCTCATTCTATTGGGATCGAGCTCGCAGCTTCCAATCTGTCTCGATTTCAAAAGCGCTAGCAAATTGCAGCGTGCATGTGCCAACGTAAACGATGTTTCAGCCTGCTAGGCCGTGTTGACTGTAATTTAGATCAACATTTTTTTCTGCTATCTTTAAAGTAGAAAAACAGATATTAACTTTGAAGTTTTCAGTAAGGACACAAGTTCTCTCATTAGCCTTATCTTATCAGAATCGTAACTTTCCATAGCTTCTTTAAATTTCATCTTTAAGTAAATGATTTGGCGCAATTCCCAAAAACTTAAAGTTATTTTAATTTAATATTCTAAAAGTTTGATTTGCATATTTAATTTAAATGTCAAATAAACACTAAAATAACTATGAAAACTTAATGAAATTGTTGATAAAGTGAAAAAATATTCTACATATTCTACATAACATAAATAATTAATTCGTTCCCACACTCTGTATGACATTAGTGTATGAAACGTTTAGTGATTGCAGGTGGATGATGAACGGTACTAATTACCATAAATTATGTCTACCTGAGCAGTTGCTGGCTGTGAGTTGCTTACAAACTGGTAAATCGCTATGTAAATCATAGCCTGACTGACGTGACATTTTACTTTTACGTAAGTTTTGCCGTCATTACCGCAAATTGGAAGCGCGTGGTCGCGTAGTGCGTGGTCACCCAATCTATTTTTTCTTTGTTGTTGAGATAATCTTGGAATTGACATTGCCAATGTTGTCGTCTATATTTGTGCTTGTAATTAGATGATTGCAATGGTTTTTATCGTCGATGACAGCCTAAAAGGAGCAGCATAGCGAATAAGGAAGACGGAAAATGTCGAAAGGCAACAACACCTTTTTATGCCTTTCAAGTACGTCGAGTATTATTATACTCGATTTAAAATGAAATGATTCTTATTCTCTTAACTGTAGTGTGTAATTGGAATTCCTGGGAAAGATACACAGTGGGTGGTCCTCCACATTTTCTGATTGACTGATCTGTTCACTTGAAAAACAGTTTTCATCAGTATTCTCCTAGGTAGCTATTTAAAACATCACGTTATTTACAATATATTACTTACCAGTCCTGTATCCCGCATTGGAGAGGTAAGTAGCGAAGGTGTTGGTCTCATGCGTGGCCTGCCACATCGGGGAGGAGCAGTTATCATTGTTGGTGTAAACGTTGTGATTGTGCACGTAAACGCCAGTCAGCAGGGAACTCCTGGGACAGAGATGAAACATGAAAAGATAGTGACAATGGACGCAAACAAAAGTAGAACTAAGATCGTGTAGAATTTTTAGCGATAGGAATCGGGCAATGTGATTTGATTATTACTGTAACTCACATGATGTTTAAATCTAATCACTAATGTAATTTAAGCCAGCCTATTGTCATCAACCTAGTGCATATAATGGGAACAAGTCACTTTACTGGCTTTTACTAAGATTTTCACTGATGGGAAAACCCAATAACTCTTGTCTCAATCCGAAACTGATGCTCAACACCAGCGCGTTGGGACTGACCCCCGAGAACGAAGTAACAGAGTATATTAGTTATAGCCTTTGAATTTCTATTACACGTTCGGAATTTATTACGGCCATAAAGGAAGTCACTATTAATCGACATAAACAACAACAAACAGGTTTTTCGCAACAGCTTTTAGTATAAACACTGACGGTGGACAGCGTGAAAGCAGTCGCATTAGCCTCCAATTAGTAATATACTCGTTGCAACCAGTTGCAATTGTAGACTGACAGTCAGTCTAGCATAATCTCAGTGCAACCGTTAATAGTCCAGAACCGATGTACCTAATTTATATTATAATGGCACTTAGTAGAGTCGTTATTTGCTAAAAGGTGTCAATAGTGATCGGAATTGCTTGTAGATTTTGTCGCGATTGCCAATAAGAACTGGAGCTAATGAGATATGTACAGTTGGATTGGATATGAATTGTGAGCTATTAGACTTAAATGCTAAAAGATTTTAGAGGTGTTAAACTTAATGGATACTAAACTGTTGTAAAGGGTTAACCTTTGCAAAAAAACACCGTACCTTGATGGACAACACATGGGCGTTGTGGTGTAGGCATGACGGAACTCCGCTCCAGCACTCCGTACGGCCTTCATAGTCCTTGGCATGAAGTTCAAACTCCCCAGCTCCACATCCTGGTCATCAGTCAGGATCAAAATAATATTTGGCTTCCTCTCCCTTTGTTGCGGGTACGGAATGTAGCCGCCAGTTTGCCATTTATTCGTCGCCTTCAACTTCGATCTAGTTGAGTTCTCCCTTACAGGCACGTGCTGCCTCTCAGGTGCTTTACTTTGAGGCATCGGTCTCCTTGCAGAGTTCCATGGTTTCTCCATGCTACTTCTGTTCCAATGTTTATCTGCCTTCCTTGATTTCTCATCCCTTTTCAGACTGTATGGCTCTATCGTCCTATTGGCACTGTCTTCCAGTGAATGGGCATCAGTTCCTTTCCGTCTATCTCTTCTTATTTCATGTTCTCTGTCCCATCTACGCCTGTCTCCACGGTACCTTGAACTGTTTTTATGTCTAAGATTCCTTCTCTCAGGTATATCAGTAAGAGTCCCATTGAATGTTGTTCTGTTTCTATTGTTCTCTCTGTTCCTCAATTCCCTGGATCTGGAGGTTTCTTCGTCTTCATACGAGTCTCGTCTTGCAGAAATCAGTAAGAAATTCCATGTCAAGACTAGTGATATGAACTTTAAATTCATATTGGTTTAATTGTTTTAAGTTAAAAAAATAACTTTTTTGATCTTTATAGTTTCGATTGTAAATCGGTTATGTCGCCGAATAAGCTATCGACTTGAAGGTTGGCCTCGGACACCGAATCACCATTTTCGTTCACCAACTGCAACAAAGAGACAAAAGATTAGTTATAAATATTCAACTGATCGAACAATCAATTGTGCAAGTCAAAATAATAAACCGCAATTAGCAAGTCATTGATTCAAAGTCGTTCCAATAACTTGGGACGTTTATATTATGTTTGCGAGGACGCCTATTCCGTGTTTGCTCTGGATGTTGAAATATGTTTCGCTTGCTCCGCAATCAATATCGGAGCATTTAATGGCATTCGACCAGGGCATCAATCGTGGATTGCTTTTAACTGAATTGGACTGGTATTGGTCGGGGCGACTGAATGGATGTTCAACTCCCTGCACGAGGTTTTTTTAAAATATATGTTGGTTAATCTGCGAGCTTTTGCAATGCATAGCATCTCTAGAACTAGCTCTCATTAAAAATAGTTGGAATCCTACAGAAACAGCTCATCAAACAAACGAGAATATTACTTATGTATGTCGAGACTAGGAATGAATATTTAAACAGATAGCTAAAGTGCAATGCCGCTATAAACTAGTACTAAAATACGCGCTGAGTATTTATGGAAACATTAACATTTGATAGAGAAGTTTAGTACTCATAGACGAAATTATATTTGTAGTATAAATATTTTTTTATGCTGCTGTGTCTGTGCGAGATGAGATCACAAGCTTAGTGGCTGAACGATATATTGCACTGTAATAACATACATCTGAGAGTTTGTAAAATTTTACATTTGTAAGAAGATATGACCTGCATTGGAGCATAAGTCGTAGCGAGGAATTTCCCCAAAAGAAAAACACCAGTGTAAAGTATAAGACACTTATTTATTCCCCAGAAAACTCCGTTGTTTATATAGCACAAAAGAAACACCTATTGGTTTTTCCGCACCAATGTTCATTAATTGGTGGGGCGCGTGCGGCTGACCGGCCGGGCGCGGGCGCGGGCACGCGGCCGGCCGCCGCGCACGCCGCCCGTTCATCTTGATTTATATCCCCAGCCTAATTGATAGGGGACGAGATGCGATCGATGACGTCGCTCCACCCCGGTATATTGCCCTTCTACACTATTTATTATTCGATAGTTGGTCGCAGCTCGCACAGCTCGTAAAACAATAGAGTCTAAATGAGAATGGCTGTATTCACGTCCACGCTTGCGCTATATGTAGTCAGAACACTAAACGAGACGAGTTAAGTTGAAATACATGCATAATGCTGAAGTACTGCGTTTTAAGACGCCAACGATTTGAATACTTAGTGGAGTGAGAATGGTCTCAGGCTCCGCGCTCTACTGCAATGTAATTTTCCACATACAAAATTGTCATAAAGTAGATTTTCATGGAAATGTAAATGAAGATCTTACGTGGCATATTTCTCGTGCTTGAAACTATTCTGTGATGTTTATATAGATCGGCACGATGTTGTGTAGTGGTTTAGTTAGCACAAAAATGACCCCACAGCTTCGGACATACTCTACACTACTTTAAACACACAAAAGCTTCTTCAATTTAATTAGACTTCTAATTTTAATGGCCCCCTGCCCAACAAAAAGGTAGCATGCGATAGAAAAATAATGAATGTTGACGAGTGAAACAGCGAGTGTCCGTCTGAGGATTCCCTTCATTTCCATTAATAATGAGTGTTCATACAAGTTAGTTAGAACAAAGCCAACTCAGCTTAGCATCCTATTCAGCATTTTAATTCAGTTGACCTTTTCACCTGCCGCGTCGTGTGGTGCACATACAATTAATTTATCCATAGATATGTGTTTCATGTATACCACAGCTTTAATTAGCTTTTCACACCACTTGCTCGTAAATGTCACATTATAAGTCATGCAAACTGGCCGTAAAGCAAGTCATTGTTCCCCACACTCAAACCAGGGAATAATATATGTACTGAATTTCATTATTCCCTGGGAATAATGTGATTTGAATTTGGAACCTCAAACAAAACATAGTATGAAAACTTGGAACGAAGGAATTGAAGCAGCGGCGGCTGCCCCCCGGCAGTCCCCACTGCAACAGCTGATCGCTTGCTGAGGTGGGCACCACAGCATGCTCACGTTCGAAGGTTGTCGTACCACATCAAATTTCAAAATTCGAATTTATTTCCTCGCAGGTGGTGTGAAAAGCAGAGTACTCACCTCAGGAATAAAGCTGCCTTTGTCTTGGGCTAACTTAAATCCCTCTCTGCACTAAGGATTCTTATCTTAATTCCCTCGTTTCACTCGGGAATTAACACTTGAACCTCCTCGCTGCGCTCCGGAGGTTCACCCCCAGAATCCTTAGTGTCGCTTCGGGATTCAATACGCCCGTGACGTAAGGCACTGCTTTATTCCCTTGGTGCGTAATCTACTATTATTCAGAACGTTTGACTTCTGTAAACTTTGCTGCGCCTGTTTCGCTCAGCGCTTTCGTTGTTTATGAGAAGAAAGCACGCAGAATTCAGCGCTACAACATTAATAGAACATTTTCCATGTTTTGTTTTAGTAAACTGTGCAGTAACCTATAATATAATGTGAAAATAATATGGAAACAGTGGCTGTTATTGTTATGGCTCTGTTGATTTGTTGTTTCGTTTCACCCACATTTAGAAACACAAACACTCGGTGTGTCGCTATGTGATTGTTATGTGGAGCATGTACCGAATAATAATATTTATTAAGAGAGTGAATATAGCGCCTCGTTGGTAACACCCGAGCCCGCTACACTAAGCTGCCAGTTTCAATTTTGGGATCAAGCTCGTTCGGAGGATTTCGTTCCCATGGCTCGCGACTGAAATAGGTATATAGGTAGTACCTCGACGACATGATAGGATTATTCGATACCTTTGTCTACTTCTCTGTTAGCGTTGGCTTATCTCGTTTAACTAGAATTCTTGTGTCTATAATAACATACCGATGAGGCCATATTCTTTTCATCCTAGATAAGTGCATAGGTTATTACCTGCGATCTGCGAACCGGTTAAACGTTCTCGTCTTGTGTAATGTACATAAATAAGTTATCATAAAAACCTCCTTTAATGATTTCATCGATATCCTTAGGTTGCTTATTAGCAGTTAATGTTATGGTATCTAATGGGGCAGTTTACTATACTACTGTAATTTTAACCGGCATCATCGTGTCTCATCATCGTAAAACAGCTTTCTGATCTAAGCAAGTTCTCTTCACGTTTATTGACAAAACTGTTTAATTTATACATTGGATAAACTTCGTAATACAATCTCGTTTGCTCTAAAATCAGGAAGTCGGATGTTGCACAAACATTGCTAATGAGGGCTTATAAATTAGAAGGTAATCAGGCGATCGGCAAAGTTCGCGCCATCCTTGCCCAACCTTCCGTGTAAATCTCCGTAAAATGGCGGCGCAGGACTAAGTTTATTCTTCACTTTTTTGATAACATTAATTCCCTCGTAAAGTTGAAAATGAGTGGGTTTTTTGTCGCTTATTTAATTACTAAGATTTATCCTTTGATGATTAACGTTTTAATCTTTATTTACTTGTGTTTGGCGGGGTGTACAAAATGTGAACGAATTGGTTTAGCTATATTATATTTTATATTAATTATTTTTATTTGTGTAGTAGATAACAAGGCGCGTCCGGGTTAAGCGAATGTTTACGTCAACTAGATAAATTTTAATATACCAAAGTTTTCGGAAGTATAAGGCAATCTAAAACACATTATCATGATCTATCACAGGCTCTTACGCAGAAGACAGTAGGTGTTCCCGTTTGTCATGGATCTAAAAAAAAACGATTTATTTTTGCAAATAGAGATATAGTTTCTAAACTATTATAAGGTATATAACTTAAAAAAAATGTCGGTCAGTTAGATTTTCAAAAAATATTTGACATGTTTTTTTTCTTTTATTACATTAAGGGGGATGCTCCAACCAGCCCGCGAAATTCAAATTTTTTTACGTTTTTTGCAATTTGCAGGCCAGTGACATGTTGTAACTTTATAAATATTTGTGTTGCGCAAATAACAAGTATAATTTTAAATATAAAAAATATCAAAAAACTCGCTCCATCAGCTCTCACATAGAAAAGGTGCATCATGTTAAAATCTCCGAAATCTAACTACGATGCACCTTTTCTATGTGAGAGCTGATGGAGCGAGTTTTTTGATATTTTTTATATTTAAAATTATACTTGTTATTTGCGCAACACAAATATTTATAAAGTTACAACATGTCACTGGCCTGCAAATTGCAAAAAACGTAAAAAAATTTGAATTTCGCGGGCTACATCGAAGCAATCACCTTAACTGTAATTGACGAAGATATGACACTTTAAAATTACTATAGGTCGTAAGCAAGTACAGTTTTGTACGAGCCCCACTCTTGAATTTTGATACGTTATACGAGTATTTTAGTTAATAAGCATTAAGTAATTAATAAAAAAACGTATCCTTTCTTTTTCAAAACTCGTACTGACGGAGTAATTCATCAAATTTGCAATTTATTGATACCAATTTCCTGCAGTCAGCAATAAAACTCTAAAACTGCTCAAAAGCTCATTATTCTTGAAGAACGAATGCCTCCTTAATCCAAATTCATTTGACCGTCGTAAGTTTAAGTGCAGTCGTTTAACAGTTCGTTAACGAGATGCCGACAATCCGTAGCGACGAGCCGGTACCATTGTCTCTCGATGGGAGGCAAAGATAAAGCCAAGGAACAAGTGCTCTGGAAACTTTCATGTTCACTTTTTAACAAGCGGTTTGTTAGTGCAGGTTATTTTAAGTGTTGATCTATCTAAGATAAATTTATGATGGTACGATAGATTCAAATTTTCGGAAACTTCTGTTCTTTGTACTTTGTAATTACTGTAATGTATTATCTAAGCTTTCAAAATTACAAGAAAAATTGTTATTCACCAAAATCAAAGCTGTTCAAAACTTCGTTCGCGATATTTGGAAGTCTCAAATACGTTTGCTGGATAAGAAACAGATGGTGCATTTCTGTTCTCTAAAAGACAATTACTAAGCTTAACGTTACGATAACCTCGTCGTCAAGACAAAGCCTTGCGATAGTGCCGAGACATCGTCGCTGTCAGTAGCTTCGTACCTGTACCTACCCTTATTACGAGTTTTCACTATTTTACTTTACAGCATCTTTCCAGTATTTACAGCGTTTCTTGTATCGAAAAATGGAACAGCGCCTCTGGTGTGCGAAGAAGGAACTAATTTTTTCCTTGTTTGTCAATTTGAAAATGTCGCAGTTCCAGTTTACTTTAAGAATTTTTACAGAATAACTGAAAACTCATGACCTAAATACCAAACTGCTGGAGCTGGCCTAGACGCTCCTTATTATGTAGATCATTGCTGGAAAGTTTGGCACAAGGATGTGGATCAACAGTGGATGATTCAGTGGTGAAACGATGACGATTATGTTCAGAGAAACCCGGCTATATATTGCAGAGAATGTGAATATCTTGTATCCCAATCTAATAAGGTTAACTGCAAACAACCCATTCAGATACCACAACTGGACATTCGAAACAAATTGCGGTTGCTTATGATAAAATTCAGTACCGTATCTCATAAGTATATCCACAGATACAATGCGAGAAAACAAGTAAGTACTGATGCTATCGAGATAATCCAACAATATCGAAGAGATAACAACCCAATATTAGTTTGTAGTCGCACAAACGGCAAATACCACATGTCATACTAATAAAGATATCTTTACATATAATAAAATCGTTACAAAATACATGCTGCAAACCGTTATGTCTGCCTGATATCGGAAATAGCTGAATGCAATTCGCCGGGAGTAGACACATTTATGGAGTCTGCCTAGAAGTGTCTCACGTTCTAGCATTCCAACGAGATCGTGTCACATTATTCTAGACTAAAAGCGTACCTACTAAGCAATTAAGTGCAAATATGTAACATGCTAATTACGTTACACCTTTAGTTTGTAATGCTGCTAAAATAGTAGCTTTTGTCACGTAAGTTTGCACCTGGGTATTGGGAATTCTAAAGAGGTGTTTTGCATGTGACTAAATCCTACTTGAACCAAACTCGGAAAACTAGCACATTCATATGGGTGAGTTTACCCTACCTACTGCTACAAAGGTATTTAGGTATAATAATAATATTATGGTTTTGTGTAATTTATTTCATCACCACTGCTCTCAAAATGGTGAAGGAATCGTGAGAAAACCGGCATGTCCTAGAACCAAAAATTCGAAGACATGTGACATCCACTAACATGCTGGAGCCTCGGTGGATTAGGTATGGCCCACTCCCTCTCACAGAGAGGAGGCCTGTGTCCCAACAGTGGGAACATTTATAGGCTGATGATGATGATGAGCGAACATGTAAGCTATAGAACAAGCTTTTTAATATTTTTGAAGTACTTAATTTTGATACGTAATCTTGTTTTCCTCTTTTTAGCCTGTTTATTACTTTTTACTACATTCATCAGCTACAAAACTACAAAGTAGAACATGTAAACTATCGAAAGAGGTCAGACTCCTACGTTAACAGTAAATAAGTACTATCGAGTAAGAATTTTGCAGCCATAGTCCATAAACTACTTACTTATGATATAGTAAAATGACGTCTATTTTAGTACCCGTCCCATAATATTGGATTGCCGACGCCCACAACACTAGCTTATTGAAATCAGTTTGAAAATTCTTGAACTGTTAACTAGTCACCGATCATGTTTTAGTTCAGAATGTTATGCATCAAAATGCATACGTACAAGTACCTAATTACTTCTCATTAATAAATCACATTAATGTTTACGATTGGTATTACAACATTTACAACTTTACAAGTGATACTACTGAATAGGGATGCACGATAATAATATAATGTGTCGATAGTTTGGCTCGATCCGGATCGCTACTAGGATGGTTTCGAAATTTCGATACGACTTCCCAAATATCGAATTGTTTTGTTTTTAAATTATGGAATCAGGCGTTACTTTGCCTAAATCCATGAAGTTAAATGTTATGAAAAATATTAAGTTTTAATTCCGCGAGACATGTAGATACCTATTGTGTTTTTTTTTTAATTCGTACTTTTATATGGATCCAGATAACGTCATTTTCGCCTATACCGATTCCAAATATGATGTAGTATCGATCGGATACTTTAAAGTATCGGATAAAATCGTGTATCAGCATCACTAATATTGGACTGATGTGGTCTATAAAGGTCATTCGAGGCGCCCGCGCTCCGTGTGAACCGTACAGTACTTACAATAATCGAAATGGAATGTCCGACACTTATTTTGAAGTTTTATTAATGCTGATATTAGAAAAACGCCGAATTCAATCGAGTGTTTAATGTTATGTTTTTATGTATGCTTTTGAGATCAGTTTTGACTTTTATGATATTGCTGGGTAGATAGATAGGTACAGGTTGATTCTTTTTCTCATAAAAGAAATAAGAGGCAAAATAAAATTAATCTTTACAAATTCATCTCAGGAAAACTCAAAAAGGTTGTGAGTTGTTGTGTGTTGAATTCAAGAATTAAAATAATTCTCGAATTAAAGAAAATACTCTTTAAAGGTTTTTAGTTATTTTTTTAAGTATTTTTTTTTAACAAGGACACATTTTAATGAATTATTCATTTATACAAAGGATATGTCTATTTATCGTTTTACATTCTAGTTTTTTTTTTAAGATTTCAATTCAAAATCTTCCAGTAGGGGATAAAATTGGCTTCATATGGTGTCAGTCACGGTTTTCTTACCTTCTCCCTAACAACATCTCCACCGGTGTCTGAACAAGACATCGTTATAATAATATTATCGTGACCCTGCATTTATTTTTCTTTTAAAAATTAAACAGGTGAGAGAAAGTCATGGAAAGAAAGAAATATCATAATAATATGAGATGTTTTGAATTACAGGAGGATTAATTAAAAAAGGTTTCATAAATCACTGTGATTCACAATATGACAAGCAATGTAACAATTCTTCATGAAAAATTTTTCGCAATGAAATTGTGTATATGGTACCTAAATAATTTATAAGATTTTCGAGGTTCGAATGAGATTTTCTGTTGGAACAGTTTAACGAGAAAAATATGTGAGTTTATACATGTAAGAATTCTTATGAAGTCTAGCTGTATTGTTAGAACGACACTAGCATTGGAATAGGTTTATGACAAATCCAGTAGCAGAATTATTGGTAATAATTAGGTCACCGTTCCTACAACAAATTGATTAAATTCTTAACCATTTAGTCATCAACGCAAGTAAAGTTTATATCTGTATAATTTTAATCAGTATCTATTATCGCACTTAGTTACCATATTTCTCAATATCCTTCGTGCAAGTAAATCGTAATCCAATCTTTAGAGCTATTTATCCCTAACATATAATTCAGTTACCCACATTTATATTATGATTATAATCAAGTGGACGTCTGAACCGGGCATTAAGGGGCAACAGCGGGCAATAGTGGGCAATACTTTCAAATGTGCGGGCAATAAATAAGATTGAAGGCGTGGTCGTCAAAGGATACAACTTTACATAATTTGTTGACTTAGTTTGGCGTTTTATTGTTCGTTAAATATTGATAATGTTATGTACATAATGTATTCGCAATTTGATTTGATTTACGAAGTAATAAGACCAACAAAAGACGCTGATTATTGTATATTCATGAAGATATGTTTAAAACATGACATGATTACCATTACTATTTGATAGGAAAAGGCTTTGCATTCCTAGTATTATAATAAATTATTTACATTCGTTTGGTTTTCCATTTTCTGTAACAGAAAGAGAAAATATATAACAGTATGAATGCATAATATAAATTATTTGTGAAATTGGACACTTTTTTAAAGGTATGTTTAAGTGTTAACCGCAGCCCTTGAACGCAAAGGACAATAGAAGTAGGGTTGCCATCCGTCCGGTTTTCTTCGGATTTGTCCTAGTTTAGAGGACATCCGGGGGCTTCATTTGTAGTCAGGGTTTAATAATTTAAAGTCTTGGGCCACCCGCGACACATGCACACTTCACCGCCCGACGTACCTACTTTGCCACGGTATTTATTCTGTGCCACGGTGCGCACTTCGACTCATGTCCGGGTTCTGGACTTTAAAATCCGGGGTTTTCTGGCGTCTTGTCCTGGTTTCCAAATTTTAGAGAAGGCAACCCTTAATAGAAGGAACAGGGTGGGTTTTAGTCAGTACAATATTGACGGCCCTACTGCACCCACTGCACCCAGGGCTAGGACTCATTAATTTATAAACCGTTATATAAAAAACACCTCAATTAAAAATAATCTTCACACATCAATGTGTCAACACCACATTAAATTAATCATAATAGCAACTGCTGTCAACAATAAACCCGTATACTCATATTTACTTCCGCAGATTTTTCAACATGGAAACCCCCATTAGGATGATGGGAACTCGCAGTTTGTTACAATAATCTTAGACACATGCTTCACTATATTCCACGTTTAATTAAAAACACATTGTTGTTTAAATATACTTTAATTATTATCTGTCATGACGGCCTTGTGTGGGCAGTCTCGTAAATATTATGAAGTTAAAATAATATAAAGTGTGTTATTATTTGTTAAAGTGCAGGCATCATGGTATCGTCAAGTACATCATAATTATGTGCAATTGCTGTTGTGGGATTGTGTCAACGTCGTTATTAATATTTTTATGGTAGTGGTTACTTTTATAAACAACATCCTGTAGTTGCACTATTGCGCAAACGGTGCAATTGTTTTTCACGAATTTTCCACTTCGACAATGCAATGCACCACACGACGAAAATATAGCGACTGTGAAAAAAAGAAATGAAAGCAAGTTTTATAAGCCGATTAGGTGCGTAGTGCGTGCGTACACACAAAGCGAGCAGGCTCGCGAGGCATTCGCCGCGCGTAGCAGCTCGGTTAGTGTGGACGTGTCTCGGCCGAGGCAACAGCGCGTACTGCCGCGGGCCAGCGGCCAAGCGCCCGAGCCATCCAGTGTCGGCTTTTTGTTTTGCTCGCATAAATTGTTTCGTGCCTCGGTCGAGCAACAATAGGCGCGTCTACAAGAGCAAGCAGCCTCGCGAGGCAGTGTCCTCGCGCGACAAATGCCTCGCGAGGCTGCTCGCTCTGTGTGGACGCACAATAATACTAAGCCACTGTGATGCGACTTTCGACCGGGGTTTCGGTTGTTGCAAAATGGCATCCCAAGTCGCATATCTTAAAGTTGAGATGAGTGAAGTGTGAATGCGTAATTCAGCCTAGCTAGAGTTGCGACTTGCCATTAAAACATGTCTGCAGTGTAAGAATTTCTAGTTCGTTATGGGTCTGGCAATTGTTATTGGGTTTTTCTTTATGGAATTCCTGCTAGTGTTTTAATTACAACAAATGCTTTCGAAAGCCAATGAGGAATCCAAAAGACGCGTGTTTATCATGATTTTATTTATCAGTCCAATGGAATTCAAGGCTGCTGACAGGTTGAAACTGAGCCCTGGCTAGACCATGGAAAGCAAAGGGAACCTTCCTGTCCAAGTTATTTAACCATTTGCAACTTAAAAGTTCAATCTCATTGAATCTAAAGTCACATACATACGTCTCCGTATGTACGCGTCATTATATGTGGCGCTTGAACTAATTAGGACGTGTCGTATCAGTCAAGTGCTAACAATCAATGTAGATATGTTATAGAATTCGCAGCTGCCTTACATGTCAATGAAATCATAATTCAATAAGGCAATGATATGTTACCACTAATTTAATTGACACTTTATTACGTTTCAAACCTTTAATAGAATTATGTTTTGATCTTGAGAACAATTTCAGTATAACCTAACTGTTTTTGGACTACCTACTCGAAACGGTGAAGGAAAACATCATGGCATGTTCTTAACATTGTGACATCTTACAAGCCTTCTTTTAGAGGTATTCCACTGGCGCCTGGCACCTGCGAAAAATGTTGACAGAAGCCTTATGTGGAATCGATAAGTGCCAGTAGCTGAGGTGCAATTGTCAGCGGGTAATCTATGTGGAATACCTCTTCTTTTATAGGGTGCTAAAATCATCAAATGAGTCTTCCCAGGCTTGATGGAGGGGAAAGGACTGTCAGACTCTTACTGACTAAAAGTCAACCCTTTTCCTTCAGTTGCCCTTCGCTTTCCGGGGCCACGGTGTCAAATAAAGTACAATGGATTACAAACCGTCTTCCTCTCACAGAGAGATTAAGGCATGTGTTCCAGCAGTGGGAAACATAAGGCTTATTACTTATACCTTTTTTACATTTGCTGTAAGAATTTTCATGATAGATGAAAGCATTATTTTTATGATTGATGAAAGATTACTCTATCGTTATTGAAAATCATATAGTAAGAAGCCTATTCTGACTTCTAAGTAATTAACAATAATTGTTTCGTCTATCAAAAACCAATAACTCATAAATAAAGATGTCTGACATTAATGACAGGTGGTTTAACTGCCAGTTAAGTAAAGGCTTGTCAAAAGGTTGCGCCATTAATCTAACAACCTTTCCTGGTTCTTGATTAATTCGTTATTATGTATACACCCTGTTTGTGTATGTAGTGCAATTTGTGATTAGAGGCAATTGAACAAGGTTGTATTAAAATATGTAATTAATCTTATAATTAATTAAGTCTGATTTATAAAGTTTAAAGCTTGTAACAGACGGATGATGTTAATCATAAATCTACATCGGCCTGATAGACTTATGTATCATCATAATAAGCAACTGAAGTCCCAAATAGTTTTATCTAATATAAAACGGGGATAGATGTTTTTACTTAGTCACTTTATGAACGAAACCTGGTAGGTTCTGAGTGAGACCTTTTCTATGTAGGTACTTATAGATACTATTTGAAAGAAGAATGCCCAAAAAAAACCCAGAGTCGATTAAAATAATTTATGAACAACAAAATAGACCTTAAGTCAGAGGACATAAATACGCTATTCGTTTCGCATACAACCATAACCAAACAGGCCAGCAGCATAGACAGGGTCAAAATTTTTCAACTGGGCGTGGATGGCTTTATCCGAAACTATGAGGAATATCAAAAAACGTTGAAAGGAATCTCGAGCCCAATTTTAAAGAAAACTAGAACTGCATCATTGGATTTAGAAAAATCAATAATCCTGGTCAGGAATCGAACCCGCTAATCTTGGAAAAAAACACACCCTGTATTATTACACCATTCGATAGTGTTGCTAATAAGGATCAAATTCTGGGAAGTAATCATATACGGCAAACTTAAGGAAATAGCTGATTTGAAACATTATTTATATAGTTGACTTGAAACAATATAAAAATCGTAACTTATCAATTTCTCAAAGACGCCTGGACCGATTTTGAAAATTCTTCTTTTTAAAATTAAATTTAGCGAATCAGTTTAGTTAGTTCCCTTATGTATTTTGATGGGCAACTACGGAACCCTACACTGTGCGTGGCCTGACACGCACTTGGCCGGTTTTTTTTTTACTTGGTGATGGTTTAATCGGAAACTATTATTGGATTTGGGTAATAGTATGTATACTCTACCTTGCCACACATAAGTCGTTTTAATCGATTCTGGGTTTTTGCTCCATGTCTTTTATCACCGAGCCGCCGAATTGTGAATGTTATACTTACGTACGCCATTATTGTCACGTGCTGTCACGTGCATCAGACCGCTCTTATAATAAATTGTAAATTTTAATGTTAAATGTATGCGATGTGGCTGTACTTTTCTAATAAATAAATAAAGACCTTTGCCCGGCAATGGGGCATTAAAGGAATAAACTGTTTACAATGGCTAAAAGATTATAAACTGTTCTTAATTTTAACTGAAAACAATATTTTTATCTATTTTATGTTTAATATAACAATATTCAACGATAATTTTAAAATACCGCCCTAGTTATTCTCAAATTAGTTCGCAGCAGCCTCCATCACTTGAAACATGACACTAATAAACATCACAGACGTGTTACAAGCAGCCATTGCACATATCAATAGCCATTAAGAAAAACTCTTCATAATACAAGCCATAAAAATAATGTCTCTATTATAGGGCTACCACTCTGGCCCGTATTTGTTCGGCATTAAACTAACATTTATGTCCTGACTTTTTTCAAAAAATCTTGTTTTAAACTCAGGAGAATAAATGTAAACCAAAACCATTAATCAGCGATAGTTCCGATTTCCCTCACCGCGAGCATTCACCTGTAATGTAACGTTACAGATTCGAACATTTCATCAGTGACCCGGACAATCGAGCATCACAATGCGCACCTTGTATCAAATCTATACTAAATGTACGCGAATGCTCGTCAGTCAGGGAGGTAGTACTTATTATAATGTAATGCTCAAAGTCGAATCTATAATGTTACATTACACGCGAATGCTCCCGGTGAGGGGGCGCCTTTAAACACCCGACTTTTCGTCAGGACTATTAAAATTTAAAAACTGGCAACCCTAACTCAAGTATCAATGTCAAGTGGCCGAACGCACCACAATCTTTAACTGATTGGTAATGACGTGCACACTCGTTTAAGGTATATTTACGAGTCTCGTGTGCACTCGCCTTGTCTCTAACATTGTATATCATTGGCCTTATTGGTTTTGTCGTTTACTATTGCTCCGGTAATTGACCAATCATGGCTACATGAGTTTTTATTATTATGCATGGCAAACTGTGGACCTCTTGGTCACGTAAGAACGAGCTTTGGGCACACATTGGAAGATAAGGGTAGGTTTCTTCAATCATTTTCATCGTCCTATCTGGGGGCACGGCAGTGCCCCGCCAAGTCTCGAGCAAAAGGGCACGGCCGTACCATCTTTTCTCGAAGCGATTCGCGGCTGTTTCGCCCCCCCTATAACTTCGACGTGGACAAAGCTAGGAGTTTAGGTTTTCGGTGAATAATAGTAGGCATTAGAACAAGCTTAAGTTCGAAATTACATGCCAATTGAATGAATAGTTTAGGAGTTACGGTCGATCAAAGTTACACCATTTTGTCACTCACTCACTGACTCACTGACCGATCATCAAAAATCTAAGGTACTTCTAGCAGACTTAGAAACTTCAAATTTTGCACCAAGATAGGTCATTAGCCACATATAAAGGAAAAATTATAAAAACATTAAAAAAATAATATACCTTAAAAAACAATTTTATATTTGCGGTTTGGCAAGAACATTGTGTATGGATTTTGACTGCATTGTTAACTTTGTTCGTTGTATAAGTTAGTATTCAATTGGATGAATACATACATAGAATAGAAAGGAATAATATAAATGTAATACATAGACTATAATTAATATAAATTAATACATAAAGTTCATAATTCATTAAATTAATAAAGCTAAAACTCCATTGTATTGCGATAAATATTTTATGCGCGCTCGATAGATGGCGTTGTACCTGTCTGAATCGCGCTATGGTTTCGTTACAGAGCGCAGTCTAAGTAGTACTTTAAAATAATTCAATAATTTTCATTTGATAGCGCCATCTATCTATGAACAACCATTTCGAAACTAATGAAATATTGTAGCGATATTCGGAGTAGATTTATTATTGTTACTGAAACAGTTATTTAGGAAAATAGTTTATTAATATAACATAGACATAGTTACATATCTAGTTGTTTACGTGTTATTTAGTTTAGTTATATTTTCAGTTTGTAAGTTAGCAGACATATATTTATTTAGTTATTTGTTAGTTAGTTTAGTTCTATTTAGTTTGTTAGATAGAGAATGGGTCCTAAGCAAAAAAGTAGCTGAAGTCCAAGAAATTATGAGGACCCACCAAAAACATTAAATGTAAAAAATGCCAAGTCTCTCGATGCAGTCTTTCCATCGTAAAAAGTTTTGAGATCTCACAGAAGCCAAGTCCTATTCAAATTATTTTGTAGTTATAAATCAACATTTAGTAATTATATCAATAGTTTTCTTTATATTATAACTATAGTGACTTGGCAATGAGCACAAATTAAAAGCTGCTAGCTGCCTGGAATTATGTGCAAATGTTACTGACGAGACCTGTGATCAGATTATTTGTTATGTGTGAACAGGGCTGGGCAGTATTTGAATTACTTGTAATTAAAATACGTAATTGAAATACAAATACGTATTTGGTATTTGTATTTCAATTACTTCCTTAAAATGTAATTTATAATTCGTATTTCAAATACCTGACGACGAAGTATTTTGTAATTAGTATTTCAATTACTTGAGGCTTCAAAATACATTTAATATTAAAATACATTTAAGTTAACTTCATTTATCGAACGTGAGGGTGATTGCGAGGTGAGATTGCAATGATGGTAAAACAGCTATTATGTAAAGTCAGTACATCAAACGAAACAACTACCACAGTCTGCCTATTTTCTTTAATAGATTTTGAACCTTATTGCAATTGTAGCGGAAGGTTATTTTTCGATTGGTAAAATTTGACAGATTCGGGTAGGTTGACCTGCTGGCATCTGTATTCTGGACACTATGACCACAGTATAATTATCTTTACAGTAGTGGAACTCGGCCGCATGATAGAAATAAATGCCTACAGCCGCGCGGTACGTAAACATGCGTTAGGGCTGGCTGCCCGTCTCCAGCATTTTAATTACATTTGCCTACTTTCTGTTTCTATTTAGTTTTGTGGTCGTAAATGGGTATACTTTTTTGATATAAACAAATAAAATACTTTGTTTATTGAATAGGAAGTGTTCAATAAAAATGCGTGTTGTTTTTACCCGACTGCGCTAGGAGGGTTATTGATTGGTAGATTTAATTTAAAAAAACATGTTTTTGTTTGAAAAACAATTCGGGCTTATTTTGCGACCTTATTTGCGCCTCGACTGAGTCGTACGAAATTCTTTATTATTAACTTTTAAAATATATAATAAATCCGCATTCTAATATAAAGCTTAATTAAAAATTAAGCAACCAAAAACAGCACAATATTTACTACTCGTCATATTAAATAAATGTACTTGAACTGATTTGTAGTGAAAAAATCGCGCGGTTATTGTTAAAAAAACAACACACCGTCCGCGTCCGTTCGTCACTGCGGCTGCGGTACAGTCGTGACGCTCTGCGCCCCGAGCGCGCCCCGACATCGAGGCGCGTAGGCATAGCTCGCGTTTCGTCCGTTTGTATGAAGTCGGAGTACTGTATAATAATATTACCGTGCTATGACTGTACCTCAAACTTAGCCATCAAAACGCAAAAAAATATGCACGTCGAATTGTGAATGTCAAGCTAAGAATTTCCTCTATATACCTACTTTTCAGGCATTCAGCTCCCATGCTGGTCGAATTAACCGACTTCAAAAAGAAAGAGGTTATCAATTGACGGTATGTTTTTTTTTTTTTCTTTGTGTGTTTGTTACGCGATTACTCCGCCAATTATGGACCGATTTTCAAAATTATTTTTTTGTTCGAAAGAAGATACATTTTAAGATAGATTTTTGAAGTGGTCCCATTGTTACCATGTCAGGATCTGATGATTGGATCCTGGAGAAATTGAGGGCAACCCTCAAATTTTATAGGCTCGCACATCGTTTTTCGCAAATTTGATGAAGTAATTTAAGTACTTGCGTATGGTAATCATCATCTCATGTAGCTGAGTTGATGATGGAAGGTACAACACCTCAAGTAAGGACTTAGCATCGACTGATTTACTAAATTATGTTTGTGTTCGCATATCTCCGGAACTACAAGTCCGATTTAAGTAATTCAACTTAGGGAATACTGCAAGTTTCATCAAAATCGGTTCAGTAGTTTTCGAGATAGGGAATGAATGAAAGAGATGTTAACGATGTTATTACCGGTGTTACGGATTACAAATTTCTAGTGCACATGTAAGAAAATTATGTATTTGACAAGAATTGTGGTTGAATATTAAAACTAACAAGAGTAAAATAAAAACATTTCCAAAAAAAAATTTAACCGCCTTCAAAAACAACCACAAAAACCGGCCAAGTGCGTGTCGGGCCACGCACAGTGTAGGGTTCCGTAGTTGCCCATCAAAATACTTATGCGAACTAACAAAACTGATTCGCTGAATTTAATTTTAAAAAGAAGAATTTTCAAAATCGGTCCAGACGTCTTTGAGAAATCGGGGAAAATACATAAAAAAAACATTACGACGAATTGAGAACCTCCTCCTTTTTTTGAAGTTAGTTAAAAATAGTTGACAATAAAAACCTACCTATCCCCAAAACATACCCACCTATTATAGCTGTAAAAATAAAGTTGACAAACTTACATTTGCAGTTGATGAACATGTTCTCCGATACAAATGTATCGGAGAACATGTTTAGGGAAATATGTTATCCAAGTACGTTTTATAAGTTGGTCGACTATTACTCGTAAACTTGTAAAGCCTACTTAGTCATGATAATTTTCTATTAAATTTCGTTATATATACTACTATTGTTAATTTTTTCATACCCTCAAACATAACCGTTTAGCTGGTAGAGGGGGGGGACGGGGACACTCGAGTCGAGCAAAAGTTAGCACTTGAAAGCTTAATATTGAAATATTAAGCTTTCAAGTGCTAACTTTTGCTGCAAACAATTTTTGAAGGCGGTCACATTTTTTTTTGTAATTTGTAATTAGTATTTTGTATTTCAATTAAAAATAGCTAAAATACTGTATTTTGTATTTTATATTTCAAATACCTTACTTTTAGATATTTTGTATTTAGTATTTTAATTACTTGCGATACCTGCATTTTGTAATTTGTATTTCAATTAAAGCAAAGCATGTATTTTGCCCAGCCCTGTGTGTGAATCATGATGGTCACTACCGACTACATGTTCCAATACAATAATTATGAATACCTTACGGGCCATCGCTTTATGAAAGTAAATGATGAATGTTAAGAGAATATATAAAGTAAAAGAGAATGTTTATGCATGCGGTGTGTGTAACTTTCAACTCCTCCAAATATGCCGTTTTATTTGTTTTGACTTGTGCTCATTGCCAAGTCACTATAGTTATAATATAAAGAAAACTATTGATATAATTACTAAATGTTGATTTATAACTACAAAATAATTTGAATAGGACTTGGCTTCTGTGAGATCTCAAAACTTTTTACGATGGAAAGACTGCATCGAGAGACTTGGCATTTTTTACATTTAATGTTTTTGGTGGGTACTAACTTATTCGCCCATATTAGCATTTTACATGGTTCAATCAAGTTAAAAAAACCTTTATTTTATACTATAAAACCCATCGTCACCCATCTTTAATGGTTAAGGCTGTAGAATCGGCCATTGAATTGATTTATCGCCATACTCACGTCCGTTATCTAGACAAATAGGTATCCATCGCACTGCGCGCCTAACTCTAGCAGAGAAAAAAATCCTAACCGAATAAAACCTTTTACATTTTATTATTTTAGTGCACAATATCTAGTACAGTATCGCTGCACAAAAAATATGAGGGAGCTTTTGTGAAAAAGCTTTTCAGAGTAGAAAACATTGCACAACGTAAATTGAATAATAAAAGTTCATTTTAGCAAAGCTTTTTTTAACCGTATACGAGATGTGGCGGCCTTAAATTGTGGCGTGAGGCGAGAGTTTCATTAGACGTAACGTTTCAGCCCCTGAGCCATTGTTCGCGATAACTGTGCTGTAAATGAGCTAATCCTCGTCGGGCAACAAATAGAGCTGCAGCCGGTAAACCGCTGTAAACAAACAACGGTTGGTTAGAGGACTAATAACTCACCGCGGTGCAATCTGCCTTATTACACGAACAGGTAAAATGGGAGTACAGGACCTTAATTTTTTTGATGAAAAGATTTTGTTATTGTTTACGTGTTACGCTTTAGCAGATATGTATGTACTATTTTTATTCAAGTTCTACGTTACAGACACGCGTAAAAAACAAAGTTCTTTTGTTTGTTTTCCCCAATATGCTACGAGAATTTCAAATCTACAACTATTTACTTTTTAAATGGGTCAAACGCCTGCTAAGGCACAAAGGAACACACACTAAAAAACGTTCTTACTTCATTAAACCTTTAACAAATATTTTAAGTTGAAATCCTATCCAATATTTTAGCTTTACCTTGAAAAGGCTCTCACGTTACAAGCTTATGAAAAGGCCACTTGACCTAAACAAACATAATTTACGTAACTTTACATTAAACAATGATTCATTCCATTAAAACAGATAAAATCTAGAAATATTATGAAAAACATTAATAGGAATCTGCTGATGCGTGTAGATATTGTATAAATGTTGGAATGGTCGGTGTTAATGAAAACAAACTGGTTGCACACCTGACCGGCCACCGGCAGCCGGGGCGGCAGCGCGGGTATCGCCTTACAAGAACAACATGGACAAGTTAGTACATGGAGTGATCGCGATGCAGAAGTATTAATTTCTCTCACTACCGACTTGTATAAACGACCAGAGGATGACAATATGACAATGCTATAATTATGATAACTAGAGCCCGAAGCCTACACAAGTGAAAACCACTCCCAAAGTGGTTTCTATCATGACAACGTTGATCAATAGCTTCGACATACGTATAAGCTTCTGAGCTCATGTGAACATTTCGTCATTATGTACAGATGCCAGCACATCTACCTACCTCAATCTGTCAAATTTCTTTAATAGATTTTCAACGTTATCACAATAGTGGAAGGTTAATGTTTGATTGGTAAAATTCTCAACAGATTGGAGTAGGTTGACCTGCTGGATTCTGTACATTTTAAAGTGAGTGATAGCATCACACGTCTCGTTTCTATGTTAAATAAAACTTTAATGCCGGAGCTCAGGCATAGGGTTACCCTTGACTCTCACAAAAATATTTTAGCGAATGCTGACTGAAAACACGCTGAATAAAATGTACAAACCACTTTGCCGACTCTAAAACCAGCTCCAGTGTTCCTCGCTCCTCCCCTTAGTAACTGATATAGCTTCGCAACAGAATCACTGCCATTATCTCTCCATTTGCTGCCCACTCAGTGGATGACACCGTCAACTGCGCAGACGCAGCGTCTATGAGTTTCATTTTCATTGAGTCATCTTTAATTAACGACTCGTATTGAGCACAATCATGTCTGAGGGACATAAATTGCTGGAATAAATGGGATATTCAACTTTTATGCTATTTTTATGGAAGATTGCATTTGAGGTTACTATTTTCCATTATAGAATAAATAGATAGGTAAAGGATAAATTTTATTGCGCGTATCGCGTGGATGTCGGAATATAACAATGAATTTTTTAGTGCGAAGCGTTTAATTATCGCCACGTTTTTCATTTATAAACCCTGTATTTCGAATTCAAGAATATTTAACGTGTTTGTAATAAACGCCCTCTGTTGTTCAAAGGCAGTACCATTCAATTGCTATTGGATTAGAGTAGTTTGTATATCGATTTGAATTCGATATTGTTTAATGAATTAAATTAATGTTGGTATGGAAAAAAAATTGATGGAACCTACTCTAAATCCTATTTCAGCTCGCGTGAACGTAAAGCGACAAAAAGAGTTAAAACTCCAAAACAAATAAAATCCTTAGATTTTTTTTTCCACTCCTCCCACTCCACTCCACTCCTCCCACTCCACTCCACTCCTCCCACTCCACTCCACTCCTCCCACTCCACTCCACACCTCCCACTCCACTCCACACCTCCCACTCCACTCCACACCTCCCACTCCACTCCACTCCTCCCACTCCACTCCACTCCTCCCACTCCACCCACTCCACTCCACTCCTCCCACTCCACTCCACTCCACTCCAACCGCTCCACTCAACTCCACCCGCACCCCTCCACTCCACCCGCTCCCCTCCACTCCACCCGCTCCCCTCCACTCCACCCGCTCCACTCCACTCCACCCGCTCCACTCTACCTGCTTCTCTCCACTCCACCCGCTCCACTCCACTCCACCCGCTCCACTCCCCTCCACCCACTCCACTCCACTCTACCCGCTCCACACCACTCCACCCGCTCCACTCCACTCCACCCGCTCTACACTACTTCACCCTCTCCACTCAACTCCACCCGCTCCACTCCATTCCACTCCAGTCCAGTTCACTCCAGTCAACTCCACTCCTTTTCAGTCCACTACACTCCACTTCACTCCATTCCATTCCTCCACTCCACTCCACTCTACTCCACTCCACTCCACTCCACTCCACTCTACTCCACTCCACTCCACTCCACTCCATTCCATTCCATTCCATTCCATTCCATTCCATTCCATTCCATTCCATTCCATTCCATTCCAGTCCATTCCTCCACTCCACTCCATTCCAGTCCAGTCCAGTCCATTCCATTCTAGTCCAGTCCCAGTAAATTACGCAAAGTAATGCGCCTGGCGGGGTTCGAACCCACGACCTACAACTCGTAAGTCGGGACCGATACCACTGGGCCACCACTGCTCTCAATTGAATTGATTACGATGAAACAAAATACCGTACATAAATGTTACTTCAATAACACCTCGTTTCCAGGTTTTCTTAAAACGCCATCTGCCGTGCGTTGAAATAATTATGTTTAAGTTTATTAATTGAATATAAGTAGTTTTTCCATTCGAAGCTAGATCGCGCTACTGACCTACGCGTCTCGGTGTGAACTGACCGTAATTTTACTTCTGGAACACTTTAAATTCAAATATCTTTTGATAGACTGAACCGATTCCGATGAAACAAAAACTAAACGTTACTTCAAGGTACGGTCAGTCGTTGTGTATTAAAGTTATCTACAGAGCTTTCGTACATTTTAAGTGATGCCCGAACAAATAAACATACAAACAGACATACAGACAAACAGACAAACAGACAAACAGACAAAAATTCTAAAAATGCTAGAAATGGGTTCTATTGGTTGTCCTTTAATAACCTGGCTTTATTTTTTGAGTTTTTTTTTAATGTACAAAAATTACTTTTCTACAGTTTTATTATATGTATAGATATAGATAGAAGATCAATACTACGATCTACCATATCGATGCTTCCGGCAACAAATGTCGTAAACGCCATTTTGGCGAAAATGAGTTAAGAATGCAGCCCTACTTAATTTTTGGCGCTGCGTCGATCTAAAAATGTGAAAAAAATATTCGCCTAAAAAAAATACTTTTACACCCAACATTTTTACTAGTATAATCAAGATTTTTTAGAAAAGAGGGTATGTATAACTCATATTGCTTAGAACCGAATAACCGTGCAGGTCGTATAATACAACGTACAAACAGCAGTCGGTCGTAAAAACATGAATACATAATTAATTGTAATTACACCCCACAATCATTTTTAAAACGTAAGCTCTGCTGAGAAACAATTGTCGTAATGTCACTTGGTCTTGGAGAATTGGTTTGAAAATTTAATTATGTAGGTCTTTACTGCCGGGACATACTTATATGCCAGCAGATTCAATGCACGCTACAATAGAGAGGGAAGTTAAAAGAATCATAGTTTGGAGCAATCATAGTAGAAAGCGGCCAAGGCCTTATATAGTCAATGTGATGGACTACTCAGATTTTTTGAACTGGAGTGAAATAGCATCAAACACTTTTACAAAAGAAACCTTAAAGAATATTAATTGGAGAAACATTAGAGTAGCAACTTTCAGAAAGACCAATTTAAACCAAATAGAACTCAAGTATTCAATGAAAGAAGATGCAATTACACATCGAATCAAGTTGTTCGAAGATGTCAAGCGTAAAAGAAAGGGAAAAGGGAAGAATAAATCAAAAGAAAATACAGAAGAAATGTTAGAATTACAATATAATCGAGTAAAGCAGTTCAGATCTGCAACGATTGTGTGATCAGGGGACAATACACAAACGGTTTCATGCCGAATACAAACAGCTTCCTTGTCAGTCTCATAATGTCATTGATACTCTTCCTGAGACTGACGAGGAAGATGAAATTTCTGATTAATTATCTTCTATCAGAAAATCAGGTCTTCAAATTTCTGGTTAATAATCTTCTATCCAATGACAGAAGATTATTAATCAGAAATTTGAAGACCTGATTTTCTATAACTCGTCGTCGTATTATGTTTTTTCACCAACGACACTAAAAGTTAGGTAGACCATAGTACAGAAGCTTTCCGAACAAACAAGATCTAGAAAGATGAACTACCTAAATTTTTAAGGGCGTTGGTGAAAACGGGCATTGTTTATTAAAATTATTAGAGCAGTAAGCTTGGTAGAATGTTTACTTATATTTTTTAGAAATTCATTATCAATACGTTTTAAAAAAATTTCGTGATTATAAAATCTTTTTGAAATCAATGAAACAAAATGATTACTTAACATTTTGAATTATGTCTGGCTGGTTAGGTACGCCGTTGGAGGTAGAACACTATAGGCATCTTGTAACAAACGCTTGATTAAATTATACGGGACGATGCCTATAATATACTTACTTAAGTGTATTTTTATACCTTTAGGACCTAAAGGTATAAAAATTTCGAGCCGCGACAGAAACAATGATGATGAATGATGATTGATGTACAAGATCCTCTAATGGAAATTTAAGTGATTGGTTTAGACATTTTTTTACTTTGAATTTGTATTAGTGCCTTGCTTAACCATTATTTTGATTAAACGATGACGGTCAATGAATAAAAAACCTTTTTTAATTATGCCAATTTGTGTTTTATTTTATTGTTTTTATTACAAGTAATGAAAACTCAACTTACAGTCTTAAATTCATTGATTTGCTTCAGATATTTCCATGTTTGTTACATACCATCGCATCAGATCGTGGTTTTTACACTCATTTTTATTTCAGTATATGGTTTTTAAAACCAAACCCAGAACTATTGTATTTAAAAACTGGTGCATACTTCTAACTTCCGTTAGACAAATCGTTCTCCATTGATTTGTTAGTGGTCGTAAATACCAACTTCTTGAATTTTCTGGGGTGTATGTCCAAGCTAACTTTTAAAATAAGGCTTTGACATAAATAGCAATAATATATTATGAAACACCATCGTATTTTACGTATTTCTTGTATAGAACACAATTTTACAACTTTTAAAGTTAAAAAGATATTAGCCAAAAATGAAATTATTTTTTGTTTTTCGTTGATTACCAAAAGTGCTATTTTGGTGTTTACGACCTTTGTTGTCGGAAGCATCGATATATGAGTACTACGATGTTCACTTTTGCCAGATGGTCCACGATGCTTCCGTATTGCGCATTTATTATCTTTATTACGACGTAGAAATCGAAAGCCAGTTTGCTGATCTTATTGTTAATTAATTAAATTATTAAATTAATGAATACACAACAAAAACAGGTTGTAAACACGATACAAAATCTGTATATCTTTGGTATTATTCACATCTTTTACGGTAATATTGTAAAAATAACACCTTCTTTTTGAAGGCTATTGAAAAGAGAATCCCTCTTTGAAAAGAGGGATTTACAGAGCAGTAAATGTTATCAAGGTCTCTGGCTTCTATGGCTGGCGGTTAATGTGCATTTTAAATTCTATATTAAAAATAAATAACTTAACACGTACAGGATAAACATGTCATATTAAATCACACTAAGTATAAGCCCTATCGTACACAACACGACGTAAGTCTCCGATACTTTACGACTTTGAAATCCACGGAACTTTTGCAATACAAATCCATAGAATTTCGTACACAGGCACACGTCAATAGATACGAAAGTACTAAGGGCCTAAGCCCCTTCATACACAAGGCGACGCAAATCTCCGATACCTTACGACTTTGGCATCCACAGACGTGTGCCTTGTACGAACCCGTCGCATAGATACCAAAGTCGTAAGGTATCGGAGATTTGCGTCGCCATGTGTACGATAGCCTTAATCTACGTCGTGTGACTTGCGAGTCTACAGTTATTATCAGTAAGCTGGGTAGTTATAATTAGCACCGCAACTTGTACTAAAGATAGATATCAGGCACAAGCCTACGACTTAATCCAACTTGAATTATGTTTAAATGTTTGTTTGTTTCCTTTCTGCCATTTAACTGCTAAAAGTAACAGTTATTTAGGTTTACAACTACTTGACGTGTCACGTACTCATTATAATAATGGGTCTATTTATTGATCTAATTGCCTATAATTGGCACAAAAGAAGACGTAAGATGGAATCTCGCATTCTAAACTGTTATAACCTAGCTTCGTTTTTTTGGGTATAACGCTGCACCCACACTAGGAAAGTAAATCCTGTGATATGAATGCGTTTAAAAACATATAAATTCACATACACAAGGACCCGGCCAGACCCGAAAAAACTCCTTATAGTCTTCATACAAATAATTGTTCCGTGTGGGAATCAAACCCGCGACGAGCAGCGCAGCAGTCAATCGCTCAAGCCACTGCGCCAACCTTTTATGACTATATAATATGTATAATGAATGACTATCCATTACAGCTTCTTTTTATGCTAAAATCAATTTTACAAATAATTCGAGCATGTACCTACATACAGAGTGAATTTTTCAAAATTGGTACTCTCCGCTCCTTTCCTTTTTTTTAATATTCTTCATAGTTTCGGATATCATACCATCCATGCCCAGTTGTAAAATTCACCCTGTATTTCTGACGTTAGTAACATACTCGTACTTTTGGCGACGAGATTGGCGAAATACCTCTGCTGAGATAAAATCTTGAACACAAAAATCACGAAAGGAAATGGGAACAAATCGTGACTATCTCACTACGGAAACTGTACCACGGTAAACGAGACTTGCAGTATTACATACATTGATGAGTATAGAACACTAGATTGATGTACTTCTATGCTAAAACACAACGTGCACATCTGAGAAGTACAGTTTTGTGAAATAACTCTCACAATGTAGGTTAAATATGCATTGTTTATTTTACCACGTCGTGTTAGAGACTAACACAAGTCTATGGTAATGTTATATCACTTTATCCAGTCAAGACTGCACAATGAACTTGCATAAGAGACAGAATACCGTATTATAAGCTTAGAATATAATTATGAACAGCAACATACCATCACGCTTGTATTTCCGAAAGGTAGGGAAGGATTGAGGCTTAACATTTGGAAACTCAGGTGATGTGACCTGCTGGAACGATCCCTCTGTAGAAGTACAAGATTTTGGCATTCTACATAAGTATGTTAATCGCATGAATTTCTATCATTTTTCTACCTTTGGTGCAATTCAATACGGTCCGGTAGCCCGGTACCCTGAGACGTATCGATTCGAAGAACTGTGGCCCATTGTCTCGATTAATGAGTCAATCGTCCCTGTGTGGAAATTACAGCATTGTTTTAACATTAATGTAATACCTGCACAGTTTAGGTACCCTATTCTAAAAGCCCTGACAGCATTTCAGCGTTTACGACATCACTAACTGTAGGTAGTTAGTGTGTGTCTAGTTTAATTCTCACGAAATACAGTACACTTAGGTTTATTTGAAAGCGAATTCCAGTTGTAATCTAAAACTAATTCGTCAGTGCGATTGTTTCAAAGCGAGTGTTTCCAACGATATATTACATTTAACACAGACTGCTACAAAAGGAGCTTTGACACTTATATTAGCTTAGGACGGTCTCTAAGCCAACATTATGTGAGATAGTTATGATATTCGTACTAATAAAATAACTGACTGTTTTCACCAAAATGTACCGTCATCGTCGCCTAACTATGTAACACTATTGAAATTTCAACGCCTAGTATTTAGATACCGAGCATAAGTTTTAGTACAAAATGATAAAGGATAAAGTCTTAGAATTACAAAGTTTAGAAGCGGATAAAGATGTGTTATATTATAATATCTATGAGAAATATGTTAATTTCAAACTGGGTCGCGCTGATAAAACTGAACATTTAGATATGTTTCCATTGGAATGTGAAAATCAGATGCAGCTGTCGAATTCTTCGCTGAACGTGCAAAACTTATTTATTTCTACGCTTAAAATGACCTGGAAATCAAACCAAGCACCTGCTTAGCAGTTGCCCACACAAACACATACATACCGTCGAAAAGTCCAAACTAATCATAATTACAGTTAACATCTGACCATTCCAATTATGACATGTCATTTTTAATTATATTGGAATTTGGAATGTCAGTTGTTTGGGTTTGGTAGTTAATTTGTGGGTAGGTACGGTCGGCAAATTAAAGAAAATTTTATCTAAAACTCGCCACAATTTGATATAAAACAACGCCGCCTGTTCTCAAAAACATAGGATGAGCTCCTGAACGCACAAAATGTACTTACAATTACGTCCTGTTTAAGAAGCAATTAAGACCTAGACTGTCTTAACGGGTAACAGTGAACCTGGAACGTAAAGGGCTATAAGGAACACCGTGAATTTTAGTCAGTACGTGTGTGACATCCTCATCCACTCCACCGAGGGTGAGAAGACTTATTGAATGATTTTACCATGTAAAAAAGACCTATATGTAGGTATAGGCATTCCAAGAATCTTGGAAAAAATGTTACCGTATTGACCACAAGAGCACACAAGAAAAGCTAAGAGACGGTCCATACTTGTTACAATCTCTCGGATAGTAAAATAATGATGGGTTAGAGTCTATGGGTGCTTGTTGGCCTCAGAATAAGACCGAACTCATAGCCCGCCAATTTGATATCTTCCAAGAAATATTCCCTTGTTTTTTTTTTTAGCGTGGTAAAATCATCATATGAGTCCTCCCACCCCGGGCAGGGCGGGAGGGACTGTCAGACTCGTACTGACTAAAATCCACGGTGTCCTTCAATAGCCCTTTATGTTCCGGAGTCATTATGCTGACGCTCTTTGAGGCGCGCGTGGAACACAACGCGCCGTCCGCGTCGCCGCGTCGACCCGGGCATGGTCCATGGTCGGACAGCGAGTTGCCCTTGGAAATATTTTGACGATGACGTAGATTATGTCAATCTTCTTTCAGTATTCGAGCTAAAAGGTAATTTAAACTTAGCAGTAATTAGTAATACTTCTAACGGATAATCTTCCCAGACTTTAGTTGTAATTAAAATCGGTTTAGACTGGGAATGCCGCAATAATAAGACAGGCACGACGACTGACAGCAATAACGCACAATTTATGTTGAACTCAACGAAACTTCCCTGTAATTCATTACAGCAGATGCTCATTACCATTCTCGTGGAAATTATCAAAGTTTAGAGAAAATGTAACGGCGGGGGAAAGGCGCTTCATTATGCACCGTTCATGGGATTTTACTTAATGTAATGTAAAATGGGGTAAATTGCTTAACTGATTTCCTATTTCAAATGAAAGTTTTCGCCATTAGAAATATATTACAAATTACTTAACAAAAGTAAATTTTCTGCATCTACTAAACATGGGGTGCTAAGACAGGAAACCTCCACGTGCGCCCGTGGACTGGAGTTCCCTCTCGGATAAGTCCGGGGGGAAGACCAGTTTTTCGGGCCGGTGCACCCTGGGATGCGGGCAAAAACTCTTCCTTAGGCACGCAGTGCCTAAGGAAGAGTTTTGGGTCTGGGTTGGTTTGGGGTTTTGGGTCTCTTTGCCCGTATGCGAATATCCTGTCGTGTGGACGCTCCAACGCGTGTCCCTCTGACCAGCAGAGGGCACAGCGGCGGAGCGGGCTTACGGACGGTGAGCAATGGGTAGCTCGCCGTCCGACCAAGGACCAAGCCCGGGTCGGTGGCGCGTCGTGTTTCGCGCAAAATGCCTGCTAGGGTCGCGGGTTTTTTCTTAACCCAGGATACCGTGGCCCCAGAACGTTAAGGGCATCCGAAGGAACACGGGTGGATTTTAGTCAGTAAGAGTCTGACAGTCCCTGCCGCCCCACCCAGGGCGGGAGGACTCATTTGATGATTTTACCACCTAAAAAAAAAATCTACTAAACATTAAAATGTTGTAGTGGATTTCGACTGTTTATAGTTCGTTCTATTATTATTAAAAAAGACGTAGCATTAATCACTATTTTCACTAACTCACCTAAAATAGTTAGTAAAACTTTAAAAATATCTTATAATGACCGGCCGTTTAAGTACCTATGTCTGTAGCATACTACGCAGTACTTGAATCTTCAATCATCACAATAAAACAAAAAACAATGTGAACAAATCTGCAACATGTAAACATAGTTTGTTTGTCCATTCCCACGGTATGCGCGCGCGCAAGCCATATGGCGTCTAGCGCCAGCTAGATCTAGAATTCTCTCAAATTTAATCACACTATTATAATCTTTATGTGAGCTGCGAGCTGTTTTGAATCGTTTACTAATAAATCATAGAGATTAAATCTTGCCAACGTAAATAAATACGTCCATTATATTGACACAGTTGGGTGGCAACTCTGGCAACACTGGAGCCGCACACGTCATGCGTGCCACAGACTAAACAATAAAGCGACTTCTAGGCACGCTGATTTGTTTGTTTTAACTGGTTTTTGTTTTCTCAGACGACCTATTCCTGAAATACTAGTTAATGGTTCTGGCTAGCCTGACTAGATAATATTCTCGTAATATAAACAGGCCGTTGCCGTCATACGTAGCTCACTCAAAGCTAAAGAAAAATAAAATACCAATATAATTTTATTGATAAAGTGTTAATCCACTTTGCTACGTAGCGCCTACGGCGTAGCCCAGGGCTGCCAGATGGCCGGAAAATCCCGGAGTTCCCTGTCTTGATCCGCGTGTCTATAGGAGTTAGGTATACTTTATAATCCCGGATTTCGCATAATTTCGCACATTTTTTTTTTCATCATAATTTTGACGAGTACGTAAAAGTCGGTAAGACGGAAGGATCGAAAACGTCTATGATTTTGATCAAGTCTGAACTGTAGACTCTAAAATAATGTCTATTCAGCAAATCCAATAAAATAATACCGATTTCCAACTATCATCTGTTAATTCTTATATTTTCCTATCGACTAAACTCATAAGTCTCGAATTGTCCGTGGAATAAAACGCCTAGAACTGGCAACCCTAGGCGTAGCCCCCGTCTTAACTTGACTGCAAAATATAAAAAACTTTTTAAAAAAAAATGTAACCGCCTTCAAAAACAACCACAAAAAAGTGTAAAATAATCTACAAAATAACTTTTCTTTCGGAAGTCGGTGCCTTTGTTTTTTTTCTTTTCATTGTCTTTTTAGCCACCGACTTCCGAAAGAAAAGTTATTTTGTAGATTATTTTACACTTTTTTGTGGTTGTTTTTGAAGGCGGTTACATTTTTTTTTTAAAAGTTTTTATTTTACTCTTTTTAGTTTAAAATCAAAATCAAAATCAAAATCAAAGCATTTATTTCAAGTAGGCCAGTTACAGGCACTTTTGAATTGTCATAGACAATCAAAGGAATATTATTAAACACTACAAAAGTTATGGTGCTACAGTCCCAGTCACAAGACATAAAAACTGTGAAAGTACCGTAGATGCCCGTTCCAAGAAGTAGATCTCTATGGAGAAGAACGTGCAAGAAACTCCATGGACACTCTTTTTAGATCGCCAGAATAATTACAGAACCTTTGTTACATCATTCATTTGAGGTGGTACACTATGTGAGAACGATGTAGCAAGTTTTTGATTTAAAGTGTCCAGAGTAACAATTAAAACAAAGACAATTCAAAAACAAAATGATCAATAATTTAAAATAAACCGTGGCAGCTAAGAGATGACCAGTCTCAACTGACAGCGCCCGTTCACGAACATGACACATGCATCAGCACCATTCAGCTCAACCATTTTGGAGGGAGCTAAATGATCCGACACACGCGCCACCATCAGCGAGACATTTGAGTGAGCATGACACAATCTCAGCCGCCAGGGTCATTCAAGTCAACAAGAGACGTAGGTACTCAGTGAATGACAGCTCCGAAGCACATAGTACTCACACAATGTCGGCCATGAAACTATATAAAACAAGGAAGATTGAATTTATACAATGCAAATACAGTTGTACAGTCTTCAGCAGCTCCAACAATGGTATTAAGTATACTTCCACTATCAATTTATTTATACATTCACTGTCTCATGGAGCAGGACCAGCATGGAGCCAAGCATTATCATCAGCGATATAGTCGCTCAGTTTGTAATATGCCTGCTTACACAGTGTGCGTTTAATGCATGTTTTGAATTTCGTTTCATTCAGTTCAAGAACGTTTTGTGGTAGCTTATTATAGCATTTTAAACAGTACCCCATGAAAGAAGAGTCTACTTTGGCGAGTCTGAAGCCCGGCTGAACTAATTGGTTCCTACTTCTAGTATGATAATTATGTCTGTCACCTCTTTTAGAGAAAAGATGCAGATTTTTTCTAACGTACATTATATTTTCATAGATATATTGACAAGGTACCGTCAGGATGTTAATTTCTTTAAACAGTTCTCTTAGAGAATCGCGCCTACGGAGATTATATATGGCTCGAATAGCTCTCTTTTGGAGAATAAAGATAGACTCGATGTCAGCCGCCCGTCCCCACAATAAAATGCCATACGACATTATACTGTGGAAGTAACTAAAATATACAATTCTCGCAGTATCAACGTCTGTGAATTGACGAATCTTCCAAACAGCATATGCTGCTGAACTTAATCGCCCCGCAAGAGTTGTAATATGAGGGCCCCATTGTAGCCTTGAATCAAGTGTTATACCCAGGAAAACCGTTTTATCGACGAATTCTAGTATCTCATCATCCAACACTATGTCACAATTACTATTTTTAACATTTGGTAAGGCAAACCTAATGCATTTAGTCTTGTTTCCATTTAATACTAAATTGTTTGCTGTGAACCAATTATGGATCTGACGCAGTGTATTATTGACATCGTCTAGATTCTGGGCTCGCCTACTTATTTTAAAAATTAGGGAAGTGTCATCAGCAAATAACACCAACTTTAAATATTCAACCCGAATTCTTGTCAAGAACATTATTCTCTTACATGTGCACTAGAATTTTGTAATCCTTCGCACCAATACTTATATCACTCATGTACACATTAAGCTAATAAAATTCCATATCTCAAAAATTACTGAACCGATTTTGATGAAACTTGCAGTATTCTCTAAGTTAAATGATACCTAGTACAACAAAAAAAGAATTACTTAAATCGGACTTGTAGTTCCGGAGATATGCGAACACAAAGTAAATCAATCGATGCCTACTCCTTACTGTTAAGGAGTTGTACCTTCCATCATCAGGTCATCCACCTGAGATGATGATTATCAGATGCAAATACTTGAACAGCTTTAGAAAATATATGAAAATGGTACTATGTGCCTATAAAATTTGAAGGTTGCCCTCAATTTCCCTAGGATCCCATCATCAGATCCTGACCTGGGTGTCGAGTCTGCTAATTATTAGTCAGAATGGCGCCACAATGGCGTTTCAATTGTAGTGCTTATTCGAACCAGGAGTAAAAAATGGTTCGAATAAGCACTACAATTGAAACGCCATTATGGCGCCATAATGGCGTTTCAATTGTAGTGCTTATTCGAACCAGCAGTAAAAAATGGTTCGAATAAGCACTACAATTGAAACGCCATTGTGGCGCCATTCTGACTAATAATTAGCAGACTCGACACCCTGGTGATCATGGGACCAATTGGAAAGTATACCCAGGGTTGGAAAAAAAACAGTTTTTTTTAAATTATATAAAACAAACAGTTCAAAATGTTTTAAACAAGTGTTTTTTTTGTTTTTTTTCTGGTTTAGGGCATTATTTCAAATTAATTCGACTATGTTTCTTTCCTAGGCTAGATCTTTATAAACTCGCCCTAATAAATTAAATATTTACAGAAAAACGATCAATAGATAACATTTATTTGTATGTTGGCGTAATCAAACGCTTCACATTCACCCGGTAGGTATGTTTTAATGTTGATTTTATATTGGGCGACACGTAGGGACTTTCCTAGCGGGACAGGCGGCGCGCCTCCTATTCGTTCGTAGAATAGTTCATTGTTCATAAGGTATATCCCCGCGCCACGGTGCGGGGCTTTACCTTATGAACAATGGACCGAGAAACACCGATCTACATAGATGTCTAAAAAATAGGGGAATTACCAAATTTCTTTCGACAGCCGACATTAGGGATCGAAGTTTACGTTTTTTATTTATGACTAATGTTGTTTATTATTTAAAATTGTTACAATTTTAATTGTTTTGAAATTATTATGATAATGTTTCAAAAAAAAATAGGTGCTATCTTGTCCCATACAAATCCTGGTACTTAGATATTTGTTTGATTGAATGAAATACCTATATAACATAAAAATAATGTTGGCGGCATGTTTGAGTTTATATGTTTGTAAACGCACCCACGACACAGTAGAAATTCCTAGTGTGGGGAAACGTTTTATAAAAAAAAATGATTAAGTCAATTACAATGCCATTGAAAGTTCAAAAATATAACAGCAATAGAGACTCGATTGGTTTTATGTTGAACTATTCAGACTCAAATACTTATTATTTTATTTTCATTTTGATTTTATATTCAGTTATTGCGACATGAAAAGTAGTTTTAAAACATGTTTTTTTTCGTACTGTTTTATACAATGTTTTAAACTTGTTTTAATCTTTGTTTTTAAACATGTAATAAAAAACACTGTTTAATTTCAAACTGTTTTAAACACTGTTTTAAACATGTGTTTTAAAACAGCTTGTTTTAATCATGCCAACCCTGAGTATACCCTTTCAAACAAAAGAAAAAAAATCCAAATCGGTCCAGGCGTCTTCGAGAAATCGGGGAACATACATAAAAAAGAAAAAAAAGATTCCGACGAATTGAGAACCTCCTCCTTTTTTTGAAGTCGGTTAAAAACCAACATTTAGATATTCCAAATCCATTTAAAAATAAATTAAAACTGATTAGATAAGCATTGAAATAGAAAAATAATACTGTACGGTATCTGTAGATATTTGCCAAAACTTTCTATCACTTGGAATTTCTAACAGTAATCAATCATGTTCTTTTTAGGGTTCCGTACAGAAAGAGTAAAACGGGACCATTATTAAGACTCCGCTGTTCAACTGTCTGTCTTTCTGTTCGTCTGTCACCAGGTTGCATCTCAATAACGACTCACACCTTGCCGGAATATCTTATAATCAGATAGTGGAAAAAATTGAGTAGGTATTACCTACATGTAAAATTGTTTTAAACTCGAACTTTTATCTGTTTCTTTTTTAAACTTTGCACATTTGCAGTTTGCAGGAAATTAAATATTTGTTTAAATACACGAAGGAGGTCATCTAATATTTGTCTAGTGTCGATCTTGTAGAATTTATTGAACAAACACTCAAACTCAGGCTTATATACAGATTGTGCAAATAGCCGTAATTGATGACGTTTTGATAGCCTGAATCATATCCTAATAGATATCTTAGCTGCGCTAAATAGTATTGAATAGGAATAACGTAGCTTTAGCAATAGTCATGTATAGGTTATAAGTACCTATCAATAAGAATTCGTAGAATTATACAAAAACACTTTCATGATTTAAGTAAACATAGATTTATTGGTCACTACCAAATATTAATTAAAAGGTTATTCAGTGGCTGCTTCGATATGCATATTAATTTATCAAGGAAAATATATATTAACTAGCTGTGCTCGCGACTTCGGTCGCGTGGATGTCGGAACTTAACAATTATTTTTTTATAAAATTAACAAGGTTTCATACAAACTTTCATCCCCTATTTTATCCCCTTGGGGCTTTCTTAGCGGATGGATGCCTACGTCATAACATCTACCTGCATGCCAAATTTCAGCCCAATCCGTCCAGTGGTTTGGGCTGTGCGTTGATAGATCACTATGTCAGTCAGCTTTGAGTAAATATACATATCTATATTAAGATAAATCAATACCAGTTTCTTTCATTTACAGCACACCACGACTGTGACGCGGGTTACAATTTCGAGCTTTCAATCCTACCAAACACAATTATCTTGCTTGACTAAACAAATGCACTATCGAGCTCTAATAAATCAAAAACCGGTGTTCGAAAACCAAAACACAATATACATTCATCTCAAAGGACGCCGCACCAACCACAAAGTTCCGCATAGCAATCTAAATCCCGACAAACATCGCGTCTTCACAGAGTATTAATTTTCTCACCAGTCTAGGTGAATCCGGGAAACATAAACAAACAAAGCGAACCAATAATACCAGGAAATCAGTCTACATGGGAACTGGGAAAGGTTTCGTCCTGAAAGCCTAAAGATTAGGTACCGACGTCAGTTCGTGTCTCGCTTCCAGTTGATCGTCGCTAAAACTCTAAAATACACATTTGAGCGCTCATAGAGCTAATATTAGATGTTCACAAATGTGCATACGACGAATGATGTCAGTGACGAATTCACTTGCTTTCCTCTTATAGAGCTACACACACTGGTGTCGGTTATTGATGTGTATGTGTGATGGTTCGTCTGGGAATGGATCCACGAGATTGTTGTAACGCGTTGAATGTACTACTAACACTAACATTGCCTAGCATTCACGTCAACAGTTCTATCCCCAAACAAATACTAACTCCAGCGCGGCATGTTGTGTTGAAAACAGTTTGGTTGTGTTTTGAGCTAGTTCCTTTATACTGGCTACGTGGCTACATTGACCACCCAAGCAGAAAATGCCTGGTTAATGAATAATGATCCTTTTAACTTTACACCCGTAGTCTTTTGTGCTTGGTGTCGATTTTTGGACAATAGAAAATTAAAAAACATTTTAATTTTTGGACTTTTCAAAGCTTTTTCTCTCATGTCGCCCTCGTTCACGACCTCCGAGCGACGGTTCGACGGTGTTGCGTTGCATACACGCATTGCGTACACGCAATTTTTCACTTGAAAACTGGGTTGAGCTTTCCTGTCATAATGGCCGTACATTCGCGCAATCTGTCTGTATCGCTGGTCTAAGCTAGATCCTTAGCTTTAAGACATTTTTTTACGACATATTTCGGGAGTGTCACAGACCTATCAGACGAGAGTGTACAACTCCCATTATAATATATCGGCAGGTTCTGGTCCTCAGCCGCGCTGTCTCGGCGTGTTGCCAGGATCGGCTCCGGTTAGAGGAAGCGGTCGTGCGCTCATTAGCTTGCGCACGCGCTTCCTTCACTCGATCCCTAATGTGCCGAGTGATTTCACGCGGAATCTCAGTCGCGTGACATTTACAAGATCTATCTATTTGAAGTAAATCTGTACATCTTGTTCCTTAACCTATTCAAAAACTTTAAAACGGTTTAGACATTGTTTTGAATTTAAGATTGAAGAAAACCGATAAGTCGAAGGAAAACTAACGCTCAATTTTATATAGCATTCATGTGTCCCTGAAAAGCAGCTATTGGCTTCCAGTATTTATTCAGATACAAAGCGACGCTCAGCTAGCTAAAGCTAAAGACATAGTTTATTCCATCATTAGTCATTATTTTCTAGATAAAAGTAACCAAGAAACTGCGCGCTGTGCGGCCCATTGCATTGTCTTATTCGAACATTTTGTGCGTGTGCGCAGGTCCTGTAGCGAAGACCCGTCTGTCGGCATTCCATAGTAAAGCTCTTATCCTCTCAGTTTTACTCAGACATAATAAAATTCGCCATTTCGCTCACATACTGAACCACCACCAATGAAAGTTAAAACTCCATTTTCTATTTCATTGGCGTGAATAAAGGCTTTTATTTCAAATTGATTTCTGCCATTTTAGTAAGAAAGAAATCCGGCAGAGCTTTTCAAGAAACTTGAAGCTGCGTAAGAAAATAACACAAAATACAATAAAACATTATGACAAGTTTAGTCGTAACCGTTACCTACTTATGTCAAATGATAAAACCAAAGAAATAAAAACATTTTATTAAAATAAAGGTTTTTTTCCTAAAATAAAATATATATATTACTATAGAAGTCTCGTCAAAATCGGCCCCGCCATTTCAGAGATTAGCCATAACAAACAGACAGAAAGACAGACAAAAATGGTAAAAAATGTTATTTTGGTGTATGCATGTAGTAAAAAACAGTTATTTCAATATTACAAACAGACACTCCAATTTTATATACTTATTACAGGGTGGAATTTTGTAATGCCACCTGGAGGGAAAGTACTGTTAATACTGCAGATAGAAAATTTTACTCAAAAAATTATACCCTGTACTTTTATTACATCGATCGTCAGGGTCAATTATAAGGATGAAATCTCTCTAACAAACGTGATAAAAAAAAAACGGTTATTTCAATATTACAAACAGACACTCCAATTTTATTTATATGTATAGATAGGTATAGATGTTTAGATAAATAAATTAATATGCTCATGAAGCAAACCAGTTGGGAGCCGAACAGGTGACGAATTTGTATATTTATTGAATCTCCGTGTTATTATTATTAATTATTCACCTTGACTCCGGGTCAGGCCTCTATCGACCTTGCTGTGAGTCAATAAACCCATCCTAGACAGGGGTCAATCTATATGAAAGCTGTTCCTTAGGTATTTAGGTAGTTGGCGCGCGTCTATTACATATCCGTATAGAAATAGGATAGAAAAACAGCGATGACCGCCGCGCGCCGTCCCCCCCACAAGGAGAAGCTTACCTATACCAAAGATAAATAATACTAGCCTATACGTAGGTAAAGTTTTGAGCGGTGTATTTTCATTTACATTATTTTGTTGAAAAAGTTTTTCTCTAACAATTTTTTCTACCTACGTTCTTAAAAGTTACGTTATTGCTTATTACCTATGTTTACTAAAATAAGCGTACAACATCTTTACACTTTCAAGAAAATATAAATTAGCTTGTAAAACAAAAATAAAGGTAGGCTCATGCTGAAAACTACAGTAATAAATCATGAAACTTAACATTTCAACGACGCACTGTAAAGGTTCTCCTCGACAACTTATGGCTGGTGATACACGTCGGTTACACTTAACCTTAATCAGAGTCAGTGAAGTTTAACGCTGGTTAACGAGAGACAATAGACTATTGCACGTCTACAATGCGTTTATGACACATTGTGCATGTCCGTCTACGTAATTATGTAGGAACATCGACCACCAGCGGTGATGATTGGGCAATCTATTTTTGCATTGAACATGGCATTATATGAGTGAGTAGACTATCTACAAAGGTAGTGAATATGTCTTCAAAGGATTTTTACCAATCGTTATATTGTTTTATAAATACTCGAACACGATATACTCTTGCTCGCATGCGGGGTGAGTGCGAACCATCATAAAGAATGTCTTTATTATTGTGTGATCTTGAAATAATCGTTTGAAACAAGCCCGGCCCACGCTTTTATTCATGAATACAAAAAAGTAGCGAAAAGCTTAAATTACGAATACTTACTACTAAAAATCAATGCCACTTTTCGCTGTAATTTTATAACTCAAGAACGGGCTCACCTATCCAAAACAAATGTTTAGGCTTTGTTTGGACTATTTGACTGGCCTGTTGGTCTAGTGGTTAGTGACCCTGACTGCTATGCCGGAGGTCGTGGGTTCGATTCCCACCCAGGACAAATGTTTGTGTGATGAGCACGATCATTTGTTCTGTGTCTGGGTGTAATTTATCTATGATATGTATGTAATTAGAAATATATAAGTATGTTTATCAGTTGTCTAGTACCCATAACACAAGCTCTGCTTAGCTTGGGACTAGATGGCGTTGTGTGATAGTTGTGGAATATTATTATTATATTATTATTATTATTTAGTAGATCAGATGGTTTTTGTGAAGTTTGCACAAAATCGGTCGAGCGGTTCTTCATTTATTAACATTTTCTGTAACTAATAAATTCAATAAATGGCGAAACATTTTGTTGATGGGGATTTCGCTGTCAAAGTAGCGAAGAACGTACCGGGCCTCTAGTAGGACTATAAAAAAAGACTCCAAAGTGCCTATTCTGGTCGTCTCAATGCAAGTTGCCTATAAAACCTGCACCATGTGGTTTACGAAGGAGCTAACAGCATGCATCATTCCCTACAGGCTGTAGCATTATTCCACTAGCAACAAAACACCACATCGATACTATCGTACACGGCATCATCGGTTTTTGTACAACGAACTTGGAGAATGCGTTTCAATGTTTATGGTTGAAGCCTCTCCTTCGGGATAAGGCGAGGGTAGGAACTATTTATTTGCCCCTTATAAGGAAGCCAGGCAATATCAGTCAGTCGTCAAACACGTTGAGACGGGGCCGCGAAGCTGTTACACCAAACATGGACGCGCTTTCATACTTCAGACGCAAATTATACTTCTTCTCAGTTCTTCTAATACGGTGTGTTATTGCTACTGTAAATACAGCCAGTTCTTTTAAAGCTTTTTGCTGTTAATAAGACATAATTCAGACCAATTTAGTTATTGCACGACTGCGTTGTGCGATAACGATTTTTTCTTAATTTATAGTCTGTGGCTAAAGAAGATATTTTTAAATTAGTACGCGCAATGTCGTCTGGTTTCATATAATTTATTGTCTTTTATCTTGATAGTTACGTGTGTTATTACTACTGCCATGTCTGTTACTCCATTTGTACAAAAAATAATTAATTTATTAGGTTAATCAACTGTGCTGTATAATTTTCGAACGATGTCGATAAAGCAATTCATTGAAAAGCTTAATTTACTTAGTTAATCTCTAGTCAAGAACATGTAATCATGTTCAGACATTAACGTCGTTTTAATCGCACATTATTTATAACCGACCGATTAACTTGGTTAGTTGGCAGCGAAACTTAATCTGCGTTTACCGAACTTGGTATTAAATAAGAAAGTGACGTTTATGTTTTTATTAAAGTAGGTATATTACACTATGCATATCCGTTGGTGAAACTTAATAAACGAATTTATGTTGAGGGTTCTTTAGTTTTAATATTTAGGGGGAATTTCACTGATGAAACTTAACGCAATTTGCCTGACTAAACCCGGAGTTATGATTCATAACTCATGCCAACTTAGTACTTTTGGTTAGCTTCTAACTGCCTGGTGACAAAGCCAGTGGGGACAAATGGGAACAGACCGGCTCCGAACCGAGCTCCGAGCGAGCGTGCCACGGGCGACACTTCAATTTCAACACTTCACGAACTTTGGCAATGTACAGACGCCAGCCGGTCAACCTACCCAAATCTGTCAGATTTTACCAATCAAACATCAACCTTCTAGTCTTGTGATAAGGTTGAAAATCTATTAAAGAAATTTGACAGACTGAGGTAGGTTGATGTGCTGGCGTCTGTACAAAAAGAAACAATAAAATATAGATTACTAGCAAACCTTTCATGCTTGCCACAGTCATAAGAAATATAGAATAGACCATTTTACGAATATTGTCGCAATTAATTTTGTGATTCTGCTAAATTTGACAATACTCACGTACTTAGATACCATCAAACAATTCGCCAAATGCCGGATGCGATTATTTATGCATTCCAAAACCATTTCTTGTTACGGAAGTAGGTATACACTATACTAGTACGAGGTACTACTCGACAGTTTATATTAAAAGATGCTAGATTCCCCTCGCTGAATGATGAGCTAAACACATTTGAACCTATTTTTAATCGACACGACGATAAATGCAGGTATAGGAACAGGTTTTACATGAAAGCTACGTCTATTAAAAAGTAACTGTTTTAGGCTGCCTGTGCATTGATGCGGAGCGAGCTAGGAGCTAGGATTGCACCATTGAAGCGGAGCGGAGATTTAGTACAATTCTATTGGTTAAATATTTCCTCGTTTTTCCGCTCCGCCGCAGCTCGCTTCGCATCAATGGACAGGCAGCCTTAAGATAGAGATGAGATGTTCTAAAATTTCACAAAACTTTACGAAAGTGCCCATTAATTGAAAAATAACTTAAAAATGTCATATAAAGTGACTTGAAGTCCATTTATAATTTAAGGTTTTTTTAAAGTGCTTTAACTTTTTAAATGTCATCATCTTCATCATCATCAGCCGGAAGACGTCCACTGCTGAACATAGGCCTCCCCCTTAGACCGCCACGCCGAACGACAATTCGCCACTTGCATCCATCGGCTTTTAAATGTAGAGTGAGACTGTTATAAAAAATGATTCTGAAATAACATTACTCATACAAAAACAACTGACAATTTCGTTCCCTCGAATCACAACAGACAATAAATATATTTTGCTTTATTAAGAAAACTGTGTAGGTACAATCTTGATTGTCGCATCATACCTATTTGTTTTCAAACGAAACACTCGTACAATCGAGCACATACCTACTAAAGTCACTTTTAATATTATAGGATTTCAAAAACTGGGGCTCAGATTTTCACCATCAAATCCAGATTTTGATTATAAATTAAACTCCATTATGAATTCTTTCGTACCTAAATCGATGAAAATAACTCATGTTTTCAGACTCAAAGCTTTTATCTTCATCCACATGTTCAAGTCCGGTCAACCACATAGGTACTGCCGAATTCAGGACATTTGATCCTTTAAAAGCTGTATTGTATATTTTGAAGGATGTTATATTTCGTCAAAGAGAAACCCCTCAAGGTTCCGTGTGATTTGAGAGTGCGAGAGGGCCGACCCTCACGGACTTGCGTCATTTAATATCTGCATTGTCGAGATCTCCAAATATTTACGTAGGGATCGGGAGGTTTGTGAGTGACAAGTATGAAGTTATTGTTAGTTATATACGAGTTTATATAAGTTTATTATCATCTGTCTATTTCCTTGTTAAACCTCATCTATGGGTTATTGGAATCTTTAAGTTAAGAGTGATAAACCGTGGTTTTTAGTTAGTTCGAGTCTCCTCCCTTCCACTCAACACTGGGTGATTCAATTGATGATTTTACCAGTATAAAGAAGCTCCTCTATGTAAGAGAACTCGTCTTACAATATTAATCGAGATAGGCGCTAGTGAATGCTTTGCTACTAAGCTCGATAATTATTTGAAGTTATTTGAAGCACGCCAAGCGTTCGTATAGAGAAATCGTGGAGCTAGGTGATCTATTCGCTGAAATATTTTCCTGGGTTAGAGAGTAGAGATTGTATAGAGAAAATATAAATAGATACAAATATTTGCTTTGTTAATAGTAGTAATATCTTTACTTATGAAGTGTAATTATCTACATGAGTGGTCATATAAATAAATAATGTTCTAACAGTGAAGAAATACACAGTCATCAAAACAAGAAATATCTTAGTTCTTTTACTAATTAATGTCCGCTTTCACGAGTTTTGACGTTTATGTGACGTCAAGTTAGCTGGGACTTTCACGCTAAATTAATGGATAAAATAAGTTTCTCGTTCGTACACAGAATCGCTTTTTAATTTTCCATACAATTTACGTGGTAACACTCCACAATCTGAAAAGAAGAAAATAACCCGCAAGTGCAGCGACATCGACATACCAAATCTAACAAAATAAAATAAACCATTACCAGTTTCAAGTAATTTCTAACAATGACAAACTGCCACCGTACCTTGACAAATCATAGCGGCTACCAAAGGCTAATTATGTCAAAATCAGTAGATAGACATAATAACTTCAGTTCTTAAGTTGCCACCCGCCAAGATACCGGGCGCACTGTAAGGCACTCATTTCAACGACCACCTGCTGTTCTCATTAAAGTCTGGTTCGTCTGGCTATAAATTCGCAAGACATTGCTTCTCCTCTAAAGGTACTCATAGACTTCAGCATTCACTTGTAACAGAACATCGAGCATTCGCCGTGTTTAATTTTGTCGAACTGAACAACGAAGAGCCAAGCACAGAGCCAAACGTCGCTTTGAACATTTTCAAGACCTTTTTAGCGTATTATTATTACATTGGTATATTCAATGGTTGTCAAAAAATTTCTTCTTCAAGAATATGTCAGACTTTACAGTCGGCTTCGCAAAAAGCTCGCAAGAACGCTCGCTACAACGCTCTCGTTTGTTTCTCTGTAATGCAACATTACAAGTGAATGATCAAGTTTATCAGCACCTTAACAAAGGTAGGTAGATATGGTGGAGGGAATATTACACCGGCCACAGTTTACGGTTACACCCCGGATTATATTTAGAAGGCTTTTTGTAAGCTTAGCCTACAATTATATGAGTTTGCACGTCCCACAACTTGACAAATTGGTGTCGTCTGTTTTGTTACGCCGCCCGGCTTTATTTTTCAAAAAAGTTACAGGTGGTTTATTTATTGTAGTTTTTTTTTTTGTTTCAGACCCGTTGTAAAGTCGATTTGTCAAGTTTTCATAGTTTTAGTTTTTTTCAGTCAATATGGACGTACCGTTTGAAAATGTTTATTCCTACTCGTTAAGTGTTAGTTAAATTCCGTGAAGACAATCTGCCTTACCACAAAAAGATAAACATCTGTTGAACGCTTGTCTAAAAAAAGTGTATCCAAAACGACCCTTATGTCAAAGTGAAAATAATGTCGTTTTGACGTTGTCAGTTTTTTTTAGACAAATGTTCAATAGATGTTTATCTTTGTTGTGGTAAGACAGTAAATATGTTTTGCTGCATATATTATTTTGACGACGACATGCTGACTTATGCAAAAGGTACTTACTTAGCATTAATCCAGAGTTACAAACTTGTTCAACATGTTTGTAACTCTGGATTAATGCTAACTTGTATACATATTTTTTCAAAAATCAAATCTTCGTCTTCAATGCAATAAAATCGACTACACCTTAACACGACTGTCACTAATCAAGGCCAGACGAGTGCAACAAAAAATATTAATTTAGTGCCCATAACTTGTAATGAAGTGAAATAAATTCACGTCATGAGCGTGACAACTAAATCCGCATTCAATATTGTGCAGAAGGATGAATACATTTTATTTTTGGCTTTAGATAACGTCTCAAATCTAAATATACTTACTTCCTTTCCTATGATTTGACTGATGTGCATATCAATTATGCGGAAGTTTGAGTTTTTTTGCTAATAATACTCTAACAGGAATAATAACAAAAGTAGTTATATCATAGAATATAAATGATAAGTTTAATAACTAGTCGTATATGATATTCAATCTACTTATTAACTAAAACAAAGGTTCAATAAAGAAAAACTTTCATTAAACATGGTAAATTAAGGGCGAATGAGACAACTGTTGTCTCAACCACTGTCAAAATAGAAATATCCAGTCGCTTAAGATACATACTAATAAACATAGACATAATCCGTCTTACTACAAAATAGTTAAATAACGGTTGAACACTTGTCTAAAATAACTATCAACTGCAAACAGACATTTTGAGCTGGGTACTCACTAAGTAGTGTTGCATTTTTTTTTTATCGGGTCAAACCCACCACACTATTCCCGAACCACTGCAACTCCTGAAAGCCAGAATCAACAGTGGCAACCACCAGAAAAGCGCCGAGACAATGAAGCTCGACGTGTTCCGGAGAATGAATTTACCTGTCTTGGATCCTGCAACGAAATTAATCAGAAAAGAATAGTGGAGGAGTAGGAAAAATATGTTTCCACTTCCCTCCATGCAAGCAGGAGACAGAACAAAACAAGGCCAAAAGGCACAAAGGGACATTACAACTGGGAGAAGCCCAGTTGCCTAGTACCACGGGTAAAAATGACTACTAATATTAATGGGTCCTAAATTGTGAGCTGCTATATTTGATTACAATAATAGGTATGGCAAAAACGCTTGAACGTAACATATCAGATACTGTATCAACCTGCAAGTGGGTGCGGCTCATCCGAGCACACTGCGAGCCACCTTTGTGTTCGCAGACTTCGCAGAGTGATACCGCCACTCGGCAGATTCGCAGCGGGCTCGTGCCTACTTGTACTCACTGGATACCGTATCTGATACGTTACACGCATCACTGCTAAGTGAGTAGGTACTCAGCTTTACAGTTACCTACACTTTTTTAGACAAGTGTTCAACAGATTTTGAAATCAACCATACTGTGCAATACTAGACTATTGAAGACGTGCTTGTACTTTAAAAGATTTTCCACGGTGTGTGAGCACCGTACAGAAATGGTTACTTTTATGTTTCGCGAGTAAAAGCTCGACTTGGCATAAATCCACGCTGTCGTCCTGTCTGACATTTTTCACTCCTTTGTAAATTAAATTGTGAGTCTGTTTTACTACCAAAGAACTAAGCTCGTGACTTGTCGTGTTAGGTTGATGTCTGTTATATAGGCATTATAAAGTGCTAAACGTTTATTGGCAAGCCTGCCTGCCCCTGTTTACAACCCACAGTAGTCGATACGTACGTACACACATAGATACAATTTGGAATGTGTATGGAATAAACTGGACGGTCATGGTTCGTATAGTGAACGCGGTAAGCGCCGAGATCCAATTAAACACTGGTTTGAATAAGTTACCGCCTCAAATAGCCGCTGGATTAAGATAAGACCCACTGCGAAGCGTGGTAATCGTGTAATTGGTTTGTTAGGTTTGATGATTATCTATAATAATAATATTCGTACGTGTTAACGCGCAAAATGGAATGTAATTTTCTCCGAGGCCTGCTCGACGGCGGCGTGGGATTATTCAAAATGGGAATTTAAATTTTCGTCAGCGCCTATTTCAAGTTGGAACGAATCAGAAATGTTTAACATATTTCGTTTATATTGCGGCTTAGTATGTCTCAAGAATGTTGGTAATCTTTCAGCTCAGTAGCACCGACTTCGTTTTATGGACGTCAGGATGTGAAAGGCGGCCAACTGTTCAGAGTATCCTTATTAACAGACATCAAAACTACATAATGAGAAAAAATTACTTACTTATTTAAAATATTACGGTCTGTATGAACGATTTTTTATGCTTTTATTTGAGGACTGTACAACGTGGTACAAGTGTACATTCATTAAACAAAACTCAAATAGTTTTTATGTGCAGGTCATTGTATTTACTTGGCAATACGGGTGGTCGTTTTCAGCACCTACGAAGGAGCCATAGATGAAAATAAGTGCTCATTATCACTAAATTATTTGTTATAAATTCCTACACGTAATTTCTTTGTCCGGGAAAATGGAAAATAACATAAATAATAATAATAACGCAATAGATACCTACCAAGAGTAGGTCTACAAGTAGGATGCAAATCAAAGACTCAATTTAAGTAGTCAACAAATTACATTATAATTGTGTGTGACATTTCTGAACGTCTTTGTTAATTTCCTTTACGATTAGGTACTATTGAAATTAATAGCCATTTTCACGGTATTACATAAAAGACTATGATAGCGGTGCCCTGCGAGACGGACGGCAGGACTACAACGATTTTCCATTACGCGGGCCGGCTATCCATCGCCGCCCGATAAGTGCCGCGCCACTGCGCCAGGGATAAGCCCTAGGTTATATGGATTACTAGATACTATACTTCTCTGTCTAAACACCAAATATTGTTGAAGGGACACTGAATTATACTAGGTACTTAAATTTCCAATAGGCTATTTTACTAAAAAAAAATATTAGACCGAAGCGACCGTATTTTTCTTCTATTATTTGATAATCAAAATTTAACCGCCTTCAAAAACAACCACAAAAAAGGGTAAAATAACTTTTCTTTCGGAAGTCGGTGGTTTTGTTTTTTTATTTCGGTGTCTTTTTTGCCACCGACTTCCGAAAGAAAAGTTATTTTGTAGGTTATTTTACCGTATTTTGTGTTTGTTTTTGAAGGAGGTTAAATTTTTTTTGAAAAAAAGTTTTTTATTTTACTCTTTTCAGTTTAAATATTCAACCCAAATTCTTGTCAAATACATCATTTTCTTACATGTGCACTAGAATTTTGTAATCCGTGGCACCGATAATAACATCGCTCATGTACCTACACATTATGCTAATAAAATTCCCTATCTCAAAAACTGCTGAACAGATTTTGATGAAACTTGCAGTAAGTATTCCTTAAGGTGAACGATCCCTAGTACAACAAAAAAAGAATTTTGAAAATCGGTCCACAATTGGCGGAGTAATCGCGTAACAAACACGCAAAAAGTAAAGATCATCCAAGTAGCCGAAATTAATACAGATGCTCACAAAATAAAAAGTACTGAAACAAATTGGATGAAATTTTTATGGAACCACACTGCAAGTATACTGCATCGAACAAAAAAAGAATCACACTAATCGGACTAGAAACCTCGGAGTAATCGATGTACTATCGACAAAGTTGAATCATGACCCATTTTGACAATAAATCGTTTGAATCCGTCAAATTGACAAAGATCAAAATCGTTACCATAGATATGTCGCACACCTAGCAGTATAATGGCACAATTGCAAAAAAAGCGAAATTGAGTTTTTGCGGCCTAAGTGTTTAAAAGTGCATAATTTATAAAGTGGTAAAACGACACGGCGATAGTTTTACTAGTTGTCGAGAGAGGGCGTTTAGTGTCATTGTACTATTTGGTATGTTTCCCCCGCTTCCGAGTATAACAACGGCTTATTTGTCAGATGTGCCGAACTATGACATTTTATTAACTTAGTAAATAAGTAGAAAATCAAATGTGCCATCATTTGACATCGCAAGGGTCAATTTGACCGCTCTACCATGGCCTCTCTCAAGAAACAAACTTCATCTCCTGTGGTTTTTGCGCTGAACAAGTATCTCTCTGAAATCGTACTGTTATCTGCATACCCATCAATACCAGATTGAAGTAGGTTATTGATGTGCAGCAGGAAAATAGTTGCAGAGAGAACAGCCCCCTGAGGAACACGGAACGGCATCAATAGCCATGAGATCAGAGAAGCAGCCATGTAGCCGACCAGGAAGTCTGATATCCAGCTACAAAAGTCATCTGGCATGCCATAAGCAGGAAGCTTGCTGAGTAGACCAGCGTGCCAGACCCTATCAAATGCCTTCGAGATATCAAGCGAAACCGCAAGTGCTTCATCGTGTTTCTCGATGATTTCGCCCCAGCCAGCAGTCCGTGACATACACAAGAAGATCACTAGTTGACCGTCTCCGACGAAAGCCATATTGACGGTCACTGAGAAGATCATTGTCTTCGAGATAGGTCAGCAGCTTACTGTTCAACTGTCAACAAGGCATGCAAAAATACACAGTTGTAGAAGTATATAAGCTTTTAAATGTATGCTACTATACAAGAAAAAATATTTCATTACTATTCAAATCAATACATTACATTAGCATGTTCTTCAATTAATAATAAATGGCATTAATGTCAATTCATTCAAAAATAATATTATTCTAATTCATTAGTCACTAACATAATTATTAACACATTATTTTCTGCTTAAAATACATTCAAATACAAAACAGTCAAGCAATTTCCTTCTCCAATAGAAAATCCGAAACACTATAAAATGCTTTGTCTACTAAAAAGTTCCGAAGTTTCTTTTTTTTAAAATGTCAAATTGTTATCTTTCCAACTACTCGGTATTTTATTATAAATCACCGGTGCCATGCAGCAGACACTTTTGCGCATCAGTGTTGTTTTAGCACTGTGGATACACAGCCTACTCTTGTCACGTCGAAAATAGACCGTATGCATCTTTTTTGTGCCTTAAATGCAGTTTCTTTTTCTGTTGAGTTGCCCCAAAATATAACTCCGTATCGCAGATGGCATTCGACTATACCATAGTACGCCGTGAGGAGTGCGTCTAGATTTACAATACCCGCCAAAGGTGATTGATTTTACAATGATTTTACAACGTTTAAAAAAAATGTGGTACATTCGCAAGATTCCAGGATTTTGGCACCATTCTTTTATCGAGAGAGGCTGTTCAGCCTCTCTCTTGATATGGTATGTCAACACAGGAGACAGTTCAGTCACACACTGCCTCAACACTCTTGCTGGTATGCAGGCCCGCTGGCCTTGTTCACGTCTAGACTGACTCTTTTAATATAAAATGTGACTTCCGGCACCGAATAGTTACATCGAGGTATAGTCAGTGGTTGCTTGGAGCCAGTGTGTCAGTTAGTAGACGTAAATTGCCTGCAAAGAGAAATGCAAATAAATTTGCTTTCTCACATGCAGATGGGCCAGCGACAGCGACCCATCAGGTTTAAGCATTGGAGGCAAAGTGGGGCGACCGAAATTTGTTTCGACCGTTTTTTTTTTGGCAGGAACCAAAACTTTTTACTACCCTAAGGGCGCGATACTAGTTTTGCCCCAATACATCCGACGTGGTCAAAACGAGCCCTACGCAGAACCCTCTTGCAGAACTTGGCCGCAGAATTAAATGCGCTTTTCCTCGTGCGAACTTACGTGCCTTAGCTTTTCGGTTACGGGCCTTGACTCTTGCTTGGTAGGCAGATTCTCTTTACGGACCTCATTCCATTCTGCATTGTACCATATTTGAGATTTATGACCAAGCTGGATGTCCGAAAATGGAATAAAATACTCCATCCCCTGCCGAATCACGTTCGAAGGCACGTCAGCACAGCACGAGGTATACTACAGTTGATAATTATAATGTTTAAGTAAGGGTTGTCCGTGGACAACATTTAGGGGTTGTACATAGACGAGGCTAGAAATTATAAGAGCTGAACTGGTTTAAACCAGAAAAGATACGTGATTTTACTTTATTTTAGTTTTGACATAATGATGTCCATTTCTCAACGATTATGAGCCAAATATAGGTTATCATAATTTGTTATAGTTAAACTTTTTCAGGAATGTTAGTTTCATACATTTTCTATTAACTAATTGCCTTTATTTCTTGGTTTTCATATCCTGTATAATTATGGCTTTAGGGGCATAAATGTCATTTTTGGAAAAATTTAAAAGTGTAACGGCACAATTGCATGACTCTTCTTCTTCTTTGACTGTTATGAAGTAATTCCTGGAGACCTGAAGTGGATTTTTTTTCCCTAAGTATCTATTAGGGTCTATACTAGTTGCCAAAACCATAAAATCCATGACAAAATGTAAAATAAACCCATAACTTCGTTTCAAACATTTGTAAAATCTTTAATCCTCATTTCTGTAAAATTAGAAAAATGTAATTTTGTCATTATACTGCTAGGTGTGCGATGTATGTTTACGCGAATGTGGACCTAATTGTATTTGAAAGTCTGTAAGAAAATAAGCTTATGGTGGGTCATGATTCAACTTTGTCGATTGTACATACATAAAAAAAAACATACCGACCGAATTGAGAACCTCCTCCTTTTTTTGAAGTCGGTTAAAAATAGACGAAGATACAACGCTTCTAAAAATCACAAAACGTGACTCGGTTGGTATAATTTTAGAATTTTTCATGCGTTATGACGTCACAAGCCCCCCCCCCCCCACCTACCAAATTTTCGAAATTTGCGTTTTATCTTTGTCATTCTACATTGATTTAAAAAAAAAGAACAATAAAATAAGTGTTCATTATTTTTAGATACTTTATCTGACCGACTACACAGATTTTCTATATAAATAAGCAGTAAACTCCCTATTGTCAAATATTTTGGTATTTTTCAATATGGTCGTGTTTTGTATCCCAAGCCCAACTGATTTAAGTGGATATAAAATGCTCAAAGATTAGCAGGATCACAGGTGTGAATGGTGTCTGCCATGGGGTACACTACGATAATACGTAAAACTTTATTCCGAAATTCATAAATACGAATTTCAAAATACCGATTTTCATAATTCCGAATGGTTCAAAATTCCTAATATAACAACTCCGATGGATCATTATTCCTATTTTAATAATTCCGAAATTTCAAAATTCCTAACGTTTATAATTACTATTTTCAAAATACCGAATTTCAATAGACCGAATATCAAAAATTCCGACTTAATATATTTTCCGAAACATCAAAAACACGAATACCGAATATTAAAATTCCGATTATTAGAATTCCGATTCGGGTCCGTCAGGTCGAAAAGTCCGAGTCGGGGTGCCCCAAGACACATTTTGCTCGCTATTGCATCCTGAGTTATAGCACCACCAAGGTGGTTCAACGGAGCCCCGCTTCGCGGGGCTCCTATTTCTATAAGAAAGATTTAAAGTAACCTAACACGAAGGGGATGGCGGGGTCTAAAAGACCCCGCCATCCCCTTCGAACCTAACCTGTCCGAGTCGGGGTGTCCCCAGTCCCGAGCTCGCTTCGCTCGCTCTTGCATCCTTGGTCAATTTGTTGACTAGCACCTACCAAGATAGGTCGACGAAGCCCCGCTTCGCGGGGCTCCTATTTCTGTGAGCAAGGTTTAAAGTAACCTAACACGAAGGGGATGACGGGGTCTTTCAGACCTTTCAGACCCCGCCATCCCCTTCGAACCTAACCTGTCCGAGTCGGGGTGTCCCCAGTCCCGAGCTCGCTTCGCTCGCTCTTGCATCCTTGGCCAATTTGTTGACTACCAGCTACCAAGGCATGTCGACGGAGCCCCGCTTCACGGGGCTCCTAATTCTGTTTGCAAGGTTTAAAGTAACCTAAGACGAAGAGGATGGCGGGGTCTTTCAGACCCCGCCATCCCCTTCGAACCTAACCTGTCCGAGTCGGGGTGTCCCCAGTCCCGAGCTCGCTTCGCTCGCTCTTGCATCCTTGGCCAATTTGTTGACTACCACCTACCAAGGCATGTTGACGGAGCCCCGCTTCGCGGGGCTCCTATTTCTGTTTGCAAGGTTTAAAGTAACCTAACACGAAGGGGATGGCGGGGTCTTTCAGACCCCGCCATCCCCTTCGAACCTAACCTGTCCGAGTCGGGGTGTCCCCAGTCCCGAGCTCGCTTCGCTCGCTCTTGCATCCTTGGCCAATTTGTTGACTACCACCTACCAAGGCATGTTGACGGAGCCCCGCTTCGCGGGGCTCCTATTTCTGTTTGCAAGGTTTAAAGTAACCTAACACGAAGGGGATGGCGGGGTCTGAAAGACCCCGCCATCCCCTTCGAACCTAACCTGTCCGAGTCGGGGTGCCCCAAGTCCCGAGCTCGCTTCGCTCGCTCTTGCATCCTTGGCCAATTTGTTGACTACCACCTACCAAGGCATGTTGACGGAGCCCCGCTTCGCGGGGCTCCTATTTCTGTTTGCAAGGTTTAAAGTAACCTAACACGAAGGGGATGGCGGGGTCTTTCAGACCCCGCCATCCCCTTCGAACCTAACCTGTCCGAGTCGGGGTGTCCCCAGTCCCGAGCTCGCTTCGCTCGCTCTTGCATCCTTGGCCAATTTGTTGACTACCACCTACCAAGGCATGTTGACGGAGCCCCGCTTCGCGGGGCTCCTATTTCTGTTTGCAAGGTTTAAAGTAACCTAACACGAAGGGGATGGCGGGGTCTGAAAGACCCCGCCATCCCCTTCGAACCTAACCTGTCCGAGTCGGGGTGCCCCAAGTCCCGAGCTCGCTTCGCTCGCTCTTGGATCCAGGCTTAAATAACACTCTGGGAGTACGGTAGACAAAATTACGTGGAGCCGGTTTTGCACCAATTCGTTTCTGTCACTGACTTTGTAGAATGAGAAACGGAATTCCGATTATCAATATTCCGAAAAAAACAGTTTATTCGGAATATTGAAAATCGGAATTTCGTTTTTCGGAATGAGAACTCATCGAGCAATACATTTTTCGAATATGTGAAAATCGGAAAACGAAGAAATCGGACATACGACTTTCGGTCAAATAAATTTCGAGATTCTTAATAACAGATATTGTAATTTTTAGGTATTATGATATTCGGAGTTTTGAAAATCGGAATATCGAAATTCGGAATAAAATATTTCGGAGTATTTGGGTGTTCCCGTCTGCCATGTCAGAGACGAAGTTTTAATTTACCATTTAAATGAAATTGTTAGTAGCCGACTACCGAGCTCAACATTTAACATGCACGTGCGTTAAGTTTTAAACACCTTTTAATTAGAATTTAATTTGCATGAACTTGTTGATCAATTTTTTGCCCGTAATTCTGAATTTATGACACTTGTCAAAAATATTATTAATAAATGTTTTTTTTTTATTTATTTATTTTAGGTCGCTTTTTAACATCAAGGTTCATTAGCTACCACATTTAACGATATTATAATATAGGGTGTCGAATGAAGAAATTAGTGAATCAAATTAGTTTCTCAGTGACTTGATCAAAACATGACGGACTTGTTTCAAAATAGATTTAATTTTATTAGCTACATATCTAACAGCTCTTGCAAACATTCAATCTGCATAATCACCTCATTTTAATTTAAACAACTGTTCATCAATTTCTGGTGATTTCTATTAGCTGTAAGTATAACTTTTATCACTAGTTTTATTTATACCAAAATTTTATCACCGCTGTTATCATTCAAGTTCTTTTTTTACTAAACACTTTATTTTGTTGCTTCCCCTGGTAATCACGAAATGAATCTAGTCAAACAGACCACCCATTTCAGTCCGATTGAACACAAAATCCTTCGGGAGCATCCACTCCCAGTCTAAATAAATTCAGTCGTATCTAGCAGCTGTGATAGTCGGAATTAATTAATTATTCAAACGCGCCGATGTCCCATATTTGGCACACGTTCCCTACACCGGGCCATATTTGTCACACTCTCCTATGACGCGGCAAAAAACTATCCGCCAGTTCCTCCACATAAGGCTTCCTATTCCTGGGAGAGACGTAAAAATTCACACAAAAAAGTTGATTAAATAGTTGTCATGTAGACTAATAAATCGATGGAGTGGACTCGTAAAACATCAAATGGCTGTCATTAAACATAACTGAAACAAAGCCGAACAGCTTTCTATGCTGTAGTTTAGCTATAATAAACTGCATTCCACATTGGATATCCGTCATAATATTTGGCGCCGGTAATTTGCATAGTAATTAACAGAGGTTTATTATGATGCAAATTTTGTGAGAAACATTCGCATATCCTTCAATAAGATGTACGATAGCATCGACCTCAAAAAAACCTGTCAAAGGCTGTGTAGAAAAAAGTATGTCCAGTTATTGCACATTCCTGGCAGATAGTTCAAGCTGAGATATAAGGTGTAGTAGGTACAAATAAATGCATTTAGGTTTTTTTTTGCCCACATTTTTCAGATAATTGATGGCCATACATATTCATTTAAAGTCCACATTCGTTAGGTAAATATTCGTGTTATTTTTATCCAATGAATATATCAGGTAATTATTCAGAACGTGTCTCATCGTGCATAAAGCTTCGTTAATGAATGCAAAACACGTTTATTTTGAATTCTATAATAATTGGACAATCAATTAAAAATTACAAAAAGAAATATGGTAAATTAATTTTACAATTATTAATTTAACTTATATTTCCATTTTGTAATTACATGTCGAATTGTTTCAGTCATAAACTTTATGCAGATGCTGGTTAGTTTTCCGAATTCAAAGATATTAGTGATCTACACCTCCTTGCTACTGTTGACCAGTTTTTTCTCTGATGCAAAATGCCTATGAATGTTTGAAGAAGGGTACATTCTGCGAAAGGGACATTTTGCGAAAGGAACATTTTGCGAAATGGGACATTCCGCGAAAGGTACATTTTGCGAAAGGGACATTCTGCGAAAGGGACATTTTGCTACCTGTGGACATTTTGCGAAAGGGACATTTTGCGCCTGAGCCACCGCAGGATCATCCTTTATGATAAAACTAACAGTAACCTCCTCGTGTGGCTGTCTTTGCTGACAAAAAAATAAACGCAACCTGATGTACCTACCTCTTGGTCTTCTAACATTGAAGGTTGAATTAAATTCGTCTGTTGAATTTTGAAAAATCCTCCACAACCTGCTGGAACAACACTGCGCTATATTTTAGGTAGTCACAGAAACCCCAGTGTACCTACCTCTTGAGGGTTCTGTCTGTCCCTTCTCCAGGGTTGCCATGGGTCGAAAATGGAACTACTTTATGGATTACCTTCCCAGGGATTGAAAACTACACACTTATTTCGTCAGCTCCATCAATCACAATACATACCTAATCGACCATCCCCTATTTTCGACCCTCTCCACCTTCTACAAATTCCATATGGAAAAAGTACATTACCAATCGCTTAAGCTGGCACAATAGGTCATCTTCCACTTATCAGTATCTAGTCCTTGGGTAACAAACACAGTAACATTGAACTAACAGGGTTATCGGCTCGGGGCGTGGCGCAAACACTTCTAGTCTAAACAGACGGCGACCCGGCTGTCCAGAGAGCCATTGTTCAGGCAGATATATAGACGTAATTCAATGTATCTACCTGAGAAGCGAATATTGTAAACTAGCAAAACGCCCTTGCTTAACACGCGTTTATGAATTGACGAAACATTTGTCATCCAGGGGTTTAGAAAGGCCCCTTGAGCAGAGTCGTGTTATCGATTGAGGCAAAATTCTTTAAATGGAATACATATTCTTTTTTCTTGCTCAAGCAATAAGTAAGTGAGTTTGTATCCGATATCCATTTTTGATGAAAACTTCAAAAAATTACGAAAATGTTATTAGAAATAGAATACGCATTGAGAGCTATTTGCGTATTGTCTTGGCCCTGTTTGTGGCACAAATGTTCCTCTTACAATAAATTGAAAGGGCATTGACGTCAAGGTGTAAGTAATCATGACATTATCAAAATTATTGTCCTGTCCTTATATTTGCCTATTTGGGGTCGATACAGATGTTTATCACTGCCATAACTAGCCTTTTTTGCGCCTAGTGCGAGACTCTTTAAGTGCGCCCTAGTGGCCTACCATGACGTAGCGGGAGTAGTTCCACTGTGGGAAAGAGACAGAGCTATACAGTCGTCTAGGGTCATCTCGTTCCCTGGTCTGGCCAATTGTGGCCCATTTCTGGCCATTTCTGCGCCACGCCAGGGTTAGCGCCATATGTGATTATTATTAAATATTTATCTTATCTTTCACTCCTAATCTTATGCATTCACCAGGGGGGTATTACAACGTCTTAAAACCAGGCTTGTTCCAGTGAGTGAACGAGATGGCGCTAGACTTGTATAGCTCTGTCAAAATCACTCGCCGGAATAAGCCCCCCGTTGTAATACCCCCCTGGTCCGTATAATGTAAGGTGCATTATTATTGTTACATAAAATTTAACATTGCCACTAATAATAGTTGCCGTGCGAGACAACATGGGTATCGGCCAGTTGAATGAGGGAATGCCAGTCATTCATAACTGGTAACATTCTTTTATTCCCCGCCGCCAGCGCTCTGCGGTAAAAAAGGGTTGGCGCCCTTACCGACACGGACACTAAGATAACCAATGTTCATAACTAGTTATAGCTCCAAACATGACTCATAAAGGATTTCTTAGAACATTCGTTTAAAATACCGCCTTATTCTTCTTCGTCAGGTGCTGATACCTTGATCATTCACTTGTAATTAGCATTCATGCGAATGTTACATTACAGAAAAACAAACGAGAGCGGAGCATTCGAGCGTTCCGGCGAACTGTTGTTTGGTTCTATGCTCGGCTCTGTTCGTTGTTCAGTTCGATAAATTATGAGATGAGACTGCGAATGCTCAATGTTCTTTAACAAGTTGAATGGCCAAGTCTATCAACACCCTTAGCAATCGAGAGATTGTAAACTAAATTGAGTAAGCCTATAAGTGGACTACGACTTTGGTATCTTCTTTTGGTAGGAAGCGGTCCTCCCTTTTTTTCTTCTGTAATACCGATTTATAAAATAGTTGCTCAGCCCAGCCATGCTCGGGCACGCCGCAATCGCGGCGGTAAGACCCCTCTTTGAGGAGTGGCTGGAGAGACGTCACGGCGTCCTGACCTATCGGATGACGCAGGTCCTCACCGGACACGGAAGTTTCGGGAGGTTCCTGTGTCTGATAGGGAAGGAGGAAACGCCCGGGTGCCACCACTGCGAAGATCGCCCGGAGGACACAGTAGAGCATACGGTGCAAGACTGCCCAGCTTGGGCAGAGCACCGACGTGTCCTCACGGCGGCGATAGGCGGAGTCCTCTCGCGCCCGGAATTGGTCGCAGCCATGCTGCGGGGCGAGACGGAGTGGGAAGCGGTCGCCTCCTTCTGCGAAGCAGTAATGCTCGTGAAGGAGGAGGCGGGCCGCGAGAGAGAGAGGACAGCGTCCTCCCTCCGCCCCAACCGCAGTGGTAGGCCCCCGCGGCGTCGGACGTCAGCAGACGATCTCCGGCCACCGTAGGCGCGGGCATGCGGGCAGCGAGTAAAGGGCAACTCGCTGCCCGACCATGGACCATGCCCGGGTCGACGGCGCGTTGTGTCCCACGCGCGCCTCAAAGAGCGTCAGCATAATGACGGGGCCCCCTCTCAGAGGGCCAAAGCCTGCCGGGGTCGCGGGATTGTTTCATTACCGTGACCCCGGAACATAACAGGCTACTGAAGGACACCGTGGATTTTAGTCAGTAGAAGTCTGACAGTCCCTCCTGCCCTGCCCGGGGTAGGAGGACTCATTTGATGATTTTACCACGCTAAAAAAAAAAAAAAAAAAAAAAAAAGCCCAGCCATGCTACACCATTATTAATTAAATCAACAGTTACCGATCAATCAATCGACAATCGATTAAATTTCCAAAGCATACGAATATAAAATATCAGTGAGTTTTGGAAATATTGTGTTGACCTACATTTTGCAGTATATCCATGTGTAAATAAATTACAAATATTCGTTCCATGCAGTTTAATATCCGTTCCAAAATGTTACTCAGTCAAAGTAATAACATGTCTGATATACTGCACCACATTCGAATATATGAAAAAAAATCTAATATCCACCAACAAGCCGTTGAAATACGCTTTTGTTTTAGGAATTCATGAATACAATCCTCATAAATGTGTCATGAAATGTTGAAAATATTCTCCAACATTATGGCAGTGTCCATAACATTCTTTGGCTTTGTGTACCAAATATCACTTATTATGTTAATTGTGCCAATGCGAAAGAAAGCGATCGACTGCGAAAAATATACACGGTTAAGGCAATAAAAGGTCATACGCGACAAAAACCACATTATCATAGTAGAGCTAGAAAATTGTCCAAATGAAACTTAGAACACAATAGTTATTTGTTATGCAAGGCTGCAAAGTTGATTTTTGGCGCGAGTACTTGAATTGAAAACTGAGCGAGCGAAGGATTCTAAGATTGAACCGCGAGAGAAACGAGCGGTTCAAATATAGAATCCTGAGCGATGCGAAGTTTTCAAAGGTACGAGACGCAGAAAAACTTTGCTGCCGAGTGCAACACACAACTTTTCACCTCACACAGCGAGGAAATGCAGTGGGGGCGGCTCGCCTGCCAGTGTAGAAAATGGTTGAATACAAGACGTGTTCGAATTTTGAACAACACTTTGTGCTCTAGAGCACAAAATGGAGTTTTGCGCTCAGATTTTGAATGAGAAATAGAATCTTTCCGAGCGTGTGAGGTGAAATAGTTATTTGTTATGCAAGGCTGCAAAGTTGATTTTTGGCGCGAGTACTTGAATTGAAAACTGAGCGAGCGAAGGATTCTAAGATTGAACCGCGAGAGAAACGAGCGGTTCAAATATAGAATCCTGAGCGATGCGAAGTTTTCAAAGGTACGAGACGCAGAAAAACTTTGCTGCCGAGTGCAACACAAAACTTTTCACCTCACTTAGCGAGGAAATGCAGTGGGGGCGGCTCGCCTGTCAGTGTAGAAAAATTGAATACAAAGCGTGTTCGAATTTTGAACAACACTTTGTGCTCTAGAGCACAAAATGGAGTTTTGCGCTCAGATTTTGAATGAGAAATAGAATCTTTCCGAGCGGGTGAGGTGAAAAGATATTTTTAAGGAACGAATTTTCTATTCGAAAAATTCCAGACACCTAATTGGTTAAGGCGTCTGGAGTACCTATCCAGAAGAAGCAGGTTCGAACCCTGCTCGCAGCTGAAGTTTTCGTTCCTTAAAAATAACTTTGTGAAGACTTGACGCAGGCGTTATTGCGTATAAAAATATAACTTTATAACACATAGTTTAGACTAAGTGACAAAAATGTCATGGTTTGGCCATAGAATTCAGCGTTTCGAAAATGTGATTTTTTTTAAGTAAGACTATAGAAGTATCATGTCGCTTAGTCAGATTTTCCATTCCGCTCTCCTCTCATCGTCCTGCCCTTATCCCATTTTACTTTGGGTCGACGCAATACGTTTTTTTCTTCCATTCTCCCTCATCAGACGTCACATTATCATTTACTCCTTCTCTTTCATATCATACTTTAGAAATGGCTGCTACACACCTTACGATAAATCGTTACGATTAGTCGGTACAGTTCAAACTGCAACGATAAATCGACAAGTGTGTATGAGAAAAACTGTACAGTTTGTTCGATTTTTGTCATACACACTTGTCGATTTATCGTTGCAGTTTGAACTGTACCGACTAATCGTAACGATTTATCGTAAGGTGTGTAGCAGCCATTAGACAATCCATCTATCTTTCCTTTGGCCTTCCTCTTCCTCTCCATTCATCAACATTCATACTCATCACTCTCTTAGTCACATGAGTGTCATCCCTCCTCATCACATGTCCATACTTCTTCTTCTTTTTCATTCCGCTATAAAATAACTATTGCTATTTTTCATTCACTGTATTCTTTATTAAGGCAATAAATAATTGCATTTTATTGTAAAACTATCGCACCGAGACTGACTTTAATGAGAGAAATTTTGTTTAATGATTTGACAAACGGTGCAATGTATACAAAAATATTAAAACTTCTTATTTAAGTATATTTAAGAATGTATTCAATAAAACATTTTTGTATAAAATCAAGATAGTTTGTAAGATTAACTCGCTTCAAAGTTTTAACACTCTCATTTATTTAGGTAGGTAGTATCAAGCTTTTACTTAAAAAACATCAAAAAATAAAGAAATTAAGGAACGTTAGTTTGTGCAAATAATCATTGAAAACATGATTGCATGCAGATATTAAGGTACAAGAAACATAATTATGTAAATAAAGTAAAGAGACAATCGAATCAAGTAAGTATAAACAAAACACGAATAAAACTAAATCAAGATAATACAGACAGCGTTATTCGTAAAGATTTCCCCAACATGAATATTCACAGATATCAACATGAATGGGTGCCCTGAGAAATCCGAGAAGATCAGAGCATCAGATAAGCTGGAGAAATCCCATAAACGGACACAAGCCGTGCTACTGTTGCCATCCATAGACAAGATAAGGCGTGTGTACATAGATAAGAGGCCCTTGCAATAGACAAACATAGACTTGCGACAACTAGGAACTGACTTGGAACAGGACCATCACTCGCTGTTTTATATTTAAGTGATCTTACAAAAGGGTTAAGGAGAAAATCATTTAGATCTGTAGATTGGAGAAGTTTTGTAACAACAAAAATAAAACCTTGCCCATCTATTTTGTGCTAGCAACACAAATGAAAAAAAAACAGAATGGATACTATGTTAACGGCATTACATTACAACCATACTTTTTGGTATTTTTGAAGCAAAAGGATACCTACCACCACATACCAAATAGGGTAGGTACTGAACAAAAAGTTAATGAAAATGCCATAAAAATACTACCAATCAAGATTTGCCAAGAAACCAAACAACTTCCTGATACCAAAGCGATCCATATTTAATTAATTAGTTCTTCTTTATTAACTACGTTGAACGCAGGTAGCTACTCAAAACGTTTCATAGAAAAAAAGATGGACAAAAAAGTAATAGGCGTATAAACAACACAGCCGACAGAAGTGTTTGCTTTGTAAAAAACGTAACTAATAAAGGTATATATAAGAATGAACATATTTACTACGGAATCACAGTAATTAACGCTGATCAAGCCTATGATTATCATGTATCAGTAACTAGTAGGTATTGCATGGAAGTAGGTACTTTATTTTTCTTTTATGCTCTCCGTGCTAATTTTGTGACGCCAGCGCCATCGTTTGTTCACGAAAAGCATTCAGATTTCAAGATAATATCCCAAGTGCTTCAATACCTGAAACAAAATGTTGCTATACGCTGTAAAAGTATAAGCTGTAGTCTCTAATAATGATAGTGACTTTCCTTTTTGACAGCTTTATTTCTTGCGAATGTGAAAGGCCATTTTATAACTTAAATTTTGCCATACCAGGCTATCAAGGAATATCTAGGTATTCTCGGGAAATGTTTTGTAAAGTTACTGTTACGTATAGTTTGAAGATTCTTCAACGATAAGTTAACAATCATCCATTCTAATAATCAATGCAGTGTCCTTATATGATTCATAAAAATTGGCTGTGATATGATTAAATGTACGTATTCTTTGATGCCGCCTCTTGACCAGATTAACGAATCTCAGCGTGTCTTGCAAATATTGCCATATTTTTTTGGAATCCACAACATGAACATAATAATATAAGCATTTTTCAGAGATCCTGTCGGGCACATCGAAATAGTACCCGAGGGAGTGGAAGTTTTCAAATTAGTTGGCTTTTCTTGTCCCATAAATCTATTGGATAAAATAAGGTGCAAAACATCTTTTGACCACTCGTGATTATATTCAGCAAAATAATCGAGTTTTAATAAAGCACCCACTGGGTGTCCGTTAATCTTAAGATAAAACGGTTACAATATTTAACTAATTATTTATGGTAAAGACTTCGCGCGGCGCCAAACGACCCGACCTGGCCAGTGGCCATTGACTTGCGCGCATTGCAAAGAAAATATTGTAGCCGGCAAAAAGTGTAATCATTCCGCTCTGGACCTAGGCGTCTAATTAAAATCACATTTTGGGAAGTGTTGGAATGTTTCAGCCACTTTTTAGGATCATTGTATATTTTTTGCTCATCTACCGAGTGCTTTTATTTTGAGGATCATCCAAACAAGACCCACTAGAGCGTAACGAACGTCACTTGTACAAGAAAAGTCTTCTTCACGGTAATTCTAGATACCTAGTAGTAATTAAAGTCAGAGGCCTCGAGTCAGGGGCACGTCAACGACTCGTCTTGTCCTATCAAAGAGAAGTAATGCCGATATGATAACGAAGCAATTAGCGAATGACAGACACATTTTTCTTCGAATTCCTTTTATGCACCGAGCGAGGCATGTAAAACATTATCGCTGGTCTTATCACTGAACACATAAATTACAAAATTATTTCGAAACTGTCGTCAATATGCCGTTATTCTTTATATTCTTCAGATTACTGACAACCCTTAATCAATGTCACGTTATTTGGACTTCGATCGATACCTAGCTCCTTATTTTAACAAGATTCTTTACAAATACACAAAATAATTGAATTTAATAAATATTAAGAATCCAATAAATACTTACAAACTTACATTATTGAGCCCAGATCTTGAATTGGTCACCTGCTAAATTACTCCTACGTCAGGGTCACTTACTAAATTACTCTTACGTCTGACGTAGGAGCAATTTAGCAGGTGACCCGCACCTAGCTGATGCAAATCTAAATTTATACCAAATTATAAACAGTACAGGCCCGCCTAACTGTATATACTTTTCAAACCACCTAAAATCGATAACTGGACATGTTGATCGCGTAATGCTCCCATACATAAATGCGAAATGATCTGTGACACTTCGTTACGACCTCTCAAAGTGTCGAGTGCCATTAGCATTTGCTAATCGTGCGTGAGTTACAACGCATGCTCAAGCGATAATATGCACTAATCCGGTTCACCACTCGATTATCTGATCTCCGAAAATAGGTCTACAGCTTCTCGCCGCATTTTCGTCTTTAAAATGTACACAATAATTATTCTTATCTCGTCTGTTCAGTGTATCAGACAAATTTCCAGGTAAAACGTTTGGGATAAACAGTTCGCCATGATGAAATATGTATAAGAAAGTAATTTAAATATTGAGTTTAGACGTTTTGTTTTCCTTGGCAACTGGCTCAAAGGTTATTGCCAGTGTCAAGACACAATCCGAAAATAGAAATTGCACGGCAATTGTTGCCATAAGGATTATTTAATTGGACAATAGTAGGTAATACTTTATAATGTTGATTTGTACAGTATACATTTTCAACCTACCTATCTGTATCAATATAAATCCTTGTCAATGGCTGCTCATTGAACAAGGTAGGTATGAACAAAGTGGGCCATTCTGATCTCTTATGACAAACGCATCCCGAATTGACCTACGACCGTGACAATCTAAAATTATTTCAACGTAAAACTGGGTCAGAATGAGCATAAATTTTATTCAGTTTGATATTATCTAATGGGTCGATGTACCAGGGTCGCAGCGAAGCGCGGCGGTGGCGGTGGACCGTGGACGCCTATTGTCATTCAATCGCGCCATTGTGGGCTCTTTGTCGGCCGCGGCCGGAGCCCTGCCTCGGTCATTCGACATGGGGATGCGGGACTTGAAAAATGTTAAAATTTTTGGAATGTAGCCGAACGGTTAATGAATTCAAGAGCGAGGTGCAATTTAAATGCATTGGAATTAAAAGTAGGGGACAGAACTATTCAACACAGTTTATCATGATGATAATGGGGCAGGATTTTTACATAAATTAAAATTATTTGACCAATTTGAAATTATAACCAACAAAAAATCCAGTAAGTAAGCTAACTACTTTCAGCAGATATAGGTACCGAGGTTTTTGTCAAAGACTCAAAACTGCTAGATTAAATTGGTGAATCTAAGACCAACTACTGTGAATAGGACTACTTAAGTGGAGAAGAATGCCAAAGGATGCCAAATACAGGCGAGAAGCAACAGCGATCAATCCAGACAGTTATTCTTTCTACTCTCAAACAGCCCAGTACTAAAACCACATATTTAACCATTCGTCGTTACTACATAACATCGTTCAGGCTAGTGGCGTGACTTCCAACATAACATCATCCACGAAGATATTAAGATGCATGTAACATAACACATTAAACGCACATTATCCGCAATTAGCGGCCGCCGCTTTTAAACTCGTCCATGCACCGTGAGAACGACGAAAAAACTGGCGTTTGCGCATCTTGTCAGACACCACACTATGTGTTTGTGTGTGCGAGATTTTATAACTTTACTAGATAAGTGTCAAGATCTGGGGGCACGGCAGTGCCCCGCCAAGTCTCGAGCAAAACGGGCACGGCCGTACCATCTTTTCTCGAAGCGACTCGCGGCTGTTTCGCCCCCCCCTATAACTTCGACGTGGACAAAGCTAGGAGTTTAGGTTTTCGGTGAATAATAGTAGGCATTAGAACAAGCTTAAGTTCGAAATTACATGCCAATTGAATGAATAGTTTAGGAGTTACGGTCGATCAAAGTTACACCATTTTGTCACTCACTCACTGACCGATCATCAAAAATCTAAGGTACTTCTAGCAGACTTAGAAACTTCAAATTTTGCACCAAGATAGGTCATTAGCCACATATAAAGGAAAAATTATAAAAACATTAAAAAATAATATACCATAGAAAACAATTTTATATTTGCGGTTTGGCAAGAACATTGTGTATGGATTTTGACTGCATTGTTAACTTTGTTCGTTGACATACATAGAATAGAAAGGAATAATATAAATGTAATACATAGACTATAATTTATATAAATTAATACATAAAGTTCATAATTCATTAAATTAATAAAGCTAAAACTCCATTGTATTGCGATAAATATTGTATGCGCGCTCGATAGATGGCGTTGTACCTGTCTGAATCGCGCTATGGTTTCGTTACAGAGCGCAGTCTAAGTAGTACTTTAAAATAATTCAACAATTTTCATTTGATAGCGCCATCTATCTATGAACAACCATTTCGAAACTAAAAAAAAATTGTAGCGATATTCGGAGTAGATTTATTATTGTTACTGAAACAGTTATTTAGGAAAATAGTTTATTAATATAACATAGACATAGTTACATGTTACATATCTAGTTGTTTACGTGTTATTTAGTTTAGTTATATTTAGTTTGTAAGTCAGCAGATATATATTTATTTAGTAATTTGTTAGTTAGTTTAGTTCTATTTAGTTTGTTAGATAGAGAATGGGTCCTAAGCAAAAAAGTAGCTGAAGTCCAAGAAATTGGGAGGACACCTAAAAAAAAGAAAGAAATACACTTACAAAAAATAAATGAGATCCCACCAAAAACATTAAATGTAAAAAAAGCCAAGTCTCTCGATGCAGTCTTTCCATCGTAAAAAGTTTTGAGATCTCACAGAAGCCAAGTCCTATTCAAATTATTTTGTAGTTATAAATCAACATTTAGTAATTATATCAATAGTTTTCTTTACATTATAACTATAGTGACTTGGCAATGAGCACAAATTAACTTGCTGCCTGGAATTAAGTGCAAATGTTACTGACGAGACCTGTGATCAGATTATTTGTTATGTGTGAATCATGATGGTCACTACCGACTACATGTTCCAATACAATAATTAAGAATACCTTACGGGCCATCGCTTTATGAAAGTAAATGATGAATGTTAAGAGAACATATAAAGTAAAAGAGAATGTTTACGCATGCGGTGTGTGTAACTTTCAACTCCTCCAAATATGCCGTTTTATTTGTTTTTACTTGTGCTCATTGCCAAGTCACTATAGTTATAATGTAAAGAAAACTATTGATATAATTACTAAATGTTGATTTATAACTACAAAATAATTTGAATAGGACTTGGCTTCTGTGAGATCTCAAAACTTTTTACGATGGAAAGACTGCATCGAGAGACTTGGCATTTTTTACATTTAATGTTTTTGGTGGGATTATCGGTTTATCGAAAGACCTCATAGAAAAACATTCAAATCGTCAAATGAAATTTTTAACAAAAAAAACGACGGGTTGCACTCCGGGAGTGCCGGTAGAAGTGAAAACTTTTTTATTACTGTGTTTTATTTTAAAACGATTTTTGTTACATCTTGTTAGTGTCGTACAGGTGTCAAATCACAAATGTTTTCATAGTGCTCGATAAATGGCGTTGCACGATTAAAATGCAAGCTATCGTTTACATCTTCGTCTTACGAATTTTCATTCTACGTCCGATATATGGCGCTTATTTAAACTACGTCTTACGCTTTTTCGATCAGGGTCACGTGACCCTGACGCGAGTTTTACATTTTTCACACATTACAAAAAAGTGTACAACGCTGCTAAAGAAGTTTTCACTTCAACAAAAAAATAATTTCAGACATGCCAAATTCAATTACAATAAGTTTAAAACATGGGCATGTTTTTGATTTTAAATCCAGAAATAACATGTCTTTGGGCCCAGCGTTCGGAGGCGCCACAATATCCGTCAAAGTAAATGAATCATATTCATTCATAAATTATTTCTCTTGCAGATTATCCTTTTTTGAACAATGTTAATGTTGCCAGGACAAAAATAAATGAAAACGGTACTTCCTTCCAGCCCGAATTCGGAGAAAACGTCGAAACTGTTCGGTGACTCATTTTATATTGAATTTTGTTGCAATCTGTTAAATGAGTTTTTGATACCTACTTACTAGTTATTTTAGAATCTATTGAAGGATGTGAATTTAAGAGCCGTTATTTTTTGTTAAAGTTACTGAATGATAAAATAGGCGATGATAATGGAGCGTTTTTTAATGTTGGTGCTAAGCCTGATTCCCAAAATTCATTGTTCTCATTCTTTGTTCAATTGTTGAAGGAGCTCCTCCCGTACCAATTGTAACAGTTATCTCATATGTACCTGCTTTACCAACCCCATAAAATAAAAGTTGTTCTTGTCTTCTGATTTAGTAAGTTGAAAGTTGTCAGACACTTTGGCGGCACTATTGTTTTCTTTGTTATCTTTTTACTAAGGGTAAAATGTATTCATCAAAAAAACTTCCGGAAGAAACAGCTTCTCTTGTTTCGACTTGTGCAATTGCTTATTTAGATATAAAAATATGCTAAAGTTTGGAAGTTCAGATATGACGAGCACCTACCACCTATCTATTCGGGTTTTAAGTTTTTAAAACCAAAACTTATTTAAGTACATAATTATGTCACCTTCTGGTAAAAGTATGATCAAAATTCTCGAAGGTAAAATATACCTATTTATAAGGTAGATACACAAATTGAAGTTAAGAAAACAAAGACGGATTCTAATATTGATGACACATTTGAATTAGTTGAAAAGGTATCAAGGAAAAGAGTAGAAGTCAACGTTAACGTTTTTCAAGTGCATAACAAAGGCAAATTGTTTTCTGATAAGATAGCTAATAAATGAGTCCATGTGGCAATAATAAAAGAACAAAACGAATTGAATGTACTTACCTATGTTGATAGGAACCTTTTCAAACTATCGGCAAAGAATTAAACTCTCGCCAAGATATTATAGAACCGTCAGGTGACTAGGGATGATTAAGAAAGAGTGATAAATATAACTGTTGATAAATGGAAAAATATCAGTTGACTTATCGAAAAGTGAGACACCACGAAAATCACTTTTTTCTTTATAAAAAAGAGTAAATAATGGCATTACGGTTGTTAAAGGAGAACGTACTGTTGTTGAAGAAGAAAAAACGTGCAACATTGATGAAAGTCCAAAACAGTCCAAATGAACAACCTTCGAAATATCAGAAGTATACCTAAATCGCAAGAAGATAAAATAGAAAAATCTATCTAAAAGTTGATCTATCTTCTGGGTAAATGTGGAACGTACGAGTATATCAACGATCGTTCCGAATATGACACATATTATGTGAAACTTGAGACTTTATCCATCGAATAGGATACATTACGGTTCATACTGCCACAGTGAACATAGACGATTCTATCAGCGCTCAGAGCAATCTACAGTTTGTCCCTATCCAGTATAATCAGTTTCTCAAATGGATACTATCCATCAAAACTGCTTTCTAAGTTTTGAAATTTCTTTGTAATAATGATATTTTCTTTTCTTATAAATCATCACGTCAAGAGACCCTGTCCCTGTGTAGTCCCTGAAGAGACAATTAACACCATAGAAATATAAAAAGAGAATCTTCTTAAAAGAAAATAAATGTTTGTCCGGGAACATTAAATGTAATAAATAAGCTCAAATATCGAACGACAATAGGGTAGGTATATCAAGCTTATTTTACAGTAGGGTCACATGGTTGACAGTGGATCACTTTTTTTCAGACTTCTCTAGATGATAAACCGTTCGTCGGTTTTGTATGAAAAATAGAGGAGAGGCTTGGATATTTATCGAAGATCAATAAATTTTACCTTTTATATCTTCGGGTGTTTATTTAAACAAGTAATCGAAAGTTTTTTAAAAAATGGGATTTGATCCACTGTGTACTATGGATGGTAAACACTGGATCGCCCCATGGTGAACAATGGATCAAGGGGTATATGAGGCGTAATAAAAGACATTTCGTTGCGAATCAACTTACTATATTAATATAGAACCTCCTCCTTTTTGGAAGTCAGTTAAAAATAAAAACAAAATCAACATTCTGTTGTTTTTAAAAACATAATTATTATTTTAATCAAAGTATTTTTGTGATAACAAGGCAGAAGCAATAGAAGCAACATTTGCATCTAGGTTAAGAACAAAGGAAGCAAAAACAAATCAAAACTTTTAAGAAAAAATAATAAATAAAGATCCCCTTTTTTACTTAGTAGGTATTATTTTTTTTGTTAAGGGTATGACTACCTCAGTATATTAACTCTATACTCGTAGAATCTCATAAATGTCCTTTAAATAAACTTTTAATGACTCAACAACCAGCTCGATAACACTTTGACATTTTTACTTAAGGCACAGCTTTATATTGCAAAAATACTTATAATAATATTTTTTTCTTAATAGGAACTCTGATCTTTGGAAAAATCAATTTTCTAACGACTATCTACTATCTTAATCCTTTATAATTATAAAATATATTTTCATAAACGTAAACTGCACTTATTCTTCTTAATAGATATTAAACACAAAATAACGATGATGATTAAACGTTATGAGATCAAACGCTATGAGATCAATATAAGACACTGTTTTTAATTTAGATACCTAAATACCTACTCAGTCCCATTTTTACATAAAATTATTTTCAGTCTTATAGTATCTGTGGATACCTAAACATTGGCTTCTAAAACAAAAAAAAAATCAAATCGAATTGAATAATTAACGAATATTAAGAGCAGTTAGATCAACGGTAAATGTAAGATAAGACTGCTGGCGAGCAGTGCTGCCATTTGAAGCAGGAGTTGGCAATATAAGCTTAATATTATCGTCTTTGACGTAGGCCAAATCTGGTGTGTTTGGCATGGTGAAATGTCCTTTCTTATGTCTCAAATAACTCACATAGAAGTCAAGATTCAAATTTCTTTCTTCTAGTATCTTGGCGACATAATATACTTTTTGGTTTTTGGACGCAAATTCTACTAAAACATATTCTCCCTCTTTTGGTAATCTTGGTAAAGGCTTCATCAGTGACTCTTGTGTAATAAAATGTTCTTCATTCTCTTCATTGCCAAACCAGCTCCATTCATCTAATGAGTCATCATCTAAGACCATGTCACAATCTTCTTCAGAATCACTCTGAAGAACTTTTCGAATGGCCTTTTTTCCTGTGGACTTCGAATCTTTCTTCCTTTTAATTGTCTTTTTTGCATTCATAATCTCTTCTTTTTCTGGCGTATCGGTGGCAATAAGGCTTCTGCCCAATCGTCTCGGCTTTCTATTATTTTTTCTGGCGGCCGCTTTTAAAGGCTTTCGGAATTCTTCCGGTGTAATAAACCGGGCAGGTAAATTAATTTCGGCATGTGATGTGCTAGCGCCACTGGCGGAGTAATTAACACATTTTTTTGTAGCTACTGATGACTGAATGGGAGAATTATCCTGAGAGGGATGTCTTACTTGTGGTTCAGCTTCAGGAATCGCATTGGCAGATGCACTCACTGTTGCCATACATATATGGGACAGGGAAAGTGGAGTTGAAATAGCATGGACTTGTGAGATGTCATATAATCCAGCAGACTCTGATGCTGCTGCTTCAATTGGCAAACTTGGTGGACTAACGACCAAATGTTGAAGAGCTTCTAACACTGAAGGGCTTGGAGTATCTTCATCCCGGTGTGATATTTCCATAGAAATATTTTCCGAGTCGTCAATCGGCACTGTTGAATCTTCATAATTTTCGAGGACATCAGCTGAAAAAAAAGAAACATTATTCTGCGAAAATAAAGATTCTAGGAAAATATTGATGCCAATGATTTTATGACTGTACCTGCTAGTTCCTCAGGTGCAGGTCTGTCCGTGACACTGCTCGGCATAAAATCTTCTTCCGAGAATATGTTCCTGTCGTATGGATATATGCCGGTCTTTTTAAATGAATTTTTAATGTTTACTGGCGTCATAGACTTTTCAAAGGCCTGTCCTACCAGCGCTCCAACATCATAAATGGTAACAGGACATCCGGGGTTTCGCATCATCCACGACTCCATTGCAGACGCATAATATGTTTTAAAAGGCCCATGGATACCAACGTCCAGCGGCTGCAATTTCGCCGATGTATGCGGGTGTAATGTCAGCACAGTCACCCCCGACTCTTTAGCTAAATCGAGAGCCTCTATCGATAAATGTGATTCATGGTTATCCATGATTAGGATTGTTGGGAAGTCTTTTGAAGATGCTGATCGTTGAATAAAATGTTTCATCACCTCAACAAAAGTCTCACTGTTCATCCACCCTGTGGAGGACGCCAGGATGAGGGAGCCAGGTGGTGTTCCAACTTGCATGCGAGGGTTAATCTTTTTGCGAGGGAATACTAATGCTGGAGGAAGTGCATATCCCCCTGCGCTTATGATATTGCATGTTGTGACGAGCGTACCTTTCTCTCCGCTAGACACTTTGCATATGTTCCTTTTTCCTTTTGGAGCTAAAACTCTAGGATTTTTCTGGACAGTGCTCGTAGCAGTCTCATCTAAATTGTAAATTCGCGTGCCATCCGCGAACGCTGGGCTGCGGCTAAGCACATTTTCAAGGTTGTCAAAAAACTTTTGTACTGTTTCCTTGTTAAACGCCGTTGCGCGCGCTAAACTGCAGTTTTCGGGTTTGCGCAAAGACATATCAGGGAATCGTTCCCGAAATCCTCTTAACCAGTCTATTCCAGCTATTTGGTTTTTTTCCCAACTTTGAGGAATATCGACTGTATTGCGCTTTGCCATCTCATAAGCTATTTGTCGGCAATCCCTAGCAGTTAGGCCATAAAACATCAATGCGTATTTTTCAAAATAGTCACGTAACGCCTTCTCTTGATCAGTTGTGAATACTTTTCGGACTTTATAGTTTGGTGTCAGGCGATGAGCATCCCCCCTTTTATTGTACCTTTGTAAAGTAGTGAAGGCGATGTTGAATTCTTGGGCCGCTTGTCTTATACTTTTCCCAGCCTTTATTGCATCTAACGCATTTTTCATTTGGCTCTCCGTATGATTGCCTATTTTTCTGTCAGTTTTCTTTCTTCCCATTCTGTAAATTTAGTTTATTTCAATATTTCAATTTATTAAAAAACATTATTTAGCTTTATGAATAATAGTAATTTTGAACATCATGGCCTTAAATTACTTATCACCAAGTACACAGTGAATCGCGATCCACGGTGTACTCAGTGGATCAGATCCACGGTGTACACAGGGAATCAGATCCACCGTTCACCTTAGTGGCGTTTCACACAGACGCAGGAATTGACACGTTAAAAACACAGAGCTTGTTAGTTATAATAATGATAAATTACAGCTTATTGATAACGTCAAATAGTAGCAATATAATATAATCGAAATTTATAGTAGTTTTGCAAATATAAACAGAATATCAACTCACTTTTTCGGTATTTTGAGCCAAGTTGAAATAAAAATTCACTGTCACACGTTGTTACTTGAACACAGCCGCTTGCAAACTAAGGGAGCGTGGATTACGTGCGGGGGGGCGTCTGTAACCGCTAAAATCGTATCGCTACCCACACTAGTTTCGCCAATGTGTGGGTGATCCAGTGTACCCTACTGATCCACCGTTAACCATGTGACCCTACACATTAATTTATAAGCAACTAGCTTCCGCCCGCGGCTTCGCCCGCGTGGTGTTTTGATAGCCTATGTTCTTTCTCAGGGTCTAAAGATTGTCTGTGCCAAATTTCATCAAAATCGGTTGAGAGGTTTAAGCGGGAAAGAGTAACAGACAGACAGACAGAGTTACTTTCGCATTTATAATATTAGTTTGGATGAGCAATTGGCCAACCCGCACTGGGCCCGCGTGGTGGATTATGGCCCACTCCCTCTCACAAGAGAGGAGGCCTGTGTCCCAGCAGTGGGAACATTATAGGCTGATGATGATGAATGAGCAATTTGAATATTGGTTGAACATAGCAGAGGTGTAACTTCCTATATTTTTTAAATCCAATTTTATCTTATTTTTTACTATGTCATCTACTCATCATCTGCCTAGCCTTTTCCCAACTATATTAGGGTCTGCTTCCAGTCAAACTGGATGCAGCTGAATATAAGTATTTACTATTTTACATGGAGCGACTGCCTATAGGACCTCCACAACCCAGTAACTGGGTAATACGATACCCCATGGTAAGACTGGTTGTCAGACTTTAGAGCTTCTGACTATTAGTAACGACTGTCAAAGATCTACAAATGACAGCCGGGACCAACGGCTTTACGTGCTTTCCGAGGCACGGAGGAAACTCGCTATGACAGATGGTCACCCATCCACAGACCAACCTCGGCAAGCGCGGCTTCACCCGGAAGATCAGCCTGTGCGGCTGTAATTATCTAGCCACGGGCTCCTTTAACTATAACATAATTGCGAAAGTTTGTGAGAATGGCTTTGTTACCATTTCACGAAAAAAAAACGAAGAATAGATTTGGAGGGGTACAAATAGTTTATGACCTGGATTAACACATAGGATGGTTTGTATCCCGGTTTTATCTTCCCATGTGATAATATTCAAGTTCTAGCGGGTGTAGCCACTGGTCTTTGTTGACTGTTGATGTCATTCACTGGCATCAAATTCAGACAAAGTTTCCATTAACTATTTCCCAGTAGCGGTCCGCTGCTATCTTAATGGCATGCCCGAACTGGAAATCGGATCCAGGATCAACGAGATACTTCTTAAGTTCTTATCAACCAACTCATTTCAAATCTTTTTTCTAGAGAAAGCCTTCTTATGCGGTGATCTTAGAATGAATGCAGTACCTACATAAAATAATGGACAAAATTGAAAAGGGTAAAATGAGGTATAGTCCCATTGCGATTAATCGCAATAGGAAAGTCAAAAATGTATACATAGGTACCTAGTTACCTACTGATAAACTGAAAAAGCGTATTGTAGAAAAATATGAAATGATTCAAAAGCCATCGCCACATAATAAACCTATAAGACATGCAGATATGTTGTAAGTAGTTCACACTGTCCGCGATCCAGACACAATAGCTGAACAATCACCCTGAACCAGATGTGGTTCAGGGATTTTTAACAAAGGGGATAAAAATCTGAGAGATATCTATACTAATATTACAAAGCTGAAGAGATTGTTTGTTTGACTGAACGCGCTAATATCAGGAACTACTGGTTCTAATTGAAAAAATATTATTGTATTGAGTAGTCTATTTATCGCAGAAGGCTATAGGCTAAAATATCATCACGCTACGACCAACATAGGCCGAGCAGTGTGGCCGTGCATTAGAAACCATAGGGAACAGATATGTACAGACGCCAGCAGGTCAACCTACCCGAATGTGTCAGATTTTACCAATCAAACATTAACCTTCTGTTCTTGTGATAAGGTTGAAATTCTATTAAATAAATCTGACAGATTGTGGTAGCTTGATGTGCTGGCGTCTGTACCTACCTGTATGCAGTGACAGCTGTAATAAACAAACATGAGTAATGAACCGCTATAACTAGGTACCTACCAGACAATATAGGTACTAGGAAAGTGTTGAGGGTACGGAGTCATGCTGTCTAACTCTTCTGACTTCATAATGATATGATTCACTGATCTGTTATGTTCCAATTTTAATTCTTGGCCTACCGTCAGCTTAATGAGTGTCAACTGACTAAATATTTAGTATAAGTAAAACAATAATTTCATGCCGGTTTTTGGTCTTACAGTCGAACAATAAAAAAAACGGATACCTCCATTGCAAGGTCAATTTCTAGCATAATTATAACCATATCAACCAATATAATTTATTCCTACTACCTACCTATACGTATACTAATAATAAATTGATAAAACATAATGTGGATCAATAATAAATTCAGCTGATTATTATTATTATTAAAGAAAAAGCAACGCGAGATAATTCCAACATCCTCCCAAAAATAAGTGAAGCTTTTTTAAGTTTAAAAATACTCACCGTTAATAAAGGTGCAACAGGATCTTCCTGGCATGCACTCGATACCGATGCTTTCCACAAAACTGAAGACACGATCTTATTCCTTACAAAACTGGTCAAAACTAAATTAATCGTAAGCGAACAGCTCGCTACAAAGTCGCTAAATACACTGATAAAATATTTACAGTTTTAGCTAACAACCACAGGTGGTTTAAATATTTACGTAAAGTTTTTGACGTTTCAAGTTGTACAGCCGCGACGTGACGCGACGCGATCGGCCCCCGCTCGAGCCGACGCAAGACTATCTCGGATACACTCGATCCTCGAGCTTTCGTACCGCGGCGCCCGTCCTGCTCGCGCAGCCGGTCACCTGCCGGTTAAAAAAATATGAGAAGCCTCACATTTCGGCGAAATGTGAACCAAACCAAACATTTTACATTCATCCAGACAGGTACGGGACTACTTTATGTGGGGAGTTCTCTACGTGAACGTGTATGTACGTTCACGCAGATTTTGATTGACGTTTTCCCTGAGACTAGTACCTATGAAGTATGACGGGTGCGTGTTCGCACGCCCAGACGGCAATTTTGCAAGATTATCTATCATTGCAGCTTAGTAAATTACTGCATCGCCGCGAGAGATTTGTGGCTGGTCTATCTACGTCTAAGGAAACTTCGTGTCGTCGATAATGACCCGAGCAAACAAAGGGAACATTTTAGCGTTCAGCCAGTAATCACTGATACCAACTAACGCATCGTTTCCCAGTAGTATTGTGGTAGTATATTCAATAACTCGTTGTTTTCCCGCTTTATCTCCGCTAAGAACATCCTACGTCAATATTTGAGGACACAGTATAAAGCAACCAGCACAGTGTGTGTTGACTCGAGCACGTCAGATAAACAAACTTGATTCCACTGATATGCCACCCTCAGAGACTACATCCTGCTGTAATGGTAACTGCGCGAATTAATTCGAGGAACTATTTGGGTTTAATTCTAACAATTAAACAATGTAGGTCGACCATTATTCAGCAAATATACGCAAACTGGCGTCCATTAAATTTTACGATATCCTAATTTGAGATCCGAGCTTACAACTTCAGCAAAGTTACAGAGTACGTGCGAATAAATCTGTAATGAAAAACTTTTGGATGTTGAACCGGCAACGTTCACAGTAATTCTGTGCGGCTGATAACATCAGCGCGGAGCCGCGGCGCGCGGCGGCGGCACTTCACTGCTTATTTACTTTAGACTTATGCAAAATGCTTAGTTATGTATTAAAGCAACGTTGTTAATGCAAATCTTCATTCCTTTTTGGGCTCAAAGTAAGACGGAGTAGAGTTAGCATGACGCGACGTCGACGCGGGCATGACATGGCAAAGCACTCAGAAAGTCAGCACCCCCAAGCTTAAAATAGAGTCCGAGCACCCGCAAACCGCTCGCAACTCTTAAATCCTATTAAAGGAGCTCGGGAGTACCCTTTATTCATAGACTTCACCAATAATTTAATAGCGCTCCTTAACGGCGGGTTCGCACTGGCGGTATGACGGCTCAGAACAAAGACTCGAGTTTTTCCTCTAATATTGACTGCAGCATTTGTATCGAATGATGCAACAGTTCATCGGAAATCTGTAACGGCATGGTCGCTTACGTGATAAGATTACCACATAATATTTATGCTCATGACGTTTGACCAAGGACTACCTACGTGATGTGCTGCAGGTGTCAAGAATAAAATTATTTCCATTGAATGAATTTTATTATACGAGTATTATTGTTTTTATGACGATGCGACCGTTAAACTGGGAAGTCAATACTTCAATCACACTTGGGATAAGGAAGAAAAAACCAGTACCAAATACCTTTGCAATACCAAATGCCTTTTGCAAAGTCGTGGAGTATGTTACTTATAAAACACCTATTCATTTGATCAGTAATAATCCACTCACAAATCCTGAGAAAATTTATATTAAAACAGGGCTATAAATACTGGTCGCAGTTTCCTCGGTTTGTGTAAAAGCAAAAAGACTTGCACTCCACAAACTCGGCAAGCCTGCGCACTAGTCCTTGTACCAATATTTTATTTTTGAAATAAAGCAGTCTGGGGTATCCTGTTCAAACGAGAATTTAGTTCAAAGTTACTTAGAGTCGAATAAACGTGAGGAATTGTTTGTGTAACTCGTTAGTCGTCAGGTTAAGCTAAGAATAAATACTGATAGATATAATCTGTTTTACTAAACGTTATCGTTGAAGAATTTTATATTATAAAATGACAAATCAGCTGGCTCATGTAAAACTTCAATACCAAAGACATTAAACTATATACGAGCAATAGACGGGACATCACGAAGAAAGTGATCCAAAACTTTTTACCAATAGGTAAAAAGTCCCTCAGTTTAGTAGTCGCGTTGCTATGCAACGCTTAGATAGCGCTACTGACGCACGGCATCAACAATTTTGTATGACAATTTTCCCAATCCCGCTCCATAAGTTCTTTTAAATCTCTTTGTTCAATACCTGTTCATCTGACAGTCGTCCAAGGCAGACGCTTTTTTAGTTGAATGGTCTCGCGACTTGTAAATGTGCATTTGCATATAATTCAGTCTCTGGTTATTTTCTTGAGTTGTCAAAGATAAGTGTTTATTTGTTCAAGCTAAAGTACGTAATGGTCAAAGACAGACTAGTCAAATCTAAGAATGAAATAGTAAGTGAAGTTAGTCGAGCCGCGATGAGGTCGATAAGACTATGACCCAACGAGAAAAGCTTATTTTTATAAAAAACTAGCTTCCGCCCGCGGCTTCGCCCGCGTGGTGTTTTGATAGCCTATGTTCTTTCTCAGGGTCTAAAGATTGTCTGTGCCAAATTTCATCAAAATCGGTTGAGAGGTTTAAGCGGGAAAGCGTAACAGACAGACAGAGTTACTTTCGCATTTATTAGTTTGGAAGTTTGGATATTGGCTTTTGACCAGCTGAGTCGGGCTTTATTGTGATTTGTGTCAAAAAAAATCCTGAAATATAAATAACTTTGAAATACAAAAAAGTTCCAATACCCCGTAATCTGAAACTTCCATCATTATTTATTGACACATGGAAAAAAAGCAATACTTATGTCAAAAAACGTCAAAGATTTTCTTCAAATAGATTTTCTCGATTTTCTTGTATACAAGAATTTTTTACTCATTTTATATTTATTTTAGTTTGTATCGTGCTCATATTGAATTTGTTTTTTTCTCTCTCAACGCATAAAATAGCTATAAAATTTAAAATATGGCTGCTGCTACTGTAGGTAAATATCTTTTGGTTGAGTAGAGCAGTTATCTAATTAAAAAACTAGCTGCCAGTGGTTACGCCCGCTCACTCCGTCCCTTATTGCCTGTCACTCGGGACCAAAGCTTTCAACTGGTGAAAGTATTTTTGAAATTGGTCCAGTAGTTTTTGAGTTTATTCATTACAAACATGACACACACACAAACATACAAATCTTTCCTCTTTATAAAATTAATATAGAATAAGAAACTTAGAGCCTAATTTGGGAACAAACCGTATACCATACCTGGGGAAACCCTAATTCAGTAGTTAAACATTAGCTGTTAGGAAACCCCTTTTTTGTTAGCGTGGTAAAATCATCAAATGAATCCTCCCACCCCTTACGGTCAGACTCGTAATGACTAAAATCCACGGTGTTCTTCAATAGCCCTTTATGTTCCGGAGTCACGGTTCCGGTGTAATGAGATAAGTCCCGCGACCCCGGCAGGCTTTGGCCCTCTAGAGGGGGGCCCCGTCATCATGCTGACACTCTTTGAGGCGCGCGTGGAACACAACGCGCCGTCGACCCGGGCATGGTCCATGGTCGGACATAGCGAGTTGCCCTTTACTCGCCGCCCCCATTCCCGCGCCTTTGGTGGCTACCACTGCGGCTGGGGTCGAGGGAGGTCGCTGTCCTCTCCCTCACTCGGCCCGCCTCCTCCTTCGCGAGCATGACTGCTTCGCAGAAGAAGGCGACCGCTTCCCACTCCGTCTCGCCCCGCAGCATGGCCTCGACCAATGCCGGGCGCGAGAGGTCTCCGCCTGGGCCCACTGTCTTGGCCCAAGTGTAAACAGCGACATATTTTGGAATTCATTATTTTGGCCCAACATGCTGGCGCACTGCCTTGGCCCAATGAGTACAGCGGTGTTAAGACCAAATACTGGCATTAAGTATATTCAAATTATTTTGTGCTTCTAGAAGAGTCTGTTCTCACAAACATATCGGAGATGATCGACCTGGCCATCGGAACACCTGAGGTAAAACGACAAACTTTACATTAAAAACTTTAGAGTGCTCGCAACTTACTACCGCTGAGCATTAGATCATGGATTCTTTTCCCAGTTTAGGTAAAGGGTTGGTAGAAAGCTATAATCCACCCAGTATTTATGCAAGGTTCTACCTCTGTTACATGACTTAAAGACCGTGGAAGAACCACGACTACGTAGGGGTCAACATAACTGGCAAAATGTGACCTGGAGTGGACCTTCTTTTCAGTACATCATTGCCTATGGCCGGGACTCCACCACCTTCGGTGGAAATCTGATTGGTTATTCAAACACATCTCTCGTCTCCGCTTTGATGGAGTCCCGGCCTCACACTTCGAGGATTACGCAGGCATGATTTATTTCGCAGGTAGGAACTTATGAGTCATGCTCACAGGGTCAAATTGTTCATTACATTCTAAGCTGCTCTTAGCTTATGGTGACGTTGAAGAATTCGACTCTGGGCGAATAACTCTAATGACTCGACTGGTAAGAGCGGCGGTGATCGGTGTACTGAATCAGAAAGTAGCAGTCACATCATGCTCGAAATCGAATTTTTCTTTCCAAAAAAAATGCTTCACACGTGACGCGGCATTTATGCGTACTTATAAAATTTTTATATTGGGTTTAGGTATGTCCTATGCCAGATATACATAATTAAGTACAACCTGAAGAGGTTATGCGTTTGAACCAACTCAATGTTTACTTGTATGTTATTTCGTGATTTGCCATATCAGCTTGAAAACGGGTGGCCATCGTGTGGCGTACCTACGCGTACAGTACACGTCCACGCCACAAAAACTGCCAACAAAATCTTTTAAGACAAACAGTATAATAAACATGATACCTACTCCAGAATACCTTCGATGGACGTCGTAAGACCGTCCAATTTGTCAATGGGGTTTCTAAGGGTGAATCCTGAGATTCGGAATATTCAGGTGATTCCCTTGGCGAAATTTATTTAAACAGATTTTTTATAACTAACAATGTAATATAAAATTTAACTTCATTATAAACACTTTCAACGAATTGGCATCACTTTATGCCGGATGGTACCCAATATATTGCGGTTTAATTTTTTTTGGCCAGGGGAATCAAAAAAAGGTAGAAGAAAATCAAGTTTTATTACTATTTTAAAGTAGCCTCTATATAATACTAATCAGTCTCGTTATGAATTTATCACTTTCAATACCCGACCACAAATCGTTAAATCAGAAATTGCATTTGAAAACGTGGTCAAGGTAATCAACGAGCTAGCGAAACCAAAACCAGGGGAATCAAATATTTATGTTCATAATTTCGTCCTGGACCAACGAGCGGCGTAATCTTTCACAAAGACGTACGAAGTTCTACCAGCAGCGCACATGCGACGGCATGGAGACAATCTTCTATAAAATTCTACTAAGATACCCTAAGATTTGTGACGCGCCATGGGAATCACTGTTTAGTCTCGGACAAACTTTAAATTGTAATTTAAAAAAAAACTATCATAAATATATAGGCTGTATCTTTTTTAAATATATCTACAACAATCCTGGTAGCGATTAGACCACACTGTTTATTTTGTTTACGTTCGTAAGTAAGAGTTTTATTGGTATTTTGTTTGCGAAATGTGCAGCGGACGCGCCAGGGTTATCAATTTTTAAGCCTTTTGGATTTTTTTTCGACTGTTTAGAACCAAATTAGACTCAAAAACTATCGTGCAACAGTAAGATCATACAATATAGTGGCATAAAAAAATATATTTTGGTTTCTAATTTAAATACTACGGGTAGTTTTTTTCTTCGGACAACGTAAAATTAGCCTCTCAAGATTCACCCCTAACTTGAAAGTCCAGAGCTACTAATATCGGCAAATTGGAACAGTGCCCAGTGAATGGGAACAGGCGCTCCGCCTCCCGTATCCGTATGACATTTATACTTTCATTAATAAACTACGGATACAGATGAATTTCTCAGTATTCCCACAGCATCAGACAATGATTTTAAACAGAAAATGTGGGAAAAATCATTCCTTTTATTTGATGTCATTGATTTTATTTCTTGTAGGTACCTATTGTTAATAGACGCCAAAAAAGTGTTCAATAATGGGAATATTTTGCACGCAACGGGGTTGTAAAAAGAAACAGATTTATTCTTTAATCGTTTCATAAAGCTTTCTTGTGTTAGTCCGGACTTGATGTATTCAGTATCGACTGCTTCAGTTTGGACCGCAAAACAAACTATTTTTCTACGTACACGGAACTTGTTGCCGATCTTTGACAGTCGTTACTGTTGTTCAGAAGCTCATGAGTCTGACAACCAGTCTTACCATGGGGAATCGTATTGCCCGTTTACTGGGTTCTGGAGGTCCGATAGGCAGTCGCTCCATGTAAAATACTATAATATTCAGTTGCATCTGGTTCGACTGGAAGACGATCCTATTATAGTTGGGAAAAGGCTAGGCAGATGAAGAATTCAAAGATAAATGTTTTTTTTTAAAGCTGAAGTACCTAATAATCTAACAAGGACCAGTCAAATCTAAGGGTGCGTCCACATCTGGCGAATGCGCCGCGAATGCGCAGCTCGCACGCGGTTTGCGAGCGGCGCGCGAGCTGCACGCGCGCAGTAACAGCAATGGTTTGGTACGCCAAAAGGAGAGCGCGCGGCGCGCGATCTGCACGCGTGCAGCTCGCAAACGGTGCGCGAGCTGCGCATTTGCGGCGCATTCGCCAGATGTGGACGCACCCTAAGAATGAAATAGAAAGTGAAGTTGGTCGAGCAGTGACGAGATCAACAAGACTATGACCCTACAAGTAAAACTAAGCTGGACTTGAAGTTTAGTTACTATCGACTGCCTCTAGTTGCGACCGCAAAGCATACTAGTCTTCTACGCATACGGAACTTGTGACTTTACACTTCTGCGCAAAGGACTCCCCTTTACCATTTACTTGATGGTGTGCTTCTTCTTGCCAATTCACAAAGAAGTCATGACACTACGTGGTTGTTTAGATTGTGTTAGTTTAAAACTACTAAGGTCCTATTTTTTTTCTTATCTTGTTTTAAAATATTTGCATGCCATTGTTATGCCGGGACACATTCCTACGCTTAAATATGTATACCTAAGGTGCTGGACACACAGAGAAGACGTAAGACGCAGACGAGGCGCGGACAATTAATTGTCTCTACAGTGTCTCTTTCATACAAAATGTACATAAAGAAGCGTCGCGACGCAAAACATACAGAAGAGATGCGTCGCGGGCGCAACGCTAGTACATCTGCGCCTGTCCGCGACGCGTCCTCGTCTACGTCTCTTCTGTTTGGCCTGCGCTTAACACTTTTTGTGTACTACATTTTGTTCAAATTAAGAATACTTACTTACACTCGTTTACATTTTTTTTTAAATTTAGAATGGCGTAGTAGATTTCAACATGCTGCAGACTGTTCTGCACTGCCTGGCCCAGCAGATGAGGATATTAGGCAAGAACGTGGAGCTACGGGGCAGTGTGGCTACCTTGCCTGTAGGACGAGTCAACGAAGCGTCGCCAACAATCGCCATCAGCGAGTTCATCATTGATACAGGGGTAATTCATTAATTTACATAACATTACATCATCATCAACATCATCATCATCATCAGCTCCAGCTCACCTCCCTATTTCGACGGTCCCTACGTACAAACGAACATGTCAAAAATCGAGACACGTAAAACACAAACACATTGTACACATTGAACATTAAAAACGATATCCTGTAAACCTCAGTTTTCATTTCCACACGCAAAATACGCGCATATGACGTACAGTTGCGGATACCAGCCCGTACAATACTTACAATACAAACCTCAGTTTTTGACATGTCCGTTTATACGTAGCGTAGGGACCGTCGATTTGTTCTTGTTTACGTGTGAATAGGTACTTTAATTGTGGAGTAGTCAAAGGAGAACATTCAGGCTCCATACATTTTTGGGCCTTTTCTAAAAGTGCCGGCCAACGAAAAAAATTGGTACCTATAGGTAGTACTAGTAATTTGGAGCAATAGTTACTATGGCACAAAAGTTGTAGGATTGCTTTCGGCCAAGTTATACAAGTTCGAAGATTCGTAATTCTCATACATTTTTTAATTTCTGGAAGTGCTGAGAATCACCAAATAATGACAAGTATTGCAAGAACTAGCGACCTCAAGTAATGTAACATAACGCCTGTAATCCCTGAGGGGTTGGGCAGAGCAGTACCGAACAAAAATGAATTATAATCTGTTTATTTTTTGTGAAAAGTAATAAAAACATTTTAAAATATACAAATCTGCTAGTGGGACAAGCATCGGGAACAGAACCGAGGTTGCCTGTGGTTAGGGGTCTTGGGAGAGGAATCTCCTACCAATACGAGACGTGATCAGCACTGCTGCTTTTTGAATCAACCCTTTTTGAGGGAAATAAAATCATCAAATCAGTTATCTCGCTCTGGGCTGAGCTGTAGAGACTGCCAGACTCCTGCTGACTAAAAGTCCACCCTCTTCATTCGGTTGCCCTTTGCGTTCCAGATACTAAGATAGTCGACGAGCCGGTTGCCACATTTCATTCATACATTTGTTGTTTTCTCAAAGAGCCTCATAGCTTTTGGAACGCGATACTGTCGGGTCCACAATTAGCGGTGAGACGGGTTTGCCTCACCGTCCAGTCAACGAGACTCGACTGATACTCGTCCTTGACATCCCGTGGGACTTCAAGGAGCATTTACGACGTTTGGATCAAAAACAGGATCGGGCCGGGGCTGCCTTCAAGCTTAACCAACCTTGCGAGGCAAACGCCGCTTTCTGAAGGCTCTACGTAGAAGTGGTACGGTTAAAGCCCCTCTACGAGAACCCTGTGTCTGTCGTTTCCATAAGGAAGCGAACACACAAGCTAATCGCACCAGGGGATCATGGCTATTCGGGTGATCCACTCATACACATAGATGCTGGAGGATCTGCTTCCAGATCACACGTTGGCAATCCGGAAAGGAGGGTGCCACTTCTTCTGCAGCAGTAATGACACCAAAAGAAGAGGCAGAACACGCGAAAGAGGACGCCCTCGAAATCTCAATACAGTCGCGTACGGCAAGTAATGCGGAGCTAGTTGTCTTATCAAGGATCAGGCCCAGGACGACAGCACGTCGTGTTCCACGCGCGTCTAAATAAGCGTTCAGTGGCCGTTATGGAGCCAAACGCCTACCGGCTTGCGGGACTATCTCAGCAGGATAGGTACAGTAGCACGGTTGATGATTTTATTACCCGAAAGACGTGGTTGATTCAGAAAGCAGTACTTTTGGTCACGACTCGTATTGTTAGGAGGTTGCTCTCCCAAGAGGCCTACCACAGGCAGCTTCGATTCTGTTCCCGATGCTGATCCCACCAGCTGATTTGTATATTTTAAAATGTTTTTATTACTTTTCACAAAAAATAAACAGATTATTATTCATTTTTATTCGTTACTCCTCTGCCCAACCCCTCAGGGATTACAGGCGTTATGTTAAATTGCTTGAGGTCGCTAGTTCTAGCAATACTTATCATTATTTGGTGATTCTCGGCAGTTTCAGAAATAAAAAAATGTATGAAAATTACGAATCTTCGAACTTGTATAACTTGGCCGAGAGCAATCCTACAACTTTTGTGCCATAATAACTATTGCTCCAAATGACTGGTACTACCCATTGGTACCAATTTTTTTCGTTGGCCGGCACTTTCAGAAAAGGCCCAAAAAAAATGATGTCCTTTTTGGACCAATAATATACTCACACGCAATCAACACACCCCATTCTGTATTTTACCAATCGAATATGGACAATCTAATTTTGTGTTAAAGTTGAAAATCAGAAAGACAGATTATGGTACATTAATGTGATGTTGTGTGCACAATAAACATGGTGTCGTGTGGATGGTAGCATTAGATGCACATTTTCCTAAGTCTTTGTAGCCTTTATGTCAAGTTTCATTCGATTAGTCATTAAATTACTATCAAATGTTGTTTTATTGATTTCGAAATCATTCAGTCAAGTGACAAAGATTCCGCCCATCCAAGCGCTCTTTTCATGCTCATTAGAAACACCTATTTTCAGTAATCACCAGCTACAGTGAGCTCGGATGAAAATAGAGAAAAAGGGATTTTCCTAGATATCGTCGACGATAATGCAATAGCACTGAACTACCATCTGCAATAACGCGAAACTGCAAAAGTGCATGCGCTCTCGTAAGTGCCATAAAATTCAAACCACTAGAAAAACCATAAATTTTCTGCCACTGACTGATGACCTGGTACCCAAGGTTCCTATATTTCAATAAGATGCGCTTATAATACTAAATACTAAAATTATGAAGGTTTTTTTTTATCTCCTGTAAAGTTATCAATCTTTTAGTTAGGTACGCACTATTGCAAATAGTAGATCAACGCTATTGCAGTATCGTCGACGATATGCCATATAATCGATCATTCGGCCCCGTTTACCCCTTATTTCAAATGAAAACACCGAAATCTTTTGAGCCTTTTCTGAGAACAATGCTTCCAAATCTGATGATTGAAAAATCTCGTGTCGCGATGTTTAAAGGCCTATACGCACACAAAAGTGCCGACACGTACCGTTTCGTGACGTGCTGTTCATATAACGAGTGAATGAAAATCACTGAACGGCACTGACACTGATGAGTACGGATAGCGTCGTACAAATTGTATGGAACAATATCATATTTCACTGACACTGATCGATACGGCACTGATCACGTCACGTCACGTCACGGTACGGAACGTGTCGGCACTGTTGTGTGCGGATAGGCCTTTAAGGTGACACTCATCCAAACCGGCTCGACAGATGTTTTTTATAATTATTTGGTAGGCAAGAAATCCATAATTATTAAAGTAACTTCACCATTAAATTCTGAAACTAAATAAACTTCTTCCTATTTACAGGACCCTGGAAAATATGAATTAGGTAAATTATATTAAGTTTAATAAGGAAGATAACTTTTTTATATATCTTTGATCTTGCAATTGATGTACCCCCTTAAACAATGCCCCTAGGTTTGAATTCCTGTAACACTTGTGACAGATATCTACATTGTTTTCAATACATCACCTACTGCGACTCTTTTCTTTTTGTCGTGTTAAAATCATAAAATGAGTTCGACCCAGGCGGAATGGGTCGGATCATGTCTGTCAGACTTGTATTGACTAAAATCCACGGTGATCTTTCAAAAGCCCTTTACGTTCCGGGGTCACGGTTACCGAATACAGTTACGCGACCCCGGCATGCTTTGGCAGCATTTGTATACTGCGATGCTAACGTAAGCGGCGCGTGCTGAGTTGCTTTACTGACGTCAGTGTAAAAGGAATTCAGATCTTATAATCACCATCTGCCTAGCCTTTTCCCAACTATTGGGGTCGGCTTCCAGTCGAACCGGATGCAGCTGAATATCAGTATTTTACATGGAGTGACTGCCTGTCGGACCTCCACAACCCAGTAACTGTGCAATACGATACCCCATGGTAAGACTGGTTGTCAGACTTTAGAGCTTCTGACTATTAGTAACGACTGTCAAAGATCTATAAATGACAGCCGGGACCAACGGCTTTACGTGCTTTCCGAGGCACGGAGGAAACTCGCTATGACAGATGGTCTGGTCACCCATCCACAGACCAACTTCGGCAAGCGCGGCTTAACCCGGAAGATTGGCCTGTGCGGCTGTAATTATTTAGCCACGAGCTCCTCAATTCAGATCTTATAATATTGTCTAAAAATTGGTTAAATATTTCAGCTACAAGTACGACAGTAAACCAAGCAAGTGTATTAGTTGGTAAGCTTTAACTATTAAATTATATTTTTTTATCTCATGATGAAGGGCAGTGATGGCCCAGTGGTATAAGCACCGACTTACGAGTTGTGAGTCGTTCGAACCCAGCTAGGCGCTCTCAAAACAGTGATGGAAAACATCGTGAGGAAACCGGCATGTCCTAGAATCAAAAATTCGAAATGAGACATCCACCAAACCGAACTGGGCCCGAGTAGTGGATTATGGCCCACTCCCACTCACAGAGAGGAGACCTGTGTCCCAGCAGTGGGAACATTATAGGCTGATGATAATCTTAAGAATGCAACTGAATATCAGCACTTTACATGAAGTCACTGTTTATCTAAACTACGAAACTTGTTGATACGGTAACCCCGGGTAAGACTGGTCTAAGTGAGATTTTCAGGCCCCTGACTGCTTATAACAACTTTCAAAGGTCTTCATTTATTATGGCAGTCGAGAGCAACGGCTTTTCTGATCTACTTTTCAAGACATAGCGGAAATACGGTGTACTGAATCAAGGTCACAATGGTAACACATCTAAGGATCGACCTAATCTTAAAAATCGATCCGTTAGGCTGTTATTTTTAAGCCACGAGCAATACTGTTGAATATTATGTCTATAAAGCCTTGTTTTTATATACTTACCTGCTTAATACAATACTAGATGAAGGCAGGTCTAATATCTCGATTGTCTTTTCAGTTGAACGCAAAAGGAGGCATTCCATACAACCACCGGAAGTTGTGACAGGCACCGCTAAGGGTAAAATTTTAAATTTTATTTTTATTTTATCACTCTTTACAGATCCTTGCTATTGCGTGGTCAGGACAAGTTCCAGCAAAAGGCCGCGCGCATGCCGTGCACTATTTACACTTGATTTACACGAACCATAGATATATCGTCGTAGTCGTAGAACAACGACGGTTTTGATTTTTTTCAATTTTTGGTTTTTTACGTACAATGAGCTTATATGCCGTGCTTTATTAGCCAATAGCTCTTTTTTTTAAATATTATTTAAAATAACTGAGATACTGACTAGGAATACTGACGGATTTGATTTCTTAACGCAGTAAAATGACGTAATATTCTATACGCCCGTGTACTACGCTGCCCTCTGCCCCCCGCGCCCCGCTTACGCCCGTGTGTGCCTGTCGGATTGTTAGTTCCGCCCATGTTCTGAGTAAGGTTGCGCGTGGCCTTCGCTTTGCACTAATTAATACGTTTTTTTTTTTTTTTTTTTTAACCTATGTTGTCCCACTGCTGGGCAAAGGTCTCCCCCATAACCTTCCAATCTGTTCTGTGAGCGGCTTTCTCCGGCCAATCCGTCATGAAGGTGTCTAGGTCGTCACGCCAGCGTTTCCTAGGCCTCCCTCGGCAACGACGCCCGTCCGGCACCCACTGTGTAACGACCTTAGCCCATCGATCCTGATGCATTCTGTAGACATGGCCCGCCCAGTCCCACTTCAACTTGGCAGTCTTATTGCCCACATCAACGATCCCGGTTTTGGAGCGTATTACGGTATTTCGAATACGATCGTTCAGCTTGATACCCAATACGCTACGCTCCATCGCTCTTTGGCAAACCTTGAGTTTGGACTTTTGCGACTCAGTCAGGGACCAAGTTTGAGCACCGTAGGTAAGAATGGGAAGAATGCACATGTCGATGAGTTTGCGCTTCAGGGATAGAGGTAGGTCACCCTTCATAAGCGACTTCATGGACCAGTAGCTCTTCCAGGCGTTATCGACCCGGCGGTCGATTTCTCGGTCTTGCCTGTTTTCGAAGGAAACTAGCTGGCCCAAATAGATGTACTCATCGACATAGTGGATTTCTTGCCCATCTACCTGAATCCTACTTTTTGTGCTATTGGTCATGACTTTAGTCTTCGACCGGTTCATCATTAGTCCAACCTCAAGGCTTGCTATGCTTAGATCTTCAAGCATTTGATGTATCTCGGTAGCAGTCGATGCAAATAAGATGATGTCGTCAGCAAAGCGTAGGTTAGTTAGCTTCTTGCAACCAACTTTTATACCTTTATCGGACCAAAGATCTGCCAGATTCTTGAAAACCTCCTCAAGGATACTTGTGAACAATTTAGGGGAGAGCGGGTCACCTTGTTTCACACCTTTATCTATTTTAAAGTTCTGACCAGAAAAATTGAATTTTATGTTTGCTGTACTGTTCTTGTAGATTACTTTGAGTAAATTGATGTATGTTTCATCTAATTGTTGGTTTTGTAATGAAGCAAATATGGCTGAATGTTTCACGCTATCGAATGCCTTTGTATAGTCCACGAAGGCCAGATACAAAGGTTTTCCAAATTCTATGTGTTTTTCTATGATCTGATTTAAAGCATGAAGGTGGTCTGTAGTGGAGAAACTAGGTCGGAAGCCAGCTTGTTCGGGTGGTTGTTGGGAATCTAATTTTGCCTCGATGCGGTTGTGGATAACTTTAATAAATGCCTTATAGAGGTGTGACACTAAGCTAATTGGTCTGTAATTACTGACATCGCTTTTATCCCCCTTCTTATGAAGTAGGATGATATTCGAGTGGCACATCCTCACTGGCACCTTACCTGTCTGTAAAATGGTATTGAACAAATTGGTGATGTGTGGGAGAAGTGTGGGAGAACCAAATTTGAGGGCTTCTGTTGTTATGCCATCTTCTCCTGGAGACTTGTCGTAGTGCATGCTGGTTATTACTTTCTTTACTTCATAGCCTGTTATGTAGGGAATCTTTTGAGGATCGGGGCATTCATAATCTATTTGAGGATTGGTTTTAGTTGCGTCTGAATATAGATTTTTGTAATATTCTGTGCATATTTCTAAAATCTTATCCCTATTGTGGTGTTTAATACCATTGCTGTCCTGTAAGTTATTTATCCATTTTCTGGTTTTGCATATGCCTTCTTTAGCAACTCTTAGAGAATGGTTTTTCTCGAGCGCTATTTTCACCCTGTGGGTATTCAAATTTCTGATATCTCGTCTAATACTTCGTTTGATCTGCTTGTCTAAAATTCTGCGCTGTTCGGAGCCGATGTTGAATTTGCTTCTTTCTTCTAATTGTTGTTTTGTTAGACTAGATAGTTGTGAGTTTTTCTTCCTTTTAGTTTCTATCCGATTAGAACATTTGCGGATGCCTTCTATTATTTTGTTGTACTGTTCTTCGACATCAGGTATTTCGAGATTTAGACCTTTGAAGTACTTCGAAAGATCTACGTTAAATTTTTCCGAGTTGTTAAGAAGGGTTTCTCTTGTGAGCTTTTTGATTTGAGTTCGAAAGGATATGGCACGATGAATTTTGAAATTGAATCTTAGTTTTGCACGAAGGGGTCTATGGTCAGAATTGAAATTTATTTTGTTTATTACACTCACGTCTTTTATTATTTGTGTGTCTGAAGTTAAAATGTAATCTATTTCGTTTTTAGTTCTATTATTTGGTGCAATCCAAGTCCATCTTCGCTGGGGCTTTTTTAAAAACAAACTGTTAGCAATGTACATATTTTGTGCAAAAGCAAATTGGAGTAGTCTTGTGCCTCGTTCGTTGCGTTCTCCCAAACCGTATCGTCCCAGAATTCCTTCACTATCTGATTCCTGTCTTGGTCCAATTTTGGCGTTAAAATCCCCCAACACTATGTTCCATGTTCCACAATTCTCATCACATGCTCTGTTGAGAGTATCATAAAAATCTTCTACATCCTCGTCGGAACTTACTGATGTAGGAGCGTATGTTTGAACTAATGTTAATGTTTTATGAGGTGCAATGCGAAACCTAAGAACAGCTATGCGTTCTGAATATCCTCGGAACTCAATGATGTTGTTCTTCCACTTTTTAGAAACCAGAAATCCAACACCGTGCATCCCTTGCGTTTCTCCAAAGTGGAAGAACACTGCATCATTCGTTTCTTCAGTAACTTCTCCCTGTCGTCTCACTTCTGCAAGTCCTAAAATGTCCCACTTTATGTCTTTCAAAGCGTTCCCCAGCTCTACTAAGCGCTCGTCTCTCATCAGTGTACGGACATTATAGGTCATAATATTAAGATTATCGGAGTCCTTTAGTATTTTAGCCGAAGTCGTTTGACGGTTTATCGATCTCGCCCGGAGATTCACCTCGCCCCTGACTCCAGTGCTGAGCCGGCGCCCGTCAACGCCAGCAGAGCAGCTGGAGTCGCCGGGCACTTGGGGACATGTTGTCGTTGTGCTGTTCATATATGGGGGGTTTGGACCATATCCCGCCGCGCTGGTCCAGTGCGTGTTGGCGGGTCGCCAGAGCCTCGTTGGTCTAGAGCAGGGTGTACCACGTGCAGGTGAGGTTGGCTTGGGTTCCAAGGCTGTTATTGGGAACCTATTCTACACCCCCACCATAACGTTAATATTACACACACAGTTCTGTCAAAACAATACTACGAAAAAGTGCACACACGCGCCATCGATGACTCAGTCATTTAAATATAAATTTTCCATAATAATTTACTCACACTAAAACAATTCATTGTGTGTTGTCGAGACACGGGGGCGGATACGACTACTCCCGCTCAAATACAACGGACGCACCATGCGACATTACGGCTTGATGAGGTATCGTTATGTCAGTTTTACATTGCTTGTCCAGTTACTCAGTGGTAGTCTGAGGTGGTTGTAAAAGAGCAATGTATTTAATACAGTCGGAGTAACATAGGAAAACTAAAATAAAGTAGTACAAGTCAATAGCTGAGCGAAACGCTCAGCCCCACGTGGTCACCGACACGCCCCCTTGCCACTTCTCCTGTTTTTAATATTTCTGTGAAACGAACCGTTTCGACCCACTTTTGACCCCCTGGAACTCAGTGCCTTATGCAAGTACAGAGATAAAATTGTACGTACGTAATTATATACTATTACTAAATCAGTATGCTAAATTTCATAGAAATAGCTTCACTAGATCCTGAAAAATGACCCTGTGAAAGCTCGTATTTTTGGCACTGACTGACTGACTGACTCACTGACCGATAATCAAAACCTTAACTTACCTCCAATTGTCCTAGCGTTATGAAATTTGGCACACAGGTCGTGTGTTATGTGTAGATTAAGAAAATTAAGAAATTGGTCAAGCGTGAGTTGGCTAACTATTACTAACTTTGATTGAAAGAAAAAACATTTATTGGTTAGACCGGTACACACAATAATAACAAACAATTAAAAAAAAAAGACATGATAGTAAAAAAATAAAATAATACATATATCTAGCTATAGTTCAAAACAACAACGAAATAACAAACATTGTGTGTCCCACGGCTACCCCAAATAGGTCCAGTTAAGCAAATTGTCGAGTAGCTAGTACTCGACGCTGGTTTTCAACTGGACCTGGACGATGACGTGACGGACGCAAAGCAGTCTTAAAACATCCAAACGTGTTATATATGTGTGTGTGTTATGTGATTGCTGGTCATTATACCTGCAGATACTACTGAGAGAAAAAAAAGTAAGAAAAGCACCGCGGGAGTGACTGCCCCCAGCGTTACCCACCAGGAACCGCCGGCACCTCCGCCAGCGCCTCCGCAGGCACCTCCGCCAGAGCCTCCGCAGGCACCTCCGCCAGCGCCTCCGCAGGCACCTCCGCCAGCGCCTCCTCAGGCACCTCCGCAGGCACCTCCGCCGGAGCATCAACCAGCACCTCAGGCGGCACCACCTCGTCCAGAGCCGCCGTCTGGCCCCAGTCGGGTCTTATCTGCGGCTGCCCTGGCCCGGTCAGGCCCCATAGCTGCTTCCACGGAGAAGCTGTCGCTTGTAACACTAAGCAAGTTCAACTTGCTTGAGAGTGCTGTCGAAGATCTAAAGAATCGCGTGTATGGAACTTCGCCCAAGAACGAAGAGATATTGCAAGAAGTTAGGTACGTTTACCGATTATTATGTAGGAATAATCAGTTGAATTGTTTTTAAAACATCGCACAAACGGACATACCGTGTCTGTAAACTGAAATTAAACTATGTATTAATTGTGTTTAGTTTGGTCATTGTGCCCCCACAATGTATTATAAATTTATATTAATTTGGAAATTAAACCATTAACTACTTACTAAACACAAGTACATTAATTTCAGTTTCCAGACACGTAATTTGCCTTAATCGCCACGCTGTGCAGGCGTGTTGGCGATCGCAGTGACGATGTGCAGTACTCGGAGGACGCTGCTGCCCGACCTCCGGAGATGTGGAGATCAAAAGGGGAGGCTTATGTTCAGCAGTGGACGTCTGTCCTTTGTCTGAGATGATGATGATGATAATACATAGAATTAAAATATCTACCGTTGTGTGACAGATCACAAAGCAATCTGAAGGCTATTACGGAAATGTGGACCAATATGAACGTGTCATCTCGTTTGGATGCTGCTGAAGAAGCCATCGGCAAGCTCAGCTCACTCATTGAGGATCTAATCAAAGAGACAACTGCACTTCAAAATGAAATTGAGGCCATGCCGTAAGTAATTACGATTTTCTGGCAAAGTAAATCAGACTTGAGAGTCTAAGAGTTAATAGGGGAACACTGTATATCACGAGGACGCGCGAGATATAATGGTACCTATTCGCTGGGTGCGAAGTACTAGGTGGGGGTAGTACTATTCGATTGCAGCGCTCATGGTGGTCATTTGCAAGCGGTCATTAAGAAATGGCGTCCTGTTGGCGTTTGCGCTACGTTAGTATTTTTTTTATCGTGTTGATATCATCAAATGAGTCCTCCCACCCACGGCATAGCGGGAGGGCCTGTCAGACACATACTGACTAAAATCCACGGTGTCCTTCAATAGCCCTTTACGTTACGGGGTCACGGTAATTCGTAAGTCCCGCAAACCCGCCAGGCTTTGGCCCCACACTCTTTAAGGGTCGCGTGGAACACAACGAGACGTCGCGCGTCGGACCGGGCAATGGTCAATGGTCCATGGTCGGATAGCGAGTCGCCCATAACTCGCTGCCCGCATACGGTGCTACGTTTGTATTGTGTTAAGTTTTCCTTTCCCATCATACCTCACGTCCCCGTCATAAACACCGTTCCCCTATTAGTGCAGGTCGCAGAAGGAATTTCGTTTGCAAAATATGAGGACCGCAATCTGTTTTATGAAGTATGCAAATGGGTTCTTGGACTATTTAAAAATGCATGTTGCCAGTGTCTGGAGTGGTCCAGAAATTTGTAAAATACTACCCCACTACACGTAGTAAAATCCTTCCCTTAAAACTTAATCACCCCTTTTCACCAATTTAGGGGGCGATTTTTGAAAAACCCAAAAACACGTGTTTGATTATTTTTGATCTAATTTCCTTAAACCGGGTTTCAAATTCATCGGTTAGCACGTTATGATTTTCCTATACAAACTTTAACATCGTCTAGAGTATCATTGGAGGGTAGTTTTAAAAAACTATTAATGCCCATTGTCACCCCCTCAAAGGTGAAATCCTTTCTTGGTGCTCACCTACATGATAAATTGCAACTACCATCCAAAATTCAGGTTAAACGTTTAGCGCTTTAAAATCCATCCCTTTAAACTTGAATACCCCTTTCCACTAACTTTGGGGGTGATTTTCGAAAAATCCAAAAACACGTGTTTGATCATTTCTGTTTTCGTATATAAATACTGATTTTCAAAGTAATCGGATCACGCGTTATGATTTTTCCATACAAACTTTAACATCGACTAGATCACTAATGGAGGGTAGTTTTAAAAAACAAATAGTGCTAATCTTTTTTATTTACGTGTGTTCTTATTAGTGGTAAGTTTCAAGTTTATAAACCCAAGGAATAAGATTTTTCATACAAACATTTTCACCCCTTTTCACCCCCTTAGAGGAGGATTTTCGCAAAATCCCGTCTTATTGCTACCCTACATAATATCGTAGACTGCAACTGCTGTCCAAAATTCAAGCTTCTACGTTTAGCGGTTTCGGCTGTAGTCGAGTCTTAATAAAAAACCCAGTTCATTTAAATATATAGATAACTAGCTGACCCCGCAAACGTTGTTTTGCCATATAAATTAAAAAAAAAATAGATAGTAGCCGATTCTCAGACCTACAGAATACGCATATAAAATTTGGTAAAAATCGGTAGAGCCGTTTCGGAGGAGTACGGTAACTAACATTGTGACACGGAAATTTTATATATTAGAAGATTATGTATTCATATGTTTTTCTACTATATTTTCCAATCATTATATTAAGGTCTCGTCATAATAAAGTATAATCAGTATGTAATATGCCATATCATAAAATATGAAATTTATTCAGATCAAACCCACAAATATCAACGTTTTATTGATCTGAGACCACAGTGCGGGTTTTTTTTTTGGACCACGAGAATTGCTGGCAACATCAAAAATATATATCTTGATAATCCTAAAAATATATTACAAAACTCAAAACTCGGTCCTCATATTTTGCATACGGATGTCTTCTGGCGGCCTGGTCTATATGACTTATCAATAATGGGTGAGTCATCATCATAAAAAATAACCACGAACTTCTAACCTAACCTGTCCGAGTCGGGGTGCCCCGTGTGTACCAAACGGGGCACTGAGAAATAAAATAAAATAAAATTATGAATTCTTGACGTTTTTCTTATTCTTATACAAATAACATTTTCCCTGTGATAGCCAATGTATTTGATGTGATATGTCTTAACGATATTGGGCTAAATTCGTAGTTAAAAAACAAAATTCACCAATCACGAATAATAAAATTATTTCTCAGATCACAAAACACTATTGCATACAATGCAAATCTACCTTGTCGTTCTTCTTTTTCAGGGCGAAAAAGGAATCAACAGCTGCAGCATCGGCTGTTGCCGTACCGAGCGTAGCCGCCCCGGTCGTAGCCGCCCCGAGCGTAGCCGCCCCGAGCGCAGCCGCCCCGAGCGCAGCCGCCCTGAGCGTAGCCGCACCGGTTGCAGCCGTCTCGACCATAGCCGCGCCGGTTGCAACCGCCCCGAGCACAATCGCGCCAAGTATGCCTGACCTGAACCATTTGGCAACAAAAGATGAGCTCGGGCAGGTGGTCGACCACCTGCAGAATATGAGAGACGATATCGACAAGCTCAATGAAACTTTCTCCGATGCCTTGAAGGAAGTCAATCCTAAATTTGGTAAGCCTAAATTTGGTTAACTGATTAATGAATATATTTGTTGGTTTTTTATGGTGCTTACATTGTGACAATGGAGTATGGACCAATACTTCTAATGATGTTTGTCCAGCGGTGACAAATTTTTCAGTTTAGTGGTGCTTTTCCACCTAAGTGTGCAATTACGGTGGCGCGGGGCGGGCAGCGGGAGCGGGTGGCGGGTCACGAAATAGACTAGATTTCCGCTCAAACCGCCCCGGCCCGCGCTTGGTGCACCCTAGTCAAAAACTATGTGTTTGCGTTACCCGCCAGCGGATTCCGATACCCGCCCCGCCTGCCACTGTATTTGCACACCTAAATTACGTTGTTATGCGTTGTTGACTGCGCGACGCAAAAGGAGGGTAATGTGTTTATTACCATGGAATGGAATGGAATGGAGTGGAGTGGAGTGGAGTGGAGTGGAGTGGATCGGATCGGATCGGATCGGATCGGATCGGATCGGATCGGATCGGAACGGATCGGATCGGATCGGATCGGAGTGGAGTGGAGTGGAGTGGAGTCGCGACGATTATTTTTGTTGAGTGTATACAGTAACTTCGTTCCATTCGGGTGTCCCTTGACACCTCTCAAGTTTTTTTTTTCTGAATTATTTTGGAAGTCCAGGGAAAGTTTAAAAGGTGATTTTGAGGCGGTACGAAGTTTGCCGGGTCAGCTATACTGGTTTATACAATACATATGATCACATCTTTTTGAAACATGCGGTTATACTGCTTTTGAAAACATTGTAGCCTAAGTGACTATTGTACTGTATACTGAAATTATTAATGTTGCCCCAAAAGTGCTGCTTATTTATGAAAAAAACATTTTTCTAGTGCCTCCTGAGCCTCCTGCTAAATCAGAAATAACAATAACGAAGACAGCGCCATCAGCAAGTAAGAAAATCTAGTCTTTAGTCATAGCATAGTACCTATATGTATAGTGTAAAATCGAGTAGTAGTAGTAGTATTTTAACCATTTGTTAACATCAGTATGAATAGGTACAGGATTAGGGTATCGAACCGGGAAATCCCGGTCCCGAAAATCCCGGGATTTCCCGGTTCTTGAAGTATATTTTAAAACCCGGGACATGCGACTGAGAACCGGGAAATTCGGGATTTTCGGGACTCAGAAAAACAGTATAAATAATTTGTTTAAACTTGTTAATTCTTTTATAGAACAAAAGAATCAAATTGGATGTAAGGTATTATTCACTTCGCCGTTAAATACGGAATAACATGTTCAGATACAAGTGTGGTTGACAGAGAAGAAAAGTTGATAATGTAGTACTGGTTATATCTCGAAAGCCTTTGACAGGGTCTCGAGACAAAAAGCTTCCTTGCTTTTGGTATCCCAGTTGATTTTTGTAGCTGGATATCAGACTTTCTTAGTGAACGATCAATCAGAGTTGTCGTTGATGACTGATCCTTTGAGCTTTTGGTTATTGACTCTGGAGTTCAACAGTTATCTGTTTTCTTTGCAACTCTTATTTTGCTGCACATTTCTTACCCACTTCAGCCTGGTATTGTTGGATAGGTAGATAACAGTACTGTTTCAGTGACATACTTGCCCACTGCAAAATCCAGTGGGGATGAAGTTCATTGCTTCAGAGAGACCATGGTAGAGCAAACAGATTTGATACTTAGTATCCCATAAAAGAGAGAAGTTTCTTGTTCGCTCACACAAGAAACTTCTCTCTTTTAACGCCACCAACATACAGGCGTATATTTCCTTAGTGAAGTAGGAGTAAATCAAAACTACATCTTTTATAGAGTAATTTGGACCAACTCCTATTTTTCCTGTTTCTGTAACAGATAACCTTGAGCTTTTGGGCATGGAACTGACATCCAGTGTCAACTTTGACGCGGGCATCCTAAATAGAGTGAAGCGATACCTTACACCTGGATATGTGCAAGCCCATTTCTGCATTGATTGCGTCGTAGTAGCCCGCGAAATTCAAAGTTTCTTATGTTTTTTCTAACGGAGTATTGCAGCAACCTTACTCAACTTAATCATTGGGATGGCTCAGATAAATACAACTTACTGCACTAGACCCAGTGGAATGCAGAGCTCCTTAGACTAATTGGCAACGTGAAACTGGTGGATGGTTACTCTACAGCTTAGCTCATCTCATCGACGCAAGCTTAAGGAATAATAATAATGTAAAGATGTACATTATAGCACGATACATCTCATTACATCTTTCCATAGAAATCGTCAGGAGACCACACACTGCAGCAATAATGTATATTTTTACATCTTCGAATCTAAGGTACTGAGCGATACGAAAATATACATTTATATTTCGATACACCTATACATCTCAATACATTTCCGTATATCTCTCTTCGAAAAGGATGTTATGAAATGTAGGGAAATATACATTACATTACCTGTTGTGTGTGTGATACATCAAGATAATTTAAAGCTATACATCCCGGGATGTAATGTACATTAATATACATTATAGCTGCTGTGTGTGAAGCCCTCCCTCTTTTCGTTTTTTTTATTGGGTTCGCTCGTGCTAAGATGAGACCTAAAATAGGTCGAACTCATGAATTCTACAACCTCTTTCCACCGGCCTACTTGCATTAGGTACATCTAATGTCCAGTATTGGACATCTAGATGAACTGCAAGTTTCCATAGTAAGTACAGTTAGAGTGAATAGATTTGCCACCTCTGAATAGAAAAGAGGCTAGAGCAAACCCATGTCCATGAGGCCGTCGAATAAGTTGGTTGTATGATTTTAATCAGAATAAATACTGTACCATAAAGTTATCTTATTATTTTCATTGTTTTCTAATGCCATGGAAAAAATGCATTTTTGTCCCGAAATTCCCGAAAATCCCGGGATTTCCCGGTTCCTTGGACGCCTGTCCCGAAAATCCCGGGACTTCCAACAAGGACCGGTTCTCGATTCCCTATACAGGATCGTCATAAAAATACATGAAACCTGGGGCTCAAGGATAGTGTTGTGGAATATTAAAAAAAAATACTAACCAAAGCTATTATTTTTCTAGTTTCTCGTACTCAACAAGATCCGCAACAAATCCCGCAAGCGAACCTGGCTCAGTTGGAAGGTCGTTTGATGGAGAGGATCGCCCACCTGGAGCGGGAACTAAAGAAATGCTGCGACAGTTTCAAGAAGTCAGAGGGACGTGTTCAGGACCAGGTAGACCACGAAACTTTCATAAATCTGGCAGTTTGAACTTAAAACCTTTTTTTTTTGCGTAGCCGTAGTTTGGTCGCGGGATTTACGAATTACCGTGACCCCGGAACGTAAAGGGCTATTAAAGGACACCGTGGACTTAGTCAGTACGAGTCTGACAATCCCTCCCGCTCTACCCTGGGTGTACTCATTTGATGATTTTACCACGAAAAAAAAGCTGTAGAGTGTCTTAATGAATTCAGGTAGTAGGTGCTGTAATGAGGTTTTACTATAGTTGTAGTTTTTAAAATAGATTATTTCATAAGCTAAAGCTATAGGTAATCCATTCTAATAACAGTAGGTATTGTTGGCATAAATTAAAAAAAAAATAACAAGGTAGGTACTTAATAAGTATGTTTAAAAAAAAAATACCTAAACACGTAGCCACAATAAAATAATTAAAATCATCTTTTTTATGAATGGAATACTTAGTATTAATCACGCAAAGAAAAACATTATTTGCGACTGACTAAATAGGAACAACAGGTTTCTGGTTAATGTGTCATTAAACGGGATCCCGCTTTTTACTGGACGACGGATCCAGTTTCCGGTGACAAAACCGAACTGCACAAATCGACGGGATCAGCATTTTGCAGGATCCTGCATACGGTTTGCTCCAGCAGAAAACGGGATCCTGAAAAAAAACTGGACTGCCGTGTGTTTACAGTTGTACAGTTTTATCTCATTGTCAAAATACACAGTTTAATTAAGCTTTGCCATTAAGCACACAGACGCTTGTTTGTTATTAACTTTAAAAAATCAAGCGATATTTTTTATCTATTTTCAGTTAACATCATTACAAGATCAACTGGAGTATTTGTCAAAGCAAGTCTCATATAAGCCGACGACGGCAGGTGAAGGCGAGCAGCTATCTCCAGATCTTATAAAAGATCTGCAAGGTAATTAACAATTTATCAATCAGTCAATACTTTACAGACAACCGTCTCATCAGGCAACCGTGACCCTGGAACATAAAAGGCTATTGAAAGACACCGTGGACCGTGGATTTTAGCAATACGAGTCTGACAGTCCCTCCCATCCTGCCCTAGGTGTGAGGACTCATTTGACGATATTACCAGGTAAAAAAAAATTGTACTAACAAAAATCCACGGTGTCTTTCCTTTCCCTGCCCCGCGACCCCAGAAATAGGTACGGTACAACATCGTCTGGTAAATAAAAGTTTTCTCAGCATACTCCGCTGGCTATGCTTGCAAACTTAAAGCTAAAAATAAGTTGGCACCTGGTTAAACTACTTCGGAAATTATGCTATTAAGGCCTACCGCACACAACAGTGCCGGCCGACACGTTCCGTACCATTCCGTGACGGCACGTGCCGTTGACTGAACGGCACTGTCACTGTACGGATAGCGTCGTCGTATTTATAATTAGCACGTCACGGAACGGTACGGTACGAAACGTGTCGGCACTGTTGTGTGCGGATAGGCCTTTAATGTTATATTTTTGTTACGGTGCAGGTTTGATGAAGCTCTTCGAGACTGTACAATCAATGCAGGATCAATTGAAACAAGTTCACGACACTGCTTTGTCCCTCGCCGCTGAAAAGGAGGCCCGGCAGAACCATATCGACGTAAGAATACCAACACGATTTTTATTTAGCTCTAAAGCCTGCTCTACACTACTCGCGAAGTTGCCTCGACGAAGTACTCGCCGAAGTTGATTGAAGTCCCAAAGTATGTGACTAGACTTGGTACTCGCGAAGTTGCCTGTGTCATCATTGTGCCCTTTGACTCGGTCGCAAAAACCGACAACAAATGGAAGTCGTCCGAAGCGAGCCGAAGTTGCACGAAGCGAAGCGAAGTGCCTTTTTACACTATCGTATTCGGTAAACTTCGACCAACTTCGCGAGTAGTGCAGAGCAGGCTTAAGATTTATACAGGACAAAATCCCCACTAACAAAATGATCCGCCATTTATTAAATTCATTTGTTACAAAAACCCTACCTACTGAAAAGGTTGAACACTTGTGTAAGAAAGAACACAAGTGTTCAATCGATGTTTGTTTATATTTTTTGTAGTACCTATTTACAGTATGTATACTATAATCTATAAATCTCAAATGATGTATTATTTTCAGGCTCTTTTGGAACAAATCGAACTGCTGAAGGTTATAAAGCTGGACAGAGAGGATATGGTGGAAGCTCTGGCAGATAAGGCCGACTTACGCATGTTGGCGCGGAAGGTGTCCCACGATCAGTTTGTGAACGCCTGTGATGACCTCTCCAAGGGATTGGAACACGCCCTTGGAAAACTTAACATACAGGTACGTTACATATTAAAGGTATATCGGCGAAATTTCCTACGTGTTTCCAGGATATCAAGAAAATAATAACAAAAAAAAAACTGCAACCATTATGGTTTCAAAGTGAATAAACCAGGCCCTATAACCAAACGGCAAAAGCGACAATCGCTAACGTTCAGCAGTCGCTAATACATTTTCAACTTTATACCCCATTGCATAAAGTTGAAAATCTATCAAAGATTACAGATCGTTTTCGTTTGTTTCGTTCGCTATCGCTCAGCAGTCTTTACTAGATTTTCAACTTTATGTGATGTGGTATAAAGTTGAAAATGTATCAGCGACTGTTGAACGTTAACGATTGTCGCATGCCGTTTGGCTACAGGCTCAGATCTATACTATGTAGGCTCATACTTTGAAAGCATGTCCGAGGAGTGGGAAGAAAGTTATATTTTGCAGTCTGTCTGGCAGTCCCTCCCTCCCAGTTTTACCACGATAAAAAAAAGTATTTTGTAATCCTTCAGGAATCTCTATGGCAACAAGCGTTGGATGACATCCAGCGGGAGATCGAACAGAAACTGGACAAGATGGAGCTGTCTCCCGTGAAGGACTTCTTCAATAGCAAGCTGAAGCAACTGCAAGAGCACTTGCGTCAGATGGCCGATCTACGACGAGAGGCCGAGGCAGCAGGCACCAAGAGAAGACTACTTAGGTGACTTTGGCTCCTAAACAGTTCCGGATTAACCCGTAAGCAATTTACCGCCGTAAATGAAAACACAGTAACTTAAGTTACCTACACAGCCATTGAAGTTACTGTGTTTTCATTTACGGCGGTAGAATTGCTTAAGACTATTGTCTACCGACCTCTCGTCCATACTAAAAGAGAAAACGTTTTTCTGCCCCTAAATGTTATCCTATCTCAATGATTTTTTAGAATGCTACTGACACAGTAAAAAACTAGGTTTATAGGTTTTCTTTTTTTCAAAATTTATAATAGTTTTAAAGTAACAGGCGCCTAAAAGTTACTATTTTTATGACAAAATCTTCATTGAAGTAAAACCTTCGTATTTTAAAAACAAAGAAGTTTTAGAAAAAAAGCAAAACATACAAACCTAGAATATAATATGCTGAAACGATTGACACCAGAATCTAAGAGATTGGACGTGATTTAGTATGTGAAAAACGTTTTCTCCCGAGAGACAAATTTCATATAAAAAATACTCACAATCAGTCGCGAGCTGCAACGCTCTCTATCGCACGATCGGGGGTTTTTCAACGCGCGAGAGGGACAGCACGAGTTTTTCAAAATACCTATTCTTTGAAAAGGCAGCTGCTATACAATCCTCTTAAGGCATCACGTCTCAGCGACCACCATAAGACGGACCAAAAATATATTTCAGACACAGAATGCTTAAATTTTCTAGCTCGCACCGCTCACATTATGGGCTTAGTTAGTTCTGAATAAGTGTATAGAGTTTCTATTTCTCTTTTTGGTATGAAAGGCGAAAAAAAGGATCTCCCTTTATTACACCTCCCTCATCGCCAATGAGTAATGACTAAGTAAAAAAAGCTAGTTTACATGTAGTTTACAGTTGATAGGGAGTCACCATAGCCTTGGAGTGTAGGGCATCAAGTAAGTAGTCTTATTCCGGCACTGCTCCTTAACAGACGTCGTACACTACAATGTGAGGTGTGATAATAATTATTTATAAAAATTATGATCAATATTCTTAGTCAATTTTCTTATAAAGCCTGCTCTACACTACTCGCGAAGTTGATCGAAGTTGACCGAATACGATATGCTTCGCTTCGTGCAAGTTCGGCTCGCTTTGGGCGACTTTCATTTGTTGTCGGTTTTTGCGACCGAGTCAAAGGGCACAATGAGCTCTTCGCGAAGTTGCACGAGTGTGTAGTCACATACTACGGGACTTCGATCAACTTCGACGAGTACTTCGTCGAGGCAACTTCGCGAGTAGTGTAGAGCGGGCTTTACATTAGGTATATTGTCATTGAAGATATACATGCTTGTACGTCCAGGGAAGTGAACTGCATATCGTGCGATGCGAAGGCAGTGATGCAGATGGACGCGCCCCCGCCGCAGCCCTCTAAACCACTGCCAGCCCACTTGTCTATGAAGCCTTATCTCAGTTATGAATTAGGTTAGTTTGTACTGCTTTATCTACGTCAATTTTCTGGTAGACCGAGCTCTGCTCGGTGGCAAATAGAGAAAATCCTTAAAAACTTTCGGTTAATAACCCATCGGACACAATACTGTCTTATCAGAGGATCGTCTTTTATATAAAAGACTAGCGGCCCGGTACGTGCTTCGCTACTTTGACAGCAAAATCCCCATTATCAAAATGATCCGACATTTATTGAATTCATTTGTTAAAATTAAGAACCGCTCGACCAATTTTGTACAAACTTCACATTTTAAACCATTTACTAAACGGTCCGAACAATGCCATTTGGTTTGGATAGGTGAGCCCGTTCTTGAGTTATAAAATTACAACGAAAAGTGTCATTTATTTAAGTATATATTATATACTTATAGATAAAGCACATATTTGTTGCATTTCAGTCATAATTGAATGAATTGTCTGTAATTTTCATAATTAGTGGTGTTCTCTAAAAACTCTCAGACACAATCCGCAAGAATCAAGCGAGCGCGTTACCGCAGCGCAACATGCGCGACTGGGAAAATGTTCACCAACAGATGCAGCCCAGCAAACCACGCAAAGTCAGGTAAACACACTAGTTTTGTTACAAAATGTCACGCTGGTAAGGCTGCGTTTCCACCAGAGATGTGCGGGGGGTAAAGGTGCACTTGTAGGTAGGTACATATCTACTTCACCCACATTTTCGTTTATAATACCTACACAAGCTATTGCCGGGGGTTTAACCCCCGCTGTTCGACTAATATTGGCAGTAGCGTGACGTTGTATAGCCTATAGCCTTCCTCGATAAATGGACTTTCCAACACAAAAATATTTTTTGAATTCGAACCAGTAAATCTTGAGATTAGCGCGTCAACCAAACACACCATTCAACTTTATCGCATCTTTATCATAATTGTTATGGATAGCCTAATCACATTTTTTCATGTCGGTTATTAGCACTTCCTCATTACATAATTAAAGTAATCAAATCACATCACATCACACTTAAACCATCACACACATCATCAATATGGCAAACTTTTATTCAGCTAGAGGTCTTATCTTTAAAGCCTACCCTACTACACTACTCGTGAATTTGCCTCGACGAAGTACTCGTCGAAGTTCCGAAGTATAATATGACTACACACCTCGTGCAACTTCGCGAGGAGCTCATTGAGCCCTTTGACTCGGTCGCAAAACCCGACAACAAATGGAAGTTGCCCGAAGCAAGCCGAAGTTGCACGAAGCGAAGCGAAGTGCCCTTCTACACTATCGTATTCGGTCAACTTCGACCAACTTCGCGAGTAGTGTAGAGCAGGTGGCTCAAAATCACCAAGGTTGCAAATTTCAAGATTGATTTTATGACAAAAAAAATTGCAAGCTATTATGATAACTCTTAGTTTATGTTGTTGCAAATTTTGTATATTAATAAACTTTGACAGGGCAGCGCACATAATTCTATATTTTTCTTGTTATATTGGTTTTAAGTGAATGTTACAAAGAAAATCATCAATTCGGGAACGTTTTTATAAGTTTGATGAAATTAAGAAAAACTACAAAGTACGTCATTTAACCTTTGTTTAATAACGTTGGTATATAATGTATCTATATTTTATAAACAATAATGAAAACAGTACAAAAAAAATCTTTTACAAGCAAAATACGTTAAAAAATTAAAGAAGTTGCTATTTTCGTGGATAAAATTTAAGAAATTTCAAAATATTCAAAGCTCTCATAATCAAATTAACATAACATGAATAGAATGAAAGTTCTCTAATGTAACTAAATATGTTTTTCCAAAAAATATCTCAATTAACGCGTATTTTATTGAGATATTTTGTGTTCCCAGAAAGGACTTCTCGTCATTCCGGGAACGGTTGACGTTCCCGGAATGACAGAAGTTTTACCGAAATGATGATATTGATATCATAAGGTATTACTAAGGAAATATTTAAATTATAAACAACACTTTAAATAACAAAGTTATTTATTTATACTGCCACATTGTTTGCACTTAAGAAAAATTAAAATTACTATTTAAAAAATCTTGTTATAATTAAGTTTAATGTTGTTATAAATCAGTCTAGTAGAACTTCATAATAATAGTTGTATCTTTCTTTTATTTTAATAAATTCTTACATTATTGCGCGTATTAACTTAAAAACACAGTTTTCTTCACTATAATTATACAAGTAATGGAAAAAAAATATAAATAATGTAAGAAAATCAACAAAATATTCTGTCACAAATGACAACATAAAAAAAAAATTTAAATACAAAACACAACCTATTATTTTTCTAAAACATCAATATCACTATCAAAATAATAATTTAAATAATGATGCATCACTCACGATCATCGGTGATGAGAATGTACACCCCGCAATAGCGCGGGGGTCGAGGCTCATTAAATGCGAAGACCCTACACAACCGCGAGGTGTGCAGTCTCAGAGAATATTTTTTGAAAATGGAAGTTGGTTTGCACCGAGATGTGATCACAGTGGACAAGGGACTCACCCCGCTGTCTATGGCTAAAGAGAACTGGTGCAAACCTGTGGTACTTAGTACCGAAAATTGCAAGGAGGTATGGCAAGGCAAGGAGTTTCACGGACGCTTCTACCGGGCTCTTCATGGGCCCGATGTAGATTTTATAATGTCCGTGTCCTGGCTACGTTTCGGTGACCTCTTCGGGGTAACTGAAGGTTTAATCTGTGCAATTATGGACGAAATTATTTTGACGAACTACCGGAGTCATAATAATTATGAAAGATAGGACGGTCGACGTGTGTCGGGCATGCCATCGTCCGGGTGAGGCGATCAGACATATATTATCTCAGGTTGCTCTCGTCTTGCTAACGGCGAGTACTTATAACCAAGTGGCCCGGATTATCCACAGGCAACCTGCTTTGAAATATAAACTTGTGGATTCTGAGATATCGTATCACAATTATGTGCCCAACCCAGTTCTCGAAAAAGACCATGTCACGATGTACTGGGATCTGCCTATCGTTACTGCCAGGACTATTATTGCTAATAAGCCTGACATAGTAGTGATAGGCAGATCAGCGCGACTCGTAATGATAATCGATGTTACCATAGCGTATGACGAGAACCTCGTGAAAGCCGAGAAAGATAAACAAATAAAATATCTTGACTTGGCGCACGAGGTTGTCGAAATGTGGAATGTGAGCTCGGCTATCATTGTGCCGATTGTTGTAACGGCCAATGGCCTGATGTCCAAGACTCGATGAACATCTGTCGATATTCCCTGCCCTTTGCGCGTTTAATTTATTTCTGTTTATCAGTCATCTTATCTAAAAACGTTCTTTATCTAGTATTTGCCTTTTCTCTTTACGGCAAATAAGCTGCAATATCCGTTTTAAGCTTTTTTTGTTTTATTTTTCTTTTTCCGAAGTCTCCGTTACGCTGTAATTAAAAAGCAATAAAATTGGAAAATTATTAATAAAAAAAATTACATGAATCGCTCTTTGAAACAATAATTTATCATTCCGAGAACGCGACAGTCATTTCGGGAACGTGCTATCATGTCCGGGAACGTTTCCGAAATGGCCGTTCACGAAATGACGATTTCAAATAAACGAGTGCTTTGATTTTACAGCGACCATCTTAAGTGTGACCTGATTTTGTCAATAATAAAATATTGACGGTTATTTTGTGATTTCGTGTCGTAAAAAAGAATTTTACTAATAATTAAATGTAATAAACACGTTCACGAAATGACGGGCTATTGATGTACGTTCTACAAATTATGAATTGAAAGGTACTTACCACTTGGATACAATTTTTTTGACAACAAAAACACTAACAGCTGGCTTTATTATAGTTTTCTTCCACTACTGACATTTGGCACCAAATGACTGCGTTCACTTAAAATTTTTTTTTTTCGATTATCGAAGCGTTCACTGAAATGACTTGTGCGCTATCGGACAAACTATTTTTCGAATTTTTATAATGAAAATAAAACATATTTTAGATTCCTTTTAAAAACTAGATTTTGCATTAAAATACGGTATATTAATTAATGACAGCTTTTAAATACCTTGATTTTTTAATCAATATTTTCGACTTGGTTGTTGAAGATTGCACTTTAGGACCCGTTCCCGAAATGACTTTCTATGCATGTATATTAATTTAATTTAAAATTTACTTTATTAATAAATTGAATTGTTCGATGTACAAACAAAACAGGTTAGTTTATGTATTTTATTAATTTTATTTTCTCAATAAACTGAAAATTTAATAAGTTAAATTGCTCGCAAAGCTAATTCTGCACCTTGGTGATTTTGAGCCAGGTAATACGCTTCAATAAGTAAGTACCCTATTATTACTACAGATCAGCTGATATGGACAAGCATTTGTGCAACCGCTACTGTGGCGGGTCGCACACTACAACGACTCCTGCGCAGCGTGTCGCTCGTCTCGGCCACTTCATCAAGCAATGGGGCCCGGAGGTACTCCCGCTGTCTTCTGGATTCGCAGCTGGTGATGATGGCAGGGTAAGTACAGCGTTGCCTAGCTTTAATGGAGATGTAAGTAGGCCTCTACTCAACTCTTACAGTTTTCTTTACTTTCCGATTGAAAACCTCAATCTGTCATAGATTTTCAACCTTATCACAATAGTGGAATGTTAATGTTCGATTGGTTTTTGACAGATTGGGGTAAGTATAGGTTGACCTGCTGGCGTTTGTAGAAACTGCGAAAAAACCGGCCAAATGCGTAATATTAATATATGCAGAGGTAATTTATTTCATCACCACTGCTCTAAAAAAGGTACCTAAAGGAAAACATCGTGAGGAAACCGGCATGTCCTAGAACCAAAAATTCAAATACATGTGACATCCACCAACACGCACTGGGCGCTCGGTGGATTAGGTATAGCCCACTCCCTTTCACAGAGAGGAGGCCTGTGTCCCAACACTGGAATATTTGTAGGCTAATGATGATGACGATGATGAACTATTACTGTGCGGACATACATACAGTAGTAGGTAATAGGGTCTCGTTTTATACCTTTTGGGTACAGAACCCTAAAAAGGAAATCAACGGGAAAACCTCAATCGGGAACAATACGAAACAAAATTCATGAAGATAATGGCGGAGTTACTTCTAATGTTATTAACGGCATACTTCCAGAATTACTAATGTACAGACTCAGCACATAGTCATAAACCTACCCCAATCTGTCAAGTTAATTTAATAGATTTTCAACTTTATCACAAAAGCAGAAGGTTCATGTTCGATTGAGAAATTTTGACAGATTGGAGTAGATTGATGTGCCTCAACAACTAAGTAGGTACTTATACCTACTTTATTTATATTTTTCACATACCACACTTTTGAGTTTGTTAAGCAGTGTGCATTCTTTGAAAATGCTTGTCAATGGGTTTAGTAAAGCTCTGAAAAAAAGACTTTTTTGAATACTTTGCCTCTATGCTGTCTATTATTGTTTCAGCTTTATAAAATCACCACATCGGAAGCCGCGAACGTTGGTCCAGGTACGTACCTCTACCTACCCTACCCTACTAATGTGGCATCGCTAAATTTTTCTCTACCAAAGTGTAAAATGTTACTGAGCTTATGCTAGACAAATTCAGCAACTAAAAGCCATAATTATTTTTCAGTAGATACTTATTAGTTCTTGCCTATGGTAAGTCTAGTTTCAATTTATGCTGTTGGCTTGAAAATTACTTTTTCACCAGACACGCTCGGAAAGATTCTATTGCTCATTCAAAATCTGAGCGCAAAACTCCATTTTGTGCTCTAGAGCACAAAGTGTTGTTCAAAATTCGAACACGTCTTGTATTCAATTGTTTTGTACACTGACAGGCGAGCCGCCCCCTACATTTCCTCGCTGTGTGAGGTGAAAAGTTGTGTGTTGCACTCGGCAGCAAAGTTTTTCTGCGTCTCGTTCCTTTGAAAACTTCGTATCGCTCAGGATTCTATATTTGAACCGCTCGTTTCTCTCGCGGTTCAATCTTAGAATCCTTCGCTCGCTCAGTTTTCAATTCAAGTACTCGCGCCAAAAATCAACTTTGCAGCCTTGCATAACAATAGTACAACAATACAATAACAATAGTTATTTGTTATGCAAGGCTGCAAAGTTGATTTTTGGCGCGAGTACTTGAATTGAAAACTGAGCGAGCGAAGGATTCTAAGATTGAACCGCGAGAGAAACGAGCGGTTCAAATATAGAATCCTGAGCGATGCGAAGTTTTCAAAGGTACGAGACGCAGAAAAACTTTGCTGCCGAGTGCAACACACAACTTTTCACCTCACTAAGCGAGGAAATGCAGTGGGGGCGGCTCGCCTGCCAGTGTAGAAAACAATTGAATAAATCGTGTTCGAATTTTAAACAACACTTTGTGCTCTAGAGCACAAAATGGAGTTTTGTGCTCAGATTTTGAATGAGAAATAGAATCTATCCGAGCGCGTGAGGTGAAAATAATTATTTTATCGTGGTTAAATCATCAAAACCTCCGACCCTTCCATACTGTCAGACTTGTACTGACTAAATGCACAGGGATCCTTCAATAGCCCTTTATGTTCCAAGGTCACGGTTACCTGTTGCGACAGTCTCGCGACCCGGGCAGGTTTCGGCCCTCTATATGGGTGCCGTCAGATCACGACGGTTCTTTGAGGCGCGCGTGGAACACGACGCACCGTCCGTCGTCCCGGGCATGGGTCACTATCGGCGAGTCACCCATTTCTCGCCGTCTTGAAAATTACCCTTCAGGTTTACATTAGAAACTAAATATAACACGAGATCAATTTTGCAACAGGACCATTAAAAAAAGTCATTGTTGCAGACGGTACAGTACAAGGCGCAGCGGTGTGCACACCGAAGTCTACGATCAAGAGGCAAGAGCCTCCCAAGGACACATCCAATACTATACCCATCAGCGCTGTAAGTACATCCTAAGTACTAATATCATAAAATTAATGCGAGTGTTCGTTTGTTTATTCCGCTGTTACGTAAAACGGCTAAAACGATTTTGGTGACTTTTGCCACAGGCATAGATGGGACAGTTTTTTTTTTCGTGGTAAAATCGTCAAATGAGTCCACCCAGGGCGGGACGTACTGGTCGACTTAAATCCGCAATGTCCTTCAATAGCCCTTTACTTTCTGCGGGTTACCTGAAAAGGCAGTTCCGGGGACCCCGGCAGGCTTTGGCAGATGGGACCTAAGAGATGGTTTTAGGTCATAAAGCAAGGGGCAGGAAGGAAGCGAAGTCGTAGTAACAGCTAGTATTATAAACTCACGCCTCTTTTAAAAAAGTACGAGACTGCGTAGCCGATCGTATCGCTTTCGCAGCAGCGCTGTACGTTTAGATTTTGCCCACGGCTTTTCTAGCGTAGATGACGGATTCCTCGGGACGAAAGAGGTACTATTGCTATTACCCAGATCATGGTGTATCTTGCAATACAATTCATGGAAATAAATCAAGCTGTTTCTGCATGAAGGAGTAACAATCATACTTGAACACTTGCACAGCACAGTCTGTGGTATTTATAAAAGAAGTGGATCACATCCAAAAAAGCGATTTTGTCATTAATATGTATTTAATTTTCCAGGAATGTCGCTGTTTGGACCCGACAGCAGGTACGAAAGCTTAGGTTTCTCCGAAATAATTCTGAGATAGATATATAGGTATATATTTAGGAACAGGTGTACCTAACAGTTCCTAACACCTGTTAGGAACTTTCTTTACCCGGGTGTCACCAGTGTGGATCGCCCGGAGGACACGGTGAAGACCGCACGGATAGGCTGCTGCGAGCCAATGCGCACGGTTCTGGCCATGCTGCTGGAAGGGGAACGAAGGGTACCTAATGGAAGCAGTTTAAAAACATTAAAAACATAAATACACAAACAGCCAGACCCGGAACTATTTGGTACTTTTAGGACATACAAATATTGTTCCGAACGGAAATCGAACCCGCGAAACAGTGCTGCAGTCGAGCGCTCAACCATTGCACTAAAAGTGCCCTCAAAAGGAGATTTTCCACATAGAGCACCCGTTGACAATGGCACGGTACCAGTATTATTACAACTAAAAAAATATTGAAAAGTTCTTTATATAAAATATTTGTTTCAGATCGCCCTCCACCACAGATATAAATATGTAGTTATTAGCATTTCAACATAATTATTCTATTAATCCCTTTTTTACTTATGTTTTAATAAATCGTGTACCTACTTAATTAATTGTTAATCATTTTAATGTACTTCGTAAGAATTATTGTAAATTTTAGTTTTACTATCGACAATAATAAAATAAAAGACATAACATTTGTTGTATGATTTTAATGGTAAATCTTTTACCATACAATAATAGCTTAGATGTAATGTGTATCCAATGTATCACTAGGTATTCAAAAAAAAATAACAAAATTGTCTTTTCACCAGCTTAGAAATGTTTTGAAAGAAAATTATATAATTGAAAAGTAGCGCACCTTTGGATGGAAACAATCTACATAACAGAAGAAAAAATAAACAATTACACATACTGTCATATTAATCTGACACATTTTAGTACCTACCAAGTAGTTAGTATCTATACGATTATAATAATATAATATTTACAAAATGAACACAATATCACACGTCAAAGGATAGCGTAAGGATAGGCTGACACTGAAGTGACGTCACTCTTCACCCATTACCCACGTATTTGTACAAACTCCAGCACGCGTCGGGCAAATCATTTACACGGCTCTTATCCATCTACCAGTCAGTCTTTATTATTACACAATATAAAATTACTTATTATAATGCGTAATATATTACGTTCAGTTGCAGCTATACAGAGCTCTCCTTTTTACAAGCATACAGTCAAACATTTACTGAAAAATATGTAAAATAATTACATGTAAAGAATATTTAACAAATTATCTGAAACCTGACTGTTTTAACGATTAAAACGAGTCAAGGATTTTCTTTTGCTAAAATTTCATAATAAGTTGTGATTCACATTATGAAATTCTAAAGCGTAACGCAATGATTAAAAATCACGAACGATACTAAAATTCGCTTTTGAAACGTGTAAAGAGACCTTACCCATGACGCGACTCGTGCGATTTGCAATTTCTACAAAAAAAAATTAAAATCGACCTTGCTACTACTAAATAATGATGCAATTCGTTTGACTTACATCGTCGTGGCGAGCGTGTCTTATTTTTCATCTACCCGTTTCAACGTTTTTATGTCGTAGTAGTAAGGATAATTTTCACTTGTAATTGGAATCGGTCAAATTGGTACACGGGGGTCAACGTATTTTATTCCACACTTATCTGGCGGAAACTATAATGTCTTATTCGCGCCGCCCGTCGCTCCGCTCACCGCTCGGACCAAATTCGTGACCGGGCTGTTACGCTAGGTGTGCGGAGACAGACTCAAATCTCGTCATAATAAATCTCAAATACCAAACTCTAAAATGTAAATCAAAACTATTCTTGATTTTTTATTCCAGAGTTGATAATAATTTTTTCTTATTTTTTTTTTTTTAGAATTTGGAATTTCAATAATTGGACATTCTGAACTTCTAAGTGTCATAAATACCTCAGGAATAATAATAAACCACTTTTCATTGAATTGATGGATATAAAATCACAACTTTTTGAAGTAACCAAGTTCCTACTTTGTAGAGAACATTACCGAAATAAGAATGATTCATTGAGTCTCATTGAGTATTGAGATCTGTTACCACCAAGCGCGCTACACGTAATAAATGAAATAATAAAATTATTCTTTGAATTTCTAATAAGCAAGTATCACAAGCAGTAAATACATACAAAGTTATACCTTTTACATATACCAATTTAATCATTAGGATTGCAACAACAATGTACTACATCTTAAATTTAAACTGTGTGGATTGGACACACTCACTGGCTATATACAATAGTTATTAGTTTATTATCAATCCACCTACAAGAAAACATATAATATTAAAAAAAAAACGCAGAACAAGATTCACTTAAGTTTTTTTTTTTGTAGAACGAAAGCACAGTTTAAAAAGTTCAATTGTACCATACCGCACTGTTTAGATAACTATAAAACTTATTTAACGACATACAATCACAAGTTTCACAAGAGCTGCATTAAATATGAGCTACGGCTATATTATAAAATATTTTGCGGTAATAGCGTCAACCACACGCGCCTTCGGCTGGCTCACTTGGCGTAGTTAAGGGTGGTGGTGACTGTTGGTTACACTACCGCCGCCGCGGACGCTAGCGGTGCCGGCCGCGCGAGTTGTAGTGGTTTCCTCCCTCCCGGCTGTAGCGCCGCTCCTTGCCGCGCGGTCTGTCGCGTCGCTCGCGGTCTCGCGATGACTCGTGGCTCCTGGTGATCATGATGTTAGAATTAACGTAACATCATGTCTATTTTACTCACAATGTTACCGATATGGTGCCACTTATAAAATAATTCCAACTTTTGAAGCCCCTATTATGTGCGCATTTTCACGGAACTACGCTAAATGCAGTAAGTATCGTATTTCGTACCAAGCTCGTTAGGTTCATTTAATGCAGATGTTAAATATTTGCACATAAACTTCCAAGTATTTGCTTTATTTTCTAACAACTTCAGATTTGAACCTGGTCTCTCCTGCAGACCGGCTGTCCCGCGACTTGCGGCGTGTAGAAGCTCTAGAACGCGGCGACCGTGATCGCGACCGCGACCGCGACCTCGTCCGCGTCTTGCGACCATCGTGCTTTGACTTCGGTGAAGACTCACGTTCACTGTTCAAGTTGAAATCGTCGAATCTGTTATATAAGACATTGTTTTGTTAATTACCGGTACCTGGGCTAATATTTATATGCTCGATCCAAGTAACGACAATGGTTGCTGTTCATTTGTCATAGTTAATTTCATAACAATAATTTAGCTGTTTTTTATTTATTAGGCAACTAAATGAGGAATGTACTTACCACCATTCCGTGTAGCAGCGTTCGTAACATTCATAATAATACAGTTTTTAGCATGGTTTATGTTTGACTAATTTAACAACTAATTGTATGGAAAACTCACTTGTTTTGAGGAGCTGTGGAACTGTGACTAGAACTTGAACTGGAAGACGAGCTTGATGATGAGGAGGAGCTCCTAGACCTGGGATGCAAATAGTTTTTGTAAGTATAATCATTCACTGGGACCATTGGATAACATTTTAGTTAAGTAGACAATGCTCTAGACAAAATTAATTGTTATATTCAATACATAAATAATATTAACACACAATGGGCGTTTTTCCATTAGCCGGCACGGCACCGGCAACGGCGACGCCGACGGCGCCGGCGCCGTGCCGGTGCAATGTATGAGCGCCGGGCCGGCGCCGGCGCCGGTAAGTGCAAAAGCGAGCCACACGTTTTCATACATTTTTGCTTCCCCGGCACCGACACGGCGCCGTCTCCGTCGCCGGTGCCGGTGCCGTGCCGTCTAATGGAAAAACGCCCAATAACATCTAAACATAATTATGTATATGTAAGTCATCTTGAAAAATCCTCCTTACTGATTAAATATAATGGTAAATAATTACCCACATCTAGGACCAACCTTCTCTTACTCTTGTTGTTTGGGGACGCCTTATCATTCTTAATATTCTGACTGCCAGACCCCGCCTCTTTGGTACTCTCGTCATTTTTTGATTTGTCCGCGTTTTCTTGACACCAAAGACATAATATTAACATAGAGGCGAAAAATAGTCTTTCAAAAATACTAAAATATTTTAAATATTACATTGTATGTAGCTATATTTGTAGATTTGTTCACTTCATGCTGTGAGCAACCATTTCATGAAATTATCTCATGCCACTGGCCATCTAGTCAAGCAAATGCAAGCCTTACATGAGACTTGCTAAAACTGACTTGATAATGTCAACATGGCCACCTGAATTGAAGCAAATCATGGTTTTCATGCCATCATGTTAATTTGCTTTCAATTGACTTTAACAGCGAGTTCTGAAACCGGATTCTCCAACACAAGTAGGTGACCTCACGGAATACCACGAAAATAGAAGCTCAGCGGGGTTTCATCAACCCTGAAGTTGAAGATTTGTTTCCAATTAACTTAGTTTCAATATTAGTAGTAAATATAGCAGCGCCTATAACGCATCAATAGATTTTTTTTTACGATATGATCATTGTTTGGCTTAGCATGAAAATAAATGTGCGTCTAACTGTCCGTATTGTTAAGTGCTGATCGTTCATTGATCTGGCCAGACCATAACACAATGTGTCAGACCATTTCATGAAACAGTTGACCACATCATAGTGATCAATTCTGCCATGAGTAACTACAACATTTAGGTCCTGTAGTTATACAAAATGATTGTCGAGCATTGAAACAAAAAAAAAATTGAAGAATCCAAGATAAACTTTTTTTTCTTTACAAATCGTATATAAAGAAGCTTCTTACCAGCTTTCGATGAGTTGCCTTGTTCAGCATCGCTGCCCCATAAGTCATACTTAGATAGGTCGGCTTCGTCGCCCGACTCCTCGTCGTCTTCCTCTTCAGCCTCCGGCTGGCCCGGGACCGGCGCGGCCGACGACTTGCTCTGCAACAAGCATGCATCAACGTCAGCAACGTGACCCGCAGCCCAGTGCACAACACTGATCCTTTGTGCCGACCGTCGCTACCTATGTAACCTTACGACGTTCTGAATAAATACTTTAAAACAGAAATAACATGTTAAACCCTCAAATAGTTACAAATTTTTATTTTATAAATCATTAATACAAACCTTATTTCTCTTCACCTTTTTGCTAGAGCCTTTCGCAGGTTTTTCAGCAGTTTTCACAGTTACTTTTAACCTATTCAACAGTATAGGCTTTGGAAGAGCAAAGCTTTTAAAGTTTCCTATAACAGGAGCATTTTCGCTTGAATTTGTGTCTGTAGTCCCATCTCCTTCAAGGTTAGGCATATTCAAATTTAATTTTCTCACTATGTTAGGGGGTATAACAACTGGGCCGGGGTCAAAAATATCACTTAAAAAAGGAGTGTCACCAGTGTTTCCATCCATTTCCTTCAACTGTCTCTCAATGCTCCCTTCTCTATTAGATTCTTTCTCCCACTCCTCATCATTTGTCAAATTAATTGTGGCTGCGGCTGGAGCCTGTTCTTCAGTACTTTGCAGTTCAGTAGCGGTTTGTTCATTATGTTTCGGAGAAGAGTTTTTTGCTATTTGCTGAAGACTTTGCAATGCTAATAGCAAAGTGTTAGTATTTATCCCAGACAATAAATTTGACAAATCTACTTGGGCCACTTCTTTCTCTTTTAAATTTTCAGATGTTATTTGTTTTTCATCATGTTTTGGGCTTGTTGAATGGCTTGATGAATGACTTGATGAATGGCTTAACGAATCTGTGTTTGTATTGGGGTTAAGTTTTGGGCTTGATGAAACAAATTTTATATTATTATGAGCATCAACTTTTGGGCTTGATGAAATTAATTTTGGACTATTTGTTTCGGATGCCTTAGGACTTGTATGTTGAGTAATGTTTTGCTGGTAAGATGGAGCTATGTTCTGGTGAGATTTTGCTGGATGTATTGAGATATTTTCAATAATTCGCACGCGCTTTGGCGAACTTGTAGGTGCGTTTTGTGTCTCCTCACAATCAACATTTCCTTCTGAGAGACTTAAAACTTCATTTGATAATTCCTTAGGAATTGGATCAGGAATGTTCATTAAAATATTTGGATTTAAGTCAGATTTAGTCATGGCATGATTAGAAAATCGCTCAGAATTGATCATAGAGTTTGAAATGGTATCAAGTCTATTAGGGATAAGATTCTGGGTCAAGTCTAATCGAGAACTAATATTATTTGAACCCTGATTAAGTCCAGCAAAGTTCGGAATAGAGTCACTAGTCACAAGGTTTGGTGTCAAATCAGATCTGTTCATGGTGCGATTAGAAACACGTTCAGGACTGGCCTTACTTTGTTTTGGAATTGGAGAAACTCCAGGCAAGATAATATCGGAAATTGGATCTGGCGTAACGTTGTTGTGATTTGAAATCAAGTCAGATCTATTCATAGTCTTATTAGAATTTTGAGCATGTCTCTCCATGGTATATTTTAGAGTTGTATCAGTTTTTAAAACAATGTGATGTGGACGAGAGTCAAATCTATGTATGTCAAGTTTTGTGCCTCTATCAGATCTAAGTGCAGAAGGGTTACAATGGGTGAGTTCAAGATGTGGATCAGGTCTAGTCATGAGAAGGTTTGGTATTGGATGTTGTCTAATTGCATGATTATCAGGGATTGCTTCGAATCCAGGCATGGCAATATTTGTATTTGTGTCTGGTTCAGACTTCTCATACGCATTGTTGCCCTCTGCAGATTGTGACTGCAGTATCCCATGTTTCAGTGGAGACACCATTTGAGTTATTTCCTTATTTTGAAAATCTTTTAGCATATCTAAAAGCAAATCATGTTTGTTTTTAATGAACTCAGGAAGGGATTTATTCGCACAAGTCTGCCAGGAATGTTTCTCTGTAGTGTAAAGCATGTCAGAAGTGGGGCTTTGAGTTCTATTGGAGACAGCTGGCGAGGGTTCCGGGCGCGGCGCTCCTGGCTGTTCGTCGCAATCTGTTTTTTGATAGAGTGCTTCATCATCTTCATCCCACTCATTCTCGTACATTCTTCTTATATTTTCATATTGGTCTGAATCATTGTTCATTTCTGGGCTCTTTTGTCCTGAGTTACTAGTATCAAAAATATCCAAAATGCTTCTATTTTTTGAAGCATTGTTTGATTGCACTACAGCAAAAATACGATCAGTGTTTTCAGTGTTTTCATTTATCGCTCGCTCACTAGTATTTCTGGGTGCTTTATCAAATGGCAGGTAGTTTATTGAGGTGGATAAATTCTTCATATCAATGCTAGTAAAGTCATCAGCTTGGCATTTCATTGGTTCAGCATGTACTGCATATTGGGCATTTCCCACAGATTCTACTGGTTCTGGAAGAGTCTGATTTGGTATTCCTTTTGTTTGATGAATAACATTCATTGACATATTATGTTTATTAATTGTTAAAGAAGACCCATTACCCTTCGCCCAATAGCCTTTCTTACGAACATTGTCCTTAAAATCTTGGTAGTTCTGTTTAGCTGTAGAATCAATTTTGGTGGGAACATACTCACTGGAATAAGCATCAACTTCCACATTTTCGCGCCTCCTTGAATTCATATTACGCAAATTGTTGGTGTAGATATTGCCTGTCACCAAAGGAGACTGTTCTGCTTTTTTAAGAGTACTATATCCTTCAAAGGGGATTACATCATTTGAAGCAGATTCATTAAGTTTTGGACCAACAGTAGAAACAGTGCGTTTCTTCACTCTCCGTTTTATCCTGCCCTCCCCAAACACTCTTGATAAGAAATTATCTTCTCCACTGTTGTATGATACTGACTCTGAATCAGACCCATGGAGTGACTGTTTTGCAGGCACATTAGTTGATTTCAAATTAATTTTTGTTTCTTCTGCTTTTGAACCCTTTTCTGAATCAGTATCTGGGTAGTGGGAATCTTGGCTGTCACGAGAATTGGAACGAGAACGTTGGTGTGTGGATAGTGAACAACTTCTAGCTCGTGAACCCCTGCCATCCACAGTACTTGCAGCACTGCCTGCTGCATTTAATTCCGTGTTGCCAGCAATAAACACAGTTTCAGCACTGATACTTCGTCTTGATTTCTCTAAACTTCTACTTGATTCTTCTTCACTGTCTGAAGATATGATTATCTCATCAGGATTTGGCATTTTGCAAACTCTGTTTGTCTCTTGAGTTTCAGTAGTCATAGTTTTGCCTGCAAGTTTTTCTTGAGGTTTCTGTGTTTGTAAATGATCATCTTGTAAGCAACCTGTGGATAAAAGCTGTTGTCTCCATGCAAAGATTGTTTTGAAATCTGGGGGTTGTTTTGGATACATTGATCTAAATTTATTAGCAGCAATTTTGCAGTTACTGTAAACTACGGCAAAAGCTGCACATCTAATTCTTTCCTCAATATTGTAGCTAACTTGTAAATCTTCAGCTGGTTTGGGTCTGTTTAATTTGCGAACCATCTCAGTTTTTGTGGAAGAAACACTGTTTTCCATTACAGGATCACACGATTTCTGTATGGGTGAAATTGTAATATCCCGTTTAGTCTTCTTTGAGTTAACATCATAGATGGGAGCACCTGTTTGGTCTCTGTCTCTGTGGATCCGTTTCCTGGATTGTGTACCATTTGCCTTGTAAGCGGGCAACATAAAGTCAGGTTGCGGGTGATTAATCTGTTGATGTCTACTGACTGCTGCCTTTGTTAGTGAAGGGAGTTCGCACATGGAGCTTTCACTAAGACTGCCTTTTCTTTTCACATTAGTATGACTTGTGTTCATCAATAAATTTGGCCCATAGCCTGGCATGTTATGTTCTTTAAACGATTCCTTCTGCAGCACTGTTGGTGGCAAGTTTTTGAATACTGCTCCTTCAGTGATGCCAACCTGAAGGCAGGAAAAATAATCTCCACTTTAGTAATGATGTGCTTCAAAAGTTATTGCACTTATAATATAACATCAAGTCTTCTTAGCTTCAAAATCCATTACTCCCTGAATATTAGTTAAAAAAGAAAAAATTTACACAAAAAGCTGTCATTATTGATCTTGTATGAAGAGACAGATATTTTATAAAAAGATGGTGTTAGTGTTTTCGAAAATATTGTATTTTACTTTTATGATTACATTTGAATTGGAAGAGATGTTATTTTAATGCAAGCAATAAAGTGCCAATGTCTACAAAATAATTATGTAGGTATAGGTAATTATGAGTAGTACAAACCTTTTCTTGCCTCTCTCTCTCTAGGGACTCCGCCTTACGTTTTCGCTTTTTTCGGCCAAATTCATCATATTCATCATCGGAGGATGGTTCGCGGCGGCGGTATTCTACCACCCCACGCTCATTGTAACCCCCACCGTAACCGGTGCGGGCTTCTACCTAAAACCATGAACAACAAACCTATTACATATCCCATTGTCATGTTAATGCGAGTATTACAACAAAATAATTCTTACTTCTCCATATTTCGGTGCATTGCAAACATTGCAAGTTTGACGCCGAGCCCAATTAACGTTAGCACATTTGTTGCACTGCCAATCATCGGCATTGAATAAACCACGCGACTTTTCAGCCGCAGTTTTTCCTATTTCTGTTCCTAGCTTCTTTTTAGACGCTTTGGAAGTGTCGGCTCTTTCTTTATTACATCGATAACATGAAACCCTGCGTGCAAAATTAATATTTCCGCAATTCGCATCACTGCATATCCAGTCCCCGTCGTTCATTTTGTTGTGGTATTACACCTTTCTTTCGAGCAAACGTTACATATCCTCAAACTATCACTTCGTTACATTACAAATAACCAACCATGTTGTGTAGTGAGTTAAATCTTGTCGCAACGTAAATAAAAGTCAAAACATTGGCAGAAACCTCCACTTTCAAAGAAAACCAAGCTCACTTTTGCAAGAAAAGTAATCAAGCTTCATGCCAGCCATGACGTGACGCAAGTAAAAAAAATACTTTCCTCCCATAGACTATCGCATTGAGACTTCCGTTTCTTGTTTAGAACTTTTTAATATTATTATTTTGAATACTAATTTGTTCTTTTCAACGTTATTGTAAGTAAATATAACGAAAATTAAATTTGAAATGAATACTAATGCATTTTGGAATAAAATCAAAAACATCTTTCTTGCATTACATGTCATATTAAATGTCTTTATTTACAAAAAAATAATAGTATTTGTAGTACTTTTTTTATTCTCGTTTTTCCATCCAATAATATCAATATAATATTTTATTTTAATCAATTCTAATAATGTTTAATATTTATAAATAGTGAATATTGATTCATTTGTGCATTTCATTTTGCAACTTACAACAACGAAACGTAAAAAAGCGACTTTTCCAGTTTCTAAGTTCGAGCCTCGCGCGCAATTTACTACTGTCAAAATTGTTTACCGTGAGGTTACTTTTATAGAATTTCTAAAATGTTTTACCATCATTCCTCACTATAAATAAAACATAAACTGTGTTTTTTTTTTATTGTTGCTCTTTGTTAATATTGAAGTTTTAATACAAAATAAGCCAACTGGATTTGTGTGTGACTGTCAAAAAGTACGCGAATATTTTGTAATAGGATTTTTACATAATGTTATCGCACGATGTATGAAGATGACAACATAACTTGTACTCCTAAGCGCTGCGTGCTTACAGAAGTCACAAACTCAGCTAACTATGTATCGCCGACTGCTAACCTAAAGCTACTGACTAATGTCGCGTTACAATATCCCACCCCGCCACCGAGTGCTGTACACCGAAAAGAAAAATCCCTTCAGATATTATGTGACAGGTAAACATATATACGCCTTAGACTGCAGATCCCTAAAAAAATAACGGATTCCCTCCTAACTTATTTATTGGAAATTATTACAGATTCCTCAATCTGTACCCTCTTCATGGCGATGGTCCAGTGGAAATACAACTGGATAGTACTGCAGCCCGGCTAGGTGTGGAGAAGCGCCGAATGTATGACATAATAAACATACTTGAAGCTATGCAGTGTGCAGTACATAAAAGAAAGAACACTTATCTTTGGCATGGAGGATCACGGCTGAACTCATTTTTAAAGATGCTAAAGAAGCAAGGAGAGCATTTGAAGTTGTCAGAGGCACTTCGCGGGAAGGCTCCCAAGCCTCCAACACCCAAACATAAAACTTTGGGAGTGTTGGCACAGAGATTTCTCATGCTGTTTTTAGTAGAACCTCCTGTGAGTATAGTGAAACAGCATAGTTATAAATCCATGCTTCCATTTTTAGAAATAAAATATGTTAAAAATTAGTTAATTTATTTTAATTACCTAAACAAATTTTATTTATGTTGTAATTTGTTTACAGAATACTCTAATAAACCTGGAGATGGCTGTGAGAGTGTTGATAGACACATCCAGTAAGAATAAGACGGTGCTCACTCCGGAGCAGCAGGACCGCCAACACAAGTCCAAAGTGAGGAGACTCTATGACATTGCCAATGTATTTATTTCTATTGGTCTCATTGAAAAAGTATCAGGTAATTTAATATTAAAAAAGCCAGTTTTTAAATATGTGGGGCCACACAAGATGAAGAAGTGTGACAAGACAGTGATGACAACTCCGTCCCCTATCACACCTCTGTTGGTGCTGGACAGTGAACATAGGAGCACAGCTTGCCATGTGTTCGCTGGACGCTCCAAACGGAAACTGGAGTTCACCACTCCAACTTCCACCAAAGAACTGAAGCTTGGTATCACAACCCCACCTCACACACCGTCTCACAAGTGGGATGAGATCCTGCTTGTGGCTGACATGGAACTGACTAGAATTAACAAAGGAGTAGTCTTGTGATTAATTTTAAATTCAATTGTATTGCAATAATTCAGATTTTATATAGTACTTTAATATTATATTTTTTAGTCTTCCAGGAATTATTATAGAATGTCATAGTGACTTGTATAGACAAAATTATAATGTACTTTGTTCCTATATTTAAATTTTATTCAGTTGTTGCTTAGAGCAGATTAATTTACTTTGATGCAATAATATCTAGTTGCCTCTGGTTATGCTAATACATAGAGGGAGTGATGTACAGTGCAGAAAGTATATACATGTGTGAGAGATTAGACTGGACTCCTTTTATTATTATGTTATTTGTAATCCTGGTGTCTATGTCTGGGATTCATCTTACTACAAATCTATTTTGACAAAAAATTATGATATGACTTTTACCCGGAGTATGTATAGCCTGCCCACCAGCGCAGCAGTGGACATGGATTTATATAGAGTATGCTTTTATTTTCTATTTGTTTATCCTGTAATCATAATAAATGAAATGGCCTTTATTTTATTATTTTTGTTTGTATTTGCATTCGTTTTTATAGTATCATTATTCCCAATATTGCCAGCATCACTGAGGCAGGCTGCAATGTTGTGGGGAAGGAAGGTGGTAAGATAATTTTTCAGTTGTTACAGAAAACAACCGCTGTATTGTGGGACATGATTTCAGGCATGCAGCAGGCAGGTAGTCTTAGAAATACAATTTAATGGTAATTATATTTTATTTACATTAAGATTACAATATAGAATATTTACAGATACACACATAAAATACATAACAAAACAGGAATATAAATATGTAGTTGAAAACACACATACTAATTTTGTATATTTTATATTAAAAGGATAGGTAGTAAAGCTATTTAACATCTAGATCACTGTGAATCAAATTGATTCTCAATTATTAAAATCTAAAGTCCACTAATGTAAAATACTATATTCTTCACAAATTGAGAAGCCCTTAAATTATTGTAAGAATTATCTATAATAAATCATTTCTTAAATTAAAATAAAGTAAAAAACTGGCCTAATGTAAATAATTCTTTTGATTTCCAGTCTCATATTCGACTATTAATTTATCAATCATGTGCCCCACAATTCTTTGAAAACACTTCCCCTATATAAATAAATTATTATGCGACTGTGTTAAATTTCCAAAAGTCACATTAATTATGAATATCATCCAAAATTTAGATTTTTCAAAGCTGATGCTAAGCTTTCGTAAGAATTTTGTACAAAGTTTTTTTATACAAGGTTGCACCTCAATGTGTTGTACTGCTATGAATGTGTGCATATTTAAAAATACTGTGTTAGAGTCAGTTTGGTTTGTGGAGATGTGGTGTGAGGCGACCAGGGGGCGGCAGGAACAGTGGTAGATGTCCGTGTCACACCTGCTCTATCATCGGGAACTGCTCCGGGTCCTCGGACTGAGGAAGTGCCTCGGCGTCGAAGAAACTAGCGTGAAGAGCTACTACTGTCACTGTGGCTCCTGAAAATTACAGAACAAACAAAACAGTAAGTTAATTTTATTATTGTCAGTTTCACACCGGATGCTAGGAAAATAGTGGTTGATGTAGACAGTTAAGTTTTTGGTAAAGAACAAAAATCTCAAATTGGATAGTTTGTAAATGCCAAATTTTCTGAATCCTTACAAACTATTTTTATTTAGTTACTCTTTCACTTAATGGCTGCAAAATACGATTAAATTTTGCACAATGTACAAAATTGTATTATTTATAAATATAATAAATAATATACTATTTATATATATGTATTACTTAGTAGTAGTAGACAGAGAATAGTAGTCTATTCTCTGTCTAACATTCCCATAATAATATAATAAATAGTGTGTGCGTCAGAATGGCTGGTTGCCTGTGGCGTTGGTCAATGAGAGTTGATTCGAAAATTGCTACATAATTGCTTATATTTGCTACATATAATAAATAATTGCTACATAGGATATATACTTAGATATAAAATATTTTTTTTGACCAGCCATCCTGACGTCAGGATGGCTGGTCACCTCCTAGTTTAAAGTGAAGCGTACAGAGTTTCCCGAAATGTATTGCGTCAATAATTGCTTCATATTTACTTCATTTATCTCATTTATTTGTATCTTTAAAAATATGCTAAATAAAGGATGTAGCAGTAATTTAAATTATCCCAAGGAAAAGTCCCTGATAAAATAATAAAGGCAAATAGTTGCAGTGCGTCTTCACTCAACGGTATTGCTACTTTAGGCGGCAGGCGTTCTAAATAAAATTGTTAAATGGCATGTTATGTATGAGTAGGTAAGTGGACAATAAACACATTAAAAGGATATCGTAAATAAAAAAAAATTACGAAGAGTAAAAAGAAGATAATTCCACATTGCATAATATATGCGAAAAAATAATATGGCAATAAGGTAAATTAATGTTGAGGTTATGGGACATCTCGCCCACGATAAAAGGTGGCCCGCAGGCCAGATGTTCCCTTTTTGAAATGTGCGTAGTTTCGCCCGAAACAATTTTTTAGCTTATTTTCATATTCATCATCATCATCTCAGCCATAGGACGTCCACTGCTGAACATAGGCCTCCCCTTTTGATCTCCACATATACCGGTTGGAAGCGACCTGCATCGAGCGACTTTTATAAGGTTGACTGGCCACCTTGTTGGTGGACGTCCTACGCTGCGCTTGCTAGTCCGTGGTCTACACTCTAGCACTTTTCGACCGCATCGGCCATCTGCTCTGCGAGCAATATGGCCTGCCCATTGCCACTTCAGCTTGCTAATCCGGTGGACTATATCAGTGAGTCGTATGTGATCACGTAGAGAAACACCGAGCATAGCCCTCTTCATAGCTCGTTGAGCGACTTTGAGCTTTGAGATGAGACCGATAGTGAAAGACCACGTTTCGGTCCCGTAACTCATAATTGGTAACACACATTGGTTGAAGACTTTCGTCTTGAGGCACTGGGGTAAGTCGGACGGAAAGATATTGCGTAGTTTCCCGAACGCTGCCCAACCGAGTTGGATTTGGTGGTTGACCCCTTTCTCGAAGTTTACTTGTCCTAAGTAGATATTATTATACGAGTCAACAACTTCGAGTATTTTCATATTATTTTTACGCATAGGTATATTATACAATGTGGAATTAGCTTTTTTTTACTATCCGTATTTTTTTTTATTTACGATATCCTTCTAATATGCTTACTGTCTACTTACCTACTAATACATAACATGCCATTTAACAATTTTATTTAGAACGCCTGCCGCCTAAAGTAGCAATACCGTTGAGTGAAGACGCACTGCAACTATTTGCCTTTATTATTTTATCAGGGACTTTTCCTTGGGATAATTTAAATTACTGCTACATCCTTTATTTAGCATATTTTTAAAGATACAAATAAATGAGATAAATGAAGTAAATATGAAGCAATTATTGACGCAATACATTTCGGGAAACTCTGTACGCTTCACTTTAAACTAGGAGGTGACCAGCCATCCTGACGTCAGGATGGCTGGTCAAAAAAATTATTTTATATCTAAGTATATATCCTATGTAGCAATTATTTATTATATGTAGCAAATATAAGCAATTATGTAGCAATTTTCGAATCAACTCTCATTGACCAACGCCACAGGCAACCAGCCATTCTGACGCACACTAAATAGTAATAGTAAAAAATATATGGAGTAACCTCAGAATGCACACTTATCGCTGGCGGAATCTGATTTATAAAAACAAAAAGATACGAATAAGATTTACATCCGTCTGTGCAATAAAACATCTCGCCGCGCCATTGGTTGAATGGTATATACTCGATAAAATGTTGAACGAAATTTGATATCGGTATGTCATGGTCTGCTCATTTTCTCATCAAGGCGATTTATTATTATGAATATAGGATGTAGTTCCTCCCTAACTATTTTTCTTTGTATTTTGATCTACCTAAAACCCAAAAGAGAACGGCTCCAGCCCCCGCCAGCCAGCACAACGCCATGGAACATGCCGCCGCCACTGCATACTGTTGTGTTTTGCTCAACTCCCAGCCACCAATCTAGCAAAGTGATAGTGGAACAGTTGAAATTACAGAAATGAACTACAGTTAGGTACATTACAATAGTTTAGTAGATATCACATTTCAAAAGTATGCACTTATGTATTATGGACAAACAATCAATCTGATCAAACCGAAGTGCTGATTGCAGATCAGCGTGTCTAAAATGGCCACTTTATAAAAGTTGCTAATATCAGTTACCTACATAATTGTTATGAATTTTGATTACGATAAAATTCGTTACACGGTAAATTCTATTCTATTGCTCAAGCAATAGAGTATTTAATGCTGCAGTTATCCATATCGCTTCTTCACTCAAGCCATGTAATTGATGAATCGCGGCTCGTGCTCTGGTCCGTTCCGCATAAGTGGAACCGCAGCCTAATTGACAAAAAAAAACAATTTTATTTTAGTAACATTGATATTAGGAACATTGATATAGTGGCGATTTACACAGGGATTAAAAATAAAAAATATTTGCTTCCTTCAATTTGAAAAGCCAAACCATTCATGAAATTATGGAGATGGATTAAGCAACTTACTTTCGGCTGAAACAAAAAATAGTAGATATGATATCATTTTTCATGTTGCAGTAGTTAGTAAATTTTAGTAATAGAGAACCAAAAATCTCACCTTCCATGTGTTTGGACCAGATGTAAGTTTCCTGTATCCAAAGAAACTTGCCACCATAGCAATCAGCAGAAGAGGTGAAGTTATTCTAAAATTAATTAAATACATTACAACAAATCCAAATCCAATAGGTAGAAAAAATAGAGGTGAAAAATCAAAAAATACTGATGGGGCTCTCGAGACCGATTTTGACGAAAACTAATAGGGAGTGCCTCCGCTGCCAGCGCCGCGCGCCGGTTGCCGAATAGGCTGCCGGCTCCGGTTGCTGAATATAGATTGCCGGCGCGGCGCCCGTAAAATTGTAAATACCCGTTTTGAGGACAAACTAGTTTTGCCTAGGTTAAACTAGTTCTTCAACAGGTCTACTTCTGGGTGGTTTAAAAAAAAGCAACCACGAAGAGGATGGCGGGGTCTTTTAGACCTCCTCCATCCTCTTCTAACCTAAATTGTCCGAGTCGGGGTGCCAGCAAGTCCCGAGTTCGCAAAAACTAGTTGAGCCTAGGCGAAATTGCCCAGCATTTCTTTCACCGGTTCCCAATTTGAGTGCCGGCACCGGTAGCCGTTGTTTTAAATCTCAGCTGCCGGCAGTACCTATACTTACCGCCGGTTCCTAATAGTGATATTTTTGGTAGCCGGCGCCGGCAGCGGAGGCACTTTCAATTCAAACTATAGGTAATACTGTTTAATTGGATTTTAGAAAAGTCAGTAGGTAATCCTGGCCAGAAATCTCTGATTTTGGAAAAAAACACTCCCTGTATTATAACACCATTCGATAGTGTCGCTAATAAGGATCAACAACAAAAGGAAGGGTAAACAACTTCGATTCCTGGCCACGAAATTAATTTTTGAAAAATCCAATGGTGCAGTTTCAGTTTTCGTCACAATCGGCCTGCAGACTCCTTTCAATCCTTTTCGCTATTATACCTCATAGATTCGGATATAGCCACACCCAGTTGAAAAATTCAACCTGTAAATACTCACAAGCAATATGCAAACAATCCCAGAAACACCATCAGGTAGTTAGCTTGAAAGTACTCCACATTTCTATAGAAACGTCGCGATAATCGAGGTATTGATGGAGGAGCCTACAACAAAGATTAACACTTTTATTCATATTACTAGCTGTGCCCGCGACTTCGTTCGCGTGGATGTAGGAATTCAACATTTTTTTTTAATGCAGGAAATTTTCTAATATAAAAGTAGCATAAGTTACTCCTTATTACATCAGCTACCTGCCAATCGAAGTCCCGTCAAAATCGGCCCAACCATTTCAGAGATTAGCCATAACAAACAGACAAAAACTTTAAAAAATGATATTTTGTTATATGTACCGTATATTACTTGTATGCATGTAGTAAATAACGGTTATTTCAATATTACAAACAGACTACAGTTTTATTTATGTATAAAATATGTATAGATGTACATCAATAAAACACCTTTTTTCTGTTTTTACTAAAAATCTGAAAATCTTCACTGGGAGGAAAAGTAGGATCAAATAATATGAAATATTTGATTAAATGTCATTGATGTGCAACTGAAAATAACAATTAAGCGATAATATCAACCTTGAAGTTGTCTGTGGCAACAAACTGTGTCCATGGCCGGCGTGTTGCAAGTACTCCCATAACCAGCGCTGGCCCAGCTCCACTGCGGACATGCTGCAGCAACCTTTACAAATGATTATTATTTATTTAAATAATGGTTGTGTTACAAAAATCAACCACATTAAAAAACTTTGATGTAATGATGCTTTATAAAATATAGTAAGGAAGGTAGGTTAGTATGAAATTAAATATACGCTGTGACTTTTTAGTCGTCTCACAACAGCAGCCCAGTTCATGTATCCAATGACTAGTACACATTTATAATAAAAAAATAGCTAAATAAGAGATTTTAAAAATTCAAAACTAAATTTTAATTCATTATTATGACGCAAGGCGTAGGTAGTTAGAAACCACCCTTGTCTCATAGAAAATGGACATGGAATGATCTGCCCGACTATTTTGCTGGGTAGGTATACTCTACAGCTTGATACATAAACATTTTAACAGGGTGTTTCATATTTCTTATGTACCTATTTATTTATAATAAAAATTATTATTAATGATTTAAAAAAAAACTCGCTTAGAGGTATTTTATGTCCGATACATTAAGTGGACCACTTTTGTAAGACGACTAAAAAGTCATGGAGTATAAATAATAAGCACTAGGTGGTGTGTTTGATGGAATAACTTTGTAAGTTGCATGTCCATATGTGTCGCCTATAATTTTTATGAAGTAAGAATCCTTATAATCCTATGATAACAAAGTTGAAGTATCTAGACTAAAACTTTGATATCATTCTGCTTTGTATTAAGAATGCAAAACTTTGTGATGATGAATAGATTTTTTGCTAACTCTTTCATACAAACATCACTGAACGAATTTAAATGATACCACATTAATAAATTAGCTTAAAAAATGAATAGTGCAAGCAATTTTGGGCAAAATTAAAATTAGAACACTTCGGGAAAGCTCAATCAGTGGCGGCCTTAGGGGGGGGCGAACCGGGCAACCGCCCGGGGCCTCGCGCTTGTAGGGGCCTCGGCAACAAACGAGAAAATAATTATTTTTTATTCAAATCTTTTGATTTGGATCCTAACTACTTATTAGGGCTCCAACATAACTAAATAAATACACACTAAGTAAATTAATTAAGATTTTAGTATTTGTTAATTATGTTAATCTTTAAATTAGTACAATAACTTTGTTGTCTGTACGTATGGGCTAGCTAGGCCGTACGTTAAATCCGGTTGTTCAGATTTTTTACAGACTATTGTAAAAGGGCCTCGCAAATCGCGTCTTGATTCGGTTTTGCTACGCCACTGAAGTTGAAATTTCGGTCTTTTTTGAAATTTTTAGGTTTATGACCCCATAAAATTGGTGTTGATAATAACTTCTCAGAACGGTTTTTAATAATATGCCTTTTGCTATGAGATTTGAATTATATCTACACTGTAGACCCAGTAGTTGCCGAGATAGAGCTTTTCAAAATTTATATATTTTTCGAATTTCGCAATTTCTTGCAATATTTAAGATACCACTCGAGCAACTTTTTGACAGCACGTTTGGCGCAGTGTCTGAGCAAATGGACTGCTGCGCTGTGTGTCGCGGGTTCGATCCCCGTACGGAACAAATATTTGTATTTTCTGCAAGTAGTTGTTCCGGGCCTGGGTGTTTGTGTATGTGAGTTCCTATGTTTGTAAACGCAACACCGATACGGGAGAAATCCGTAGTGTGGGACCAACGACGATATAATACTAGACTACGCATTGCACGATCTAACGAACAAAACTATTCTGCCAACTCGCTGAGGTACTACGTAAGCGAGGGAGGCGGGGTACTGCGTTGTGATTGGCTAACTCAAGGTCGGTTCTGTCTCAACGTATGTTTACGGCTCACAGGATTGGTCGAAATGAGACGGATATAAGACTTTTTTGCCTAATGTGTTGGCAGACATCGGTCGCCTGTTATTACGAGTCTAGTATTATATCGTCGTTGTGTGGGACAAAGTTTTTATAAAAATAAAAAAAGAAGAAAATCTAACGGTATCTCAAATAAATGTTATTTTTCAATAACAAAAATGTGAAAGAGGAAAAGCATCAGTTATAATATCATCAGTTGGGATGTTCTCGAACTTTGTAAGTTAAAAAAAAAAAGCAAAAACATTTAAAATTTTACTTACGGGATATCTTCCGTGATTATATTTTTGGTTGAGTTCCCGATATTTCGACGCTGTTGCAAGCGCCATGATCGCGGGTTGACTGGAGATTGCGGGTGGATGAAAATAAATTGTTAGGAGCAGACAAATCTGTCTACCCTCTTTCTTTGTCTCTTGTTACGCGCACTACTGGAACTCGACACTAAGTCACGGCAAAACACACTCACAGTATCAACAAGTTTTTTGGAGTCTTTATAACGATGCCGGCTGCCCTTTATGAGCATGTTCACAACTGGATTCCACGTACTCGACAATTTGAAGCCATCCTCTCGATTGAAATTCTTGTGTTTTCTTATTTCAATTGCTTCTCTTGTCAGTCTTGGTATGTAATGTTTGTCCGTGGACAAAATACTAGGCTTGTGAAATTCAATCCAGTGATTGGGCCCTGACTGTAGCAGATGTTCAGCTATGGCAGATTTTTGCTCATCGTTATTTTTGACAGCCTTGATGTGCTCTTTGATGCGGCATGAGACAGTTCGCTTCGTCTGACCTATGTATGAGCTGCCACAGCTGCAATCGATTTTATAAACCCCAGGATGTTCATATGGGATTTTATCCTTAGGTGAACGCAGACTTTGTGCAATTTTCCTATGAGGAGTAAACACAGTCTTTATCGAGTATTTACTCAATAAACGAACTATCTTGTCCGTTACTCCTCTCAGATATGGCAAGAAAGTTGTTTGGCGTTCCACTGTAGCCCTGGCGGCTCGCTTCTTTTCTGGTCTTACTGCTTCATCATTTGTTTTGTAGCCATTCATGAGTAACACTTTCTGCACATGGGTTAATTCACTAGTAAGGTGTTCAGTATCACAAAGATCGAATGCGCGACTTGTAAGTGAGGTGACTACAGAATTGAGGTGATAAGGGTGATGATGTGAGGTGGCGTGTAAGTATCGGTCCGTGTGAGTCGGCTTCCTGTAAACTGAATGGCTTAGGGTCCCATCACTCCTTGCAATGACCTTGACGTCAAGAAAAGCTAAAGACCGATCCCTTTCCAATTCCACTGTGAAACGCATGGCCGTATGGATGTTATTCAAATGGTTCAAACATCTCTCAACTTCTGGTATTCCACCTCTGAGGATGCAGAATACATCATCCACATACCGCTTCCACACCTTGATAGGCACAGGACAAGTAGAAATAGCCAAGTCTTCAATGTGTTCCATCCACAGGTTAGCAACCACAGGTGCCACTGGACTACCCATGGCAACCCCATCAATTTGCTGATAAAACTGGCCTTTGTACAAGAAGAAATTGGTGGACAAACAGTGCTCCAGCAACTTAGCATACTCCATGGGGATATCTTTTTCTGGAAGCTTTCTTCTTATAATCTCTATACATTCCAGTACGGGGACATTGGTGAAAAGGGATTCGACGTCAAAACTAACCATAATCTCATCATTCTCGACCCTGGTTTGCTTCAACAAACTCACAAAATGACGGGAGTCTTTGACAAAAGATGTTGTGTGGCCCACCAGTTTCTGTAGCGTGTCTGAAACATGTCTCGCTAAATCACAAGATGGAGAGTCAATCTGACTAACTATAGGGCGCAATGGGACATCCTTCTTATGAATTTTAGGTAACCCATAAATCTTTGGTGGTTGCGCTACCTTGGGCCTAAGGAGCCTGTTTAAAACAACATCAGGGAAGACATTATGGCACTCTTTAATCACCTGGATAGTACGTCGTGAGACCCTAGCCGTAGGGTTGTAATTAATAGGTTTGTAAGTCTTATTGTCACTGAGCAGAGAACCCAACTTTTCGTCATACTCAGAAACATTCAACACAACCGTCGCGTTACCTTTGTCCGCTTTCAAGACGAGGATGTCCAAATCTGCACGGAGATCACGTAATGCAGAGCGTTCATCGGTACCTCTACCATGAGTTTACACAGCCAAAACTCGCTAGCGTCTCCGTAATTTATTTGTATGAAATATTGTACAGCGCCCCTAGCGGTCACAGTGAGAATTAAAATTCGTACCATGAGCACTGTAGATTACGATTCGTTAAAAACCTAACGTAATCTACACGATAGTCACTAACGTTTTTCAGCTGTCACCATACAAAACGGTACCATGAGTTACTAATACTACAGGCGCTAGCGAACGATACGCTTACGATAGTAGTTACGTAGCTCACTAGCATTTTGGCGTGTGAAACATGTATTTACATTAAAATTATTAACGTTTTTGAGTATAAAAAGTCAAAATAATGCTTGCAAGAGCTTTTTAACATGAAATATGTTAGTGGCCGCTTAATTTGGGAACGACAACATGAATTTCAAGCTAAAATATAAGTGAAAAAAAATCTTAAAATTTACGGACCCTTTAAAGAAGCGTTGGACGTTTTGTGCACATTATTGTTTATTTGTTGCGATTCTCACGTCTTTAGACACTTGCACTTGGTTGTCTTAATAGGTACACTTCCACATTTTCATATTTTTACACATTTACTTGCGTTAAGAGGGAACTATTTTGGAATTTTATAACTTTACGTTTTTTTAAATAATTGAATACCAAGTTGAAACATTCCTTCTCATGAAATCCACCAATAGTTGAAACAGTGAGGCACTTTGTAGTAAATAATCCAAATAATCTATTAATAGAAACTTTCAAATCACACAACGCAGTGTCAGTGATACAAGGGCAAGGTCAAGGAACAATAGACGACAGTGACGTGTTATAAGCCGTTCTCTCTTCTTATTTGTGAGAAAGAAAGAAACAAAACATAAGTAGTGAAGTTAGCAACACGACATCATCTATCGAGCTTACATTATCGCCTGCGTAAGATTCAATTAATCTCATGGTGCCAGCAATATCGAAATCTATTTGATCCAAGTTAGTACGCTAGCGATTTCGACGCTAGCGAGTAAGTTTGCGATGACAACTCATGGTAGAGGTACTGGTGTCATGTTACTTCTAGGTGGTTTAGCATGTCGTAACACTACGGCAACGTCTTGTCTGAGGGCGTCTGCGTCATAGGGTGGTAATTTATTTTTGCTAATAGTTTCCTCCATCCTGCCTATGACATCTTCGAAAGGCACACGCAACGGAGTGGGGGCAAAGTTCAACCCTTTCTTCAGTGCGCTGAGTGCAGACTCACTAAGTTCTTTAGTCGATCTGTTTATCACTGTTTGTACCTCAGAATTATTAACTACAAAATTGCACAAAGTCTGCGTTCACCTAAGGATAAAATCCCATATGAACATCCTGGGGTTTATAAAATCGATTGCAGCTGTGGCAGCTCATACATAGGTCAGACGAAGCGAACTGTCTCATGCCGCATCAAAGAGCACATCAAGGCTGTCAAAAATAACGATGAGCAAAAATCTGCCATAGCTGAACATCTGCTACAGTCAGGGCCCAATCACTGGATTGAATTTCACAAGCCTAGTATTTTGTCCACGGACAAACATTACATACCAAGACTGACAAGAGAAGCAATTGAAATAAGAAAACACAAGAATTTCAATCGAGAGGATGGCTTCAAATTGTCGAGTACGTGGAATCCAGTTGTGAACATGCTCATAAAGGGCAGCCGGCATCGTTATAAAGACTCCAAAAAACTTGTTGATACTGTGAGTGTGTTTTGCCGTGACTTAGTGTCGAGTTCCAGTAGTGCGCGTAACAAGAGACAAAGAAAGAGGGTAGACAGATTTGTCTGCTCCTAACAATTTATTTTCATCCACCCGCAATCTCCAGTCAACCCGCGATCATGGCGCTTGCAACAGCGTCGAAATATCGGGAACTCAACCAAAAATATAATCACGGAAGATATCCCGTAAGTAAAATTTTAAATTTAGAGACAAACCGTGAAAGCTTAAAACAGTGTTTAAGCAAAAACATGTTCAAGGTGGTTCAAGGTTCGAGGACATGCCGTTTTCCTCACGATGTTTTCCTTCACCGTTTAGAGAGCAGTGGTGATGAATGAGAGAGAGGGCGCTGCTGTGCGCACAGTATAAACAAACTGCTCCGTATTTAAATTAGAAAAATAATAGATAAAGTGATAATTTAGTAATACTATAGTGTTTTAGTGAATGCTTATATGACATAAAGTGAGTGTTATTGAAGACCTTGTGTAATATTCAGTAAAACAGGAAAAAACTGTAAAAAGTGCCAAGAAAAATAACGAACTCCAAATTCAAAACATACAGTGAAAAAACTTAATAAATGACTTCCAAAACATTATATTAACTCATCAAAGAAAAAGGAAGAATCCCAAAGGTACATAATAAACACCAAGTTTATAATAATTCATAATTTAATAGAAAATTGCAATACTGTCTCGATTTATTGGGTACATACAACGCCATCTGTTGACAATATATAGACAACAGCCAATGTATCAAAAACTTTTTGCTACTCCACACTAGAGGCCGTTATCAGCAAGTAATTAAAAGTAACTAAACAATTCACGAGATGGCGCCGACTCCACTCTGCCCGGGATGTCAACAAAAAGTACCGATTAGAGAAAATTTGACTTGCTCACTGTGCAAGTGCAGATATGATTTGGAATGCGCCGGTGTCTCTAAAGAACATTATATCAAAATAATGACTTTAGAACACAGAAAGTCTTGGAAATGCCAAACTTGTGTCTGTAAAGTACCAAAGACAGACAACACCGATACACCTGTACGCTCTGCGAGGGATCCAGAGAATACCCCGAACTTCACCACGCCTATGGATGTCACGACTTGCTCTGACAATGTTAGTTTTATAGGAGATACCTTAAAAAGTCAAGAAAATATAGATATTCTCGAAGATACACATACCCAGGTGTCGATGCAAAGGCTAAGCGAAATTATAGTACTACGTTTGAAAGAAAATAATAAATCCATAATAGAAGAACTGCAAAGTACAATCCAAACTGAAATAAAAAAAGCTATATCCGAAATAAGGCAAGATTTTGAGCGGAAAACTAGCGATTTGACCATGCAAAATAAGGAAAGAAAAGTTGAAATAGAAACAATAAACATCAAACTAGAAAACCTTCGTATCGAAAATGAGGCGATTAAGAAAGAAATAAAGGAATTACGAATCCAACCATCCCAACCACCACACAGTCCTGAAATAAACCATAGAAAAATAGTACTTTACGGCCTCACGGAATATTATAGAGAACCCCAAAATGATCTTTATAATAGACTAATAGAACTGTTCCGAGACATCGCAACCGTGGACTTATCAGGATATATTGAAGATATGTATAGAGTCGGAAAAAAAGGCTCGAAGAACAGACCGCTGGTTATTGAGTTACTCAGCAAAAGAATGAGTAAATACACACATCAAAAGTGTCTAGGGATCAAGCATTTTTATGCGGATTTCTTGAGATTGAGATGTGGCTTTGTAATAAATTTATGATTTTATAAATTTATATGGATCCTTTTTGGTGCATTTCATAATTTGAATCAGGAACTGTAAATCAAATTCGAGTAAAAGATGAAAATCAGCTGTCAATATTTTCCCTATAAAAACATACAACGCATTGAAGACATTATTAGTGCTACTGTTTCCCTACTACTGATTAAAACCAACGTTATTATAGAGCGGCGACGTCATTTAAGCAGGGAAGAAATGCTCAGAGCCGTGGGAATGATAGAAGCTGGTTCCCGGCAACGTACTGTGGCTTTAGCTCTGAATACAAGTCAGAGTGTTATCAGTCGACTTTGGACACGTTACCGAAGCACTGGTACCGTGGCTGAGCGCCATGGAGGACGGTATCGCTGCACCATGTTGTATATTTAGTCTATGGCACATTAGTTTTAAGAATAAAAAATGTATTGTCTATGATCTTCCTGGATCACCTAAGCTACGATGTAACGGACGCCATCGTGTAAAGCTCTCAATAAATTATAATCCGAATTCATCTCAAGAAGTTGTCTTATTACAAGAACCCAGCCAGCCCCAAGCACAACATGGTGTCAGAATTGGTCTCAAAAGGTGAGAAATTTGTAATTATTCAAAATGTCTGACAAAATCTTCATTGCGAACATAAGGCCGCTAAAGATAGAAAATGGCGACAATGCTGCCGAGAAATGGAGGCAATGGAAGCAACGTTTCGAAATATTCATGGATGCTAACGAAATCAGCAAATGTCCAATTGCTAAACAGACAGCAATTTTACTGAACACGATTGGTGATGACGCGCTTGAAATATTCAATAGTTTCAACATCGACAGGACACAAACGAGCGTAGAAATTATTTTGAAAAAATTTGATGACAAATTCAGTCCACACACCAACTTAACAGTTGAAAGATATAACTTCTTCACGAGACTACAGAAGCAAGACGAAACTTTGGAAGAATACCTCACAGTTCTCACTAACCTATCGACCGCATGTGAATTTGCAGCACTAAAAGATTCTCTTATAAAGGATATGCTCGTCATTGGTATACAAAATACACATATAAAGGAAAGACTTCTTCAAGAAGAAAATTTGACAATTGAAAATGCCATGAAAATTGCAAAAAGTCTCGAACTGTCTCAAGAAAGGTCAACAAAACTCATGTGCAAAACTGAAAACAAAGAAACAGTGCAAGCAATCAAGACAAGTAACAGAAGCCGTTCACAGACCAGGTACAACAAAAATAATCATCACTACAGGAACAGATCATCATCGTCAAGCAGAAATAACTTCAGCCAAAGACTAAAAACACCAGACAACAATGTATGCAGGAGGTGTGGTCAAGTACACAAATACAAATGTCCAGCAGAAGGCAAGACTTGCAACAATTGTAAGAAGAAAAACCACTTTGCAAAATTTTGTTTCTTCAAAAATTCAGGAAACAATAATAATTCTGGTAATAATAATCATAGAGTAAGTACAATTCAGTCATTATCACATCCACAAGAAAATCAATTTGTCATACGTTCCATTAATAAAAATTTTAACAGTACAGGAGACTGGCAAATTAATGTTTATTTTCAAAATTTCAAAGTCAAATGTCAAATAGATACAGGAGCTGACACAAATGTCATATCAAAGCATACTCTTGAAAGAATTAGGTCTAATACTCAGGAAAATATTAATTTAATAAGAACAAATAATAAAATATATACTTTTTCAGGAGAAGTAGTGCCAAATTTAGGTACTTGCATCTTAAATTGCTCATTTGAAAATGGAGTTTCAGCAAGATTATACTTTACTGTGGTAGATTGTGAATGCATACCAATAATTGGGTGGAAAACATGTGAAAAACTTGGTATTGTAAAAAGAATATTCAAGATTGAAGACAGACATAGCAACAGGTCAGTACAAAATATTGTGTCAAAGTACGCTAGTACATTTGAAGGTTTAGGTTGTTTACCTTACAAGGCTCATTTAGACATTGATCTCAGTGTTAAACCAAAAGTTTGTCCGGTACGTAGAATTCCCTATTCTTTAGAAAATCGCCTGAAGGATGAACTAAAGAGTATGGAACAACAAAAAGTCATTGAAAAGGTTGAAAAGCCAACAAAATGGGTAAATTCTATAGTCCTAGTAGAAAAACCTAATGGTAAGTTGAGGATTTGCCTGGATCCAAGAAACTTAAATGAAGCTATAAAGAGACCCTACTATCCTTATCCTACATTTGATGACCTTAGATCTAAAGTAGCCGGAGCTTCTATTTTTTCAAAACTGGATGCTAGTTCAGGATATTGGACTATTTGTTTAGATTCAGAAAGTAGTGACTTATGCACTTTTAATACACCCTACGGTAGATATAAATTCCTTAGATTACCGTATGGCATTAATTCCAGTGGAGAAATATTCCACAGAACCATGAATCAATTGTTTGGAGACTTACCAGGAATAATAATATTTGTCGATGACATTCTTGTCTATGGGTCGAATGAAAAAGAGCACAACGAAAGGCTTGAATTACTGTTCAAACTAGACATGCGCAAAACAGTGCACCACAAAGTGATGTGATATGGCATTACACTTCGTGCCGAGTAATATTACATTACACCATTACTTCAAACATCACGCGTGATGTTATGATGTAGCGCCATGCGAAAGCACACCATCGCGCGTTCTAATGTAATGCAATGTTCTAGTGCTAGTACAGTAATAAGACATTGTTATTGAAATAGGTAGTAGAAATAGGTAGACATTGTTATTGAAAGTGGTTATTATTATTATTAATAACAGCGAGCGATACGATGTTGTCCGCGTGTTATTATGATTCATAATAACATGAAAGAAATGAAATGAGCAATAGTGTGATTTACTCACTATGATTTAAATATACAAAGTTGATAACAAAAAACATCGCAATATTTGCATTGCAATTCGAAATAAAAGGAGTAGTATTTATCTACGACGCGCGACTTACGTTCAAAGGGTGGTGGTGTGAAGGAAATACAATAAAAATAGAGTTCTAAATAATATTATAAGTCACTTGACCGGGCGAAATACGAAATCGCACGCGCCTAGTCCCGGACTTCCGATAAAAACCGAAACAAGCCGATGCGATGCGTTCGGGAGTAATCGGGAGGGCTCGGTTCGAGCCAGTCATGTCACGAGCAGAGCTACAGCGCTGCTACCGCGCGCGTGATGTTTAGTGTGATGGTGTGATGCTTATTTTAGTCGAGTAATGTGTAATGTTACAGTACGCGCTCGGGTGATATTACGCGTGATGCATCACTCGCATTACTTACACATGTCTAGTTCAAACGTGCATCTGAAGTAAATTTAAAATTTAATAAGTCTAAATGTCAATTTGGTATGGAGGAAATACGCTATGTGGGTCATATTTTTAACAAAAATGGAGTGTCACCCGACCAATCTAAAGTCGAAGCAATTTCTAATATGTCTAGTCCAACAAATGTTAAAGAACTCCAAAGATTTCTAGGAATGATTAATTATTTAGGTTCCTACATTCATAACTTAGCTGAAGAAACCACTATTTTGAGAGACTTGCTAAAAAAGCAAAATACTTGGCAATGGTTAGATCAACATGAACAACAATTTAAAAAATTAAAATCATTAATATGTCAGTCACCCATTCTTGTTCATTATGACATCAAGAAACCTATTAGATTGTCTGTTGATTCATCAAAAAATGCAGTAGGCGCTGTAATATTACATGGTAAAAATCCTATAGCATATGCCTCAAAATCACTAAATAAAAGTCAAATAAACTATGCACAAATAGAAAAAGAGCTTTATGCCATTGTATTTGGTTGCAATAAGTTTCACCAATACATATACGGTAAACCTGTTCAAGTCGAAACAGATCATAAACCTTTGGTCACTTTATTCAAAAAACCTTTGTCAGAAGTCCCTACAAGATTACAACGTATGATGATAGCCTTACAAGCTTATCACTTAATTGTTTCTTATACTAAAGGAACAGAAATGTACATTTCGGATACTTTGTCACGTGCTCCCATCAAGGACACTAACCAAAATCAAGAATTAGTTAGCCTAGACGATTTAGACAACGAAGTCGAAATTCATATTAACTTATTAACTTCTAACTTAGCTATCACAAAAGAAAAACTGGATAAAATTTTACATCACACAAATCATGATTTAATATCACAAAAACTTAAAGAATATTATAAAATAGGATGGCCTAAATGCAAAGAACATTGTGACAATTTAGTATCACCTTATTGGAATATTAAGGAAGAAATTCATATGATTAATAATTTACTTTTCAAAAACAACTCTGTCATAATACCTAAGTCTATGAGGTCTGAAATTTTGAATATCCTTCATGAAGGTCATTTGGGTATAGAAAAAACAAAAAGTTTAGCTAGAGGAGTAGTTTATTGGCCTAACATCAACCAGGACATAGAAAATAAAGTAAGACAATGTGAAACTTGCAGTATTTATTCTTCAAATAAAACTAAAGAGTCAATGTTATCTCATGAACAACCACTATTTCCTTGGCAAAAACTAGCCACTGATTTGTTTGAATATAAAGGCAAAAAATATTTACTTGTTGTAGATTTTTATTCCAATTACATAGAAATAGCAAATTTAAACAAAGACAGTAGAACTTTGAATGTCATAACACACTTAAAATCTATTTTTGCTAGACATGGTATCCCATTACAACTTCTAAGTGATGGAGGTCCCCCTTACAACTCGTTGGAATTTAAAAAATTTCTTCTTGATTGGAATGTTGAACATATTGTGTCAAGTCCACATTTATCTAGGTCAAACGGACTCGCTGAAGTTTCTGTAAAAATTGTGAAAAACATATTAAGAAAATGTGATGAATCAGGGTCTGATCCCTTCATAGGATTACTTCATTATAGAAATAGTCCTAGAGGAAATATTGCTTCACCTGCTCAGTTACTAATGTCAAGAAATTTAAGAACTAAATTACCTAATATAGTAAGTAATCTAAGACCTAAAATTGTAAAATTTTCAGAACACAAAGTAAAGAAACATAGTAATTTAAATAAAACAAAATTATATTATAACAAAAATTGTAAAACATATCCAGCATTTTATAATAACCAACAAATTTACTTTAAGAAAAATCCAAAAGATATCATATGGACTAAAGGTACTATTGTTTCAAAGACAGACTTTCCTAGATCATTTATTGTTAAAGATTGTTATGGTACAAATTACAGAAGAAATAGTCAACATATTCGGATAGATTATAAATCAAGCAATAATAAGTCAAATAATAAAAAAGTCAAATTCAAGGACACTAGACAGACTATGAATCAAAATAATTTTCCAATTCCAAATAAAACAGACAAGTCGAAGTCAGAAACATTTCTTCAAAAGTCCAAAATAAAAGAAAAAGAGGATGATAATTGTATATTTATTTTCACTCATTCAGAGTCAAATCCTTTGTCAAAGTCTATTACCAAAGAAAATAATGATTCTGATTCCTTTTTGTCAGTAGAGTCGGATCATTCTTCTCAGTCAGTTACGGAGGCAAGATCCCCAGTATTTGTAAATGTCGAAGAAATAACGTCACCTGATAGTCTACATGAATATAATGAATATGACGACCAGGTTTTATTGGATACAAATGAATCATCATATAATTCTCAAAGTCCTATTACTAGTCCTATGCTTGAAAACTTACCTCATACCTCTGTTAATTTAGAAAAGAAAGATTGTAAACAAGCTAAAAAAGAAATGTCGCAAGCTGAGTATAGCTCGAGAGGTAGATTGATAAAAAAGAGACAGAAATTAGATTTATAAATTTGAAATTGTGTATTAATATTGTATAATGTTAAAATATATTGTATTATTATAATTTAATTTATCTTAGCTTTATTCATCAGTTTAAGGTTATTGATAAGTGTCAAATTGTCAATGTCATAATTTTATAAATGTCAATGTCATAATATTTTTATAAATGTCACATCAAACCTTTTAAAAGAAAAAAGGGCATGTTGTATATTTAGTCTATGGCACATTAGTTTTAAGAATAAAAAATGTATTGTCTATGATCTTCCTGGATCACCTAAGCTACGATGTAACGGACGCCATCGTGTAAAGCTCTCAATAAATTATAATCCGAATTCATCTCAAGAAGTTGTCTTATTACAAGAACCCAGCCAGCCCCAAGCACAACACACCACACGGAGACAAGACCGATACATTCAAATCTTAACTCGAAGAGCTCCTACAATAACCGCCATGATGTTAGCCGTGAGGCTTCATCACTCTTCAGGGAACTTAATTAGCGACCAAACAGTCAGAAACCGCTTGCATGAAGTGAACCTTCATTCCCGAAGACCGCTACGGGTACCACCTATAGCAATGCACAATCGTAGGATTCGATATCAATGGGCTCTTGAACACAGAAATTGGGCAGAAGAACAATGGCGTTTCGTGTGCTTTTCTGATGAGTCTCGTTTTGGTATGAGACCGGATACAAGACGTATACGACACTGGAGAACCCCTGGACGCCAACAGCGATTAAAATCCTGCCAGGAAGTCCATCCTTATAGTGGTGGAACCATCATGGTATGGGCGGGTATTTGGATCGGCGGAAGAACTGAGTTGATTTGGATCAGAGGCAACCTCAACGCTCAAATTTATGCTGAGACGATTGTATCAGACGTCATCGTTCCTCTACAAGTGCAAATCGGTCCCTTATTTCAGTTAATGCATGATAATGCACGACCGCACACCGCAAGAGTTGTAAGACAGACTCTCGCCGCAGCTAACATCAATGTGCAGGACATTGGACTGGCCTGCTCAGTCGCCAGACTTGAACCCGATTGAGCATGCATGGGATATGCTACAGAGAAGAGCTCTGCCGAATATGGAGGGTATCCAGTCGCAAGAAGACCTTTTTTTGTTGATGCAACGAACATGGGCGGCCATTCCACAGCGTGATTTGGATGAACTCATTTTGAGTATGCCAAACCGATGTTCTTGTGTTGTTAGTGTTCGCGGTAGAAACACGGATTATTAATTGTTTAAGTTACCCAATAAAATTTTAAAGAAAACTGTTATTTCAGTCTTTTTTTCGAACTTTAATGTTAGTGGTTCAAATGTCAAAAATCCCTTTATTAGGAAAATGGCAAATTTCTTTATGAATGCAAAGGTGACTTGGTTTATCGTTACTGTGACAAACGATAACACTTTATTTGATGAATCCTTAAAGAACATTTTAATTAATATCAATCAGGAGAAAAGTTATTGCAAAAATATATGTTGATCCCTAGACACTTTTGATGTGTGTACATTGTAAACAGCAGCCAATGTTTTCAGGGAACTGGATTGTTTATATCAGAGTTTTTGGACGTCAATGCGCGAAGAGAGAGAGCACAATTGAGAGAAGAACTACTTAAGGCCAGGAATAACGGCTCCCACGCAGTTATCAGAAATAATAAATTATACATAGACGGAAAACCCACTAAGCCCACCAACAATAAGGAAAATCAAAGAAAAACGAACTACCAGGGAAACGATGAAATAACGATGAGCAATACTGAAGAACTCTGCAGCACACTCAGTACAGATGAAACTAAAAATTATACATTTCGGAAATAACATAGACAACGATACATCATTTAAAGTACTGTTTCAAAATCTCCAAAGTCTGTACAATAAGCAGGACATTCTTGAAGTTTTCCTTACCAATAACCCATTATACAAAGCAATAGGTATCTCAGAGACCTGGCTTACGCAAGAAAAGCTGGATATTATTCAATTTACGGGATATAAACTTGCAGCATCTTACTGTCGGAGCATTAGAACAGGGGGAGGAGTCTGTATCCTACTTCAGGATCATATAGACTGCATCCAGAGAAATGATATTACGGACATGTCTATAGAGTATGTTATAGAGGTATGTGCCACTGAACTACCTAAAGAAAATCTATTAATTATAACCATGTATTGGAACAAAAGAGAAGAAGAAACATTCTACCAGCAAATACAAAATATTCTTAGATATGTAAACATTAAATATTCCACACTCAATGTTATTATAGGAGGTGATTTTAATATTAACATTCTATCTGATAACCTAAAATCGAACCAATTTTTAAATCTAATGCAGGAATTTGGATTCACACAGCACATAAAAACTGCAACAAGAATAACGCCTACTACAAGTACATGTTTAGACCTCATATTTACAAACTTCAAACATAAAGATATGTACACAGCGGTAGAAGAGTTGGGATTTTCTGATCATAATAGTACAATTTTACATCTAAGCTTACCAAAACAAACAATAAAAAGAACTTGGTTTACTACAAAAAGGCGATTCACTAATTCAAACATGTTAAAATTTAAACTAAAATTGAAAGAAATAAACTGGAACGAAATAATAACGGAGGATAAAAATATTAATGAAAATTATGAGGCTTTTAACGAACTGCTTATAAGTATCCTAGATCAATGTATCCCATCACAAAAATATAAATTAAAAACTAACAATAAAAAATATTGGCTCTCCAAAGGAATAAAAAACTCTTGCAAGAATAAAAGATTATTAAAAATACTAATTACCAAAACAAATAACCCTATATTAAAAGAACATTACAAGAAATATGAAAAAATATTAAAGAAAACTGTAGTGACAGCAAAAAAACAACACTTTAAACGTACAATGATAAAATCAAGCAATAAAGTAAAAACTATGTGGACTATAATAAACGAACGGACAAACAAAAAAATAAAACATGAAAAGCAAAATATAACTCTACAAACAAACAATAATAATATGACATCAGAGCCCAAAGAGGTGGCTAACATTTTCAATAATTTCTTTGCTTCCATTGGGAAAATTAGTTCGAGCCCGTCAAGTAGTAAACCAAAAGGAACATCTAGAATATCCACAACACAAAATTCTATATTCCTAAGCCCGGCAGATCCTTACGAGATAAATTCATTAATAAAAAACTTAAAAAATAAGTCGAGCTATGGAGTTGATGAATTTCCACCCACATTACTGAGAAAATGTGCTGATGAATTAACTCTTCCATTCTTTAAACTCGTAAATCAATCTTTCGAAGAAGGTGCATTTCCCAACCTATTAAAAAAAGCCCTAGTAAAACCAATACACAAGAAAAACACAAAAACTGACCCGAATAACTACCGCCCAATTGCTCTCTTACCAACTGCATCAAAAATATTCGAAAAGGCCATGTGCAACCGTGTCTACGAGTATTGTGAAAAATACAATATATTTAATGACTGTCAAAACGGCTTCAGGAAAAATCGATCCACCACACTCGCAATCTATAAATACATACAAAAAGCCCTTGATATAATTGACTCCAAAAAATATGCAATAGGATTACTTCTAGATATGACGAAAGCCTATGACAAAGTACAATTCGACATCTTATTAAATAAACTGTATAACATAGGGATTCGAGGTAAATGTCATGACTGGTTCACATCATATCTACAACATAGAGAACAACTAGTTGAAATAGAATTCTTTAATCAAAAAACTAACGAAATAGAATTGTTCCGATCTGAAAACATACCAATAGACGCTTCAATCCCACAGGGCAGTGTAATAGGTTGCTTCCTATTCCTAGTCTATATCAACGACCTCCCGAAACATATCAGTGAACCTTGTGTTTTGTTTGCGGATGATATATCCATTCTTGCATCATGCGAAACTAGTCTCAACATTAATGACAAATTGAACTCAATACTGAACTCTACTACTGATTGGATGATGGAACACAACCTGGATATTAATTTTAATAAGACAAAAATAATGACATTCCACCCTCGACAAAAAAAATCTCTAAATGTAAACTTTACTTTTAAAAATAATAAGTTAGAAACCGTTGACAAATTCACCCTGTTAGGACTAGACATAGACACACACATAAATTGGAAACCTCATATACTAAAATTAAAACAAAAATTATCAAAATTTACATACGCCTTTCGAGAAATAAAAAAAACCACAGATATAAAAACAGCATTGGTAACATATTACGCATATGCCTACGCATGGCTAAAATACGGTGTCATATTATGGGGTAATAGCACGGACTCTCCCACACTCTTCACCCTTCAAAAAAAACTTATAAGAATTTTAGTCAATATTGAACAAACGGATAGCTGTAAGCCCCACTTTCAGGAACAAAAGATTTTAACTCTACCGTGCCTTTATATTCTTGAAATTTGTAAGTTCGTTCGTAAATACCCGGAATTTTACACTAAAAGAGAAGACATCCAAACTGAAATTACTTTAAGACACAAGAATAGATTAAATATACCAACATCCCGACTAAAAATGCATTCATCGAGTACCTATGTCATGTCGATAAAAATATATAATAAGTTACCAGAAGAAATAAGAAATATAGATAAATACAATACCTTTGTCAATAAACTAAAATTATTTCTATTGAAGAAAAGCTATTATAATGTAAATGAATACTTGACTGAAAGATTTTAATTGCATTGTTAATTTAAAATATGTATAAAAAAAAAAAAAAAAAAACTTATTAAATATTCACAGAATTATAACAATTACTACAGATATTTCTTTAGTCTCCTTTTTACTTTAAACTTAGAAAGTAAACAATCCTTTAATTGTAATAATTTGTAATATTAGAAAATATTATGATCTCATTATGTAATAAGTCAATATATAAAGAATATAGTTACCTACCTACTTCCTTAGAATATACCTACCTAATTTTATTTTGTTAATGATATTTTTATGTGCTAAAATGTATTAAATGTGCATGTATAATTTTATGATAATGTATGTTTAATGTATGATAATAGTAGTAGTAGAACCTTAGTTAGGAATGTATTACAAACACTTTTGTTTTGCTGTGCCCTGACAGGGTCTACAATGGCTCTTAGCTCTAAGCTTTTGTTAACATCTTGTTACCTTGTAGAACGCAAATAAATGAATATGAATATGAATATGAAATAAATTACAGAAAGTAATGCGCCGGGCTGGGTTCGACAACACTCGTAAGTCTTTAAGATTTTTTTTTAAGATTTTTATTCTTATAATGTAGCAATATTAGTCTACTTCAAGAAGATACCGACTATCAAAAACTAGCCTTTTAAGGTTCGTATCGCCAAAGTCTGGATAGAGAAAAACCATTGGTTCCAATGAGAGTTTTGAAGAAGCGATATTAGAATACATGACATCTGTTGCTTTGCCTCCTCCACATTTGTTGACCTTTTAACACCGTTATATCTCTGTAGACCATTAGGTCTACAAAGGTGAAGACTACAAATGAAAAAGTAACAAAGCTCGAAATCATCCCAACTGATCACATGATTATGTATATCTGATGCTTTGCCTCTTCCACATTCGTCGTTAAAAATAATGTTGATTTGAGATACCGCTAGAGTTGCTCGAGAGAGATGTCAAAACAATTTCACGACACGGTAGGCCCAGAGTGACCACGGTAGGTCACGACAGACTGCTGCGGGCTTGATTCCCGCACGGACCAAAATTATTGTATGATCTGCAAGTAGTTGTTCCGGGTTTGGGTGTTCGTGTATGTGAGTTTCTATGTTTGTAAACGCACCCACTGCACAGGGGAAATTATATACTAGCGGGGAACGTTTACAAAAAAAATATGCCAGAAATTGCAAAGAATGATTATGAATTTTGAAAAGCTTTATCCCAGAAGCTTTTGTATTTACAGAAATCATTGTAGTCTCATATTGTAGCAAATCTATTCCACTTTCAGAACGTCGTGCTTTAGTTTCATTAAAACTCCTTTGAGCATAATATCGCCAAAAATTTCAAAATTTCAAAAATACCAAAATGTTCGGTGTTTTTTCGATTTTTGACAAAGTTGCGTCCGGTCTCAAACTTGTATTGTTCTTTGGGCCAAAATAATAATCAAGTCTGCAAAAATTAGAACTACTAGATTTAACGCTTACACGAATGTTTGAAAACACAAATTTTTTAACTTTAGCATTTCTTCAACATGAAAAATAGACATACTTTCGCACCAAATACTTTTATGAAGGACAAAGGGCCTCGCAAAGACCTGCCGCCCGGGGCCTCGCAATGGGTAAGGCCGCCTCTGAGCTCAATTCATTATGAATTGTACTTATTATACAAAGTATAATAGTGACGAATAATGTAGGATGTAGCTAAACAAATCTCAAAGCAGCAAATACACCACGTAGCATTGGTATTGTTAGAACTTACAATTCCATGTCATTGACATACTTTTGAAAGCCTTTTTTTTCTACGGTGGCATCAATTTCTCCTGAGAGATCAATATTCACATTTTCAGACATTTTCGAAACAAATTGTAATGATATTCACATTTACAGAAAGAATTTCGTTATATAAAATGCAACGTCCCGTCGACGTCTGTCGGTTTGTTTGTTAACAAATTGTCAATGTCATGTCACTGTCACATTTGAACAACCACTCCACCATGAAGGTATAGATAAAACTGGAGACCAAACTCCGAATACCTACTTGAAGCTAAAATAATGTATCGCCATCTCGCTTTCTGTGGTCTCACTATCTCTTTCTAATTAGGATGACCCCTATACCATTTAATTTCCCAGGACATCACTAAATAATAAATGAACATACAATGGTTAATTCAAATAATTAGTTATTCTACTGACCTGCAGTGCTATTCTCTATAAAACAGCCTGTTTACGGCGCGGCCGCAGCGCTCACACTAGTCACACCACCATGGGACTAAAGTTCGGTAAGCCACTCGCGTTATCAAAGAAATCGAAGAGCACATCGTAGATTCCAGCGATGAGATTTCTTACAGAGAATAGCATAACTGTGAACTTCTAAGACCTAGCCCCAAATTTTATAATTATGTCGTATTCAGAAAACTAAAAATAAAACAAATACTTACTTTCTGTTATAAAAACATGTATTAAATTTTCTTTTACACATGACTGAATATCTTTGCTCTGTGAAGTTTTTGTCTCTTGCCACGCAAATCACCTAGTATATTTTCGGTAAGTCTTTAAATCAGCTCGCATTCGCATTTAAAAAAATGAATTAGCTATATTCATAATGATAATTATAATAGTGTTAGAACGGTGTTACCATACTACAAAATTATTAAATATGGTTTACTTAAAATGGATTTCAGACTGGTATATTTTTTGTTTATGGTAACATTTATGTTAGATTTTATCGTTTGTTTTTGTAACCATAATTAGTAAAAATTATTATGGAATAATTAATGGTTTATTTTAAAAGTGTTAAAACATTTTGGTTGAAACGATATCGATTCAAAAGGATTAATTCGATCTTAATATGATTTTTTTACGTTACCCTCACTACATTTCATTATTGTCAAAGTTGAGCTAATAGTGAATTTTATGTCCGACAGCCAGTCTAGTTTGTGCCTCGAACCGAGCAGGTCGAATTAATCCCTGGTAGTTGCGAATAAAATTGTGTGAGCCGTAGAAGTGTGAATTAATTGTTTTAAAAGTGGAATAAAATTGTAATAATAACGATTGTGGACTTTTACTTATCGAACGAGCTAACAAATCGGAAGCGGGATCGCTACGCGCCATTGTCGGCCAGATTTAAAGATCCAGGTTTGGTTTTTATTTCTTTCGCCGTTACTGGACTGGGGGTAAGTGCTTGCATTTTAGTAAAAAAAACCATTGGAATGTGACAGACAATACGATTACCTCAGGTGAAAATGGAATGTACTACTACAAATTTTATCCCCGAATTTGACCCCAAAAAGTTAAAAGTCAAATAATTACTCGGTTGAAAAAAAATCAAGGAACATGTCAATAAATTAATGTTTATTACAATTATTTCATAATTTAGATATGTTTCCGTTTCTTATAGTAATTGTATTTATAATTAGTAAACTATTAAGAAATAGTAAAAAAATCAGATCAACCTTATTGTGACGACAGATTTAAAATGCAGTTTTGTTAAAAGTAAAAAGATGAAGTACAAAAATTATAAAAAAAAAACCGCTATGAAGTTGTGATAATATGCTAAGATGTGAAGTGTAGATAATATCTTGAAGTGCAATAATTGTGCAGTCCGAACATCAACTTCGAAGTGCAATTTGCAGTATGTGCACTCCACGTAGGCCGCTTTGAGCGAACACGAATTTATAAACGCAATGTGCATAAATATAATGATAGACAGCTATAAGCGGACATGATTTTTGAGGTGCAATGTGCACATAACAGCATAGGCCGCTATGAGCGAGCATTTTTTGAAGTCCAAGATTTGATTGTTGTTTACAACAGTATATAAGCAAACAGCTTAAATTGTTATGATTGTACAGTCCATGTCATGATGTGGTTGGCCGCTTTAGTTCAGTTACTGGGGTAACCATTTGTGAAGCCCACCGTACATATTGCTCATGTGAATATTATCTTGAAGAGCAAACTTCACGATAACTAAATGATAGATGATATTTAATTTGCAAGTTGGTTGTTAAGAAAACACTTTTCACGTCAGATAATATTTTAAAGCTAGATGTGGCTGGTGTTTTGTATCTGACTACTCTGAGACGAAACATCCGAAAACTATAAGTCTCTGTCTCTTAAAGTCCAGACAGTATGCTGTCCAAGCCATACGAGGACCATGCAGGTGTCTGAAATGGTCTTTTAAGGAAAGAATCATTTAAATAATGTTATATAATTCTAAAATAAAGCAAAATGCCAAACTGAATGAGGAAGAGAAATAGATATTAAGATTACCTAACGACTAAATGAAACCAACATGTTTTGAATAAGGGCAAAACTGTTAGAGCTACATAGATTTTAGAAGTCAATGCTGCATATTAAGTGAATTAGTTGCACGGACCTAGGTCAATCCCAATTAAAGTTCAAGTAATCAGTACTTTACCTAATTTTAAGATTGAAGTTAAAGTTGAAATGAAAATGAAAGTCGAAACCAAAGTGGTAGTCGAAGTCAATGATAGTCATAGTTAAATTGTAAGTCATAGTTAAATGAAAGTCATAATTAAAGTGAAAGTCATACTCGAAGTGAGTCGTGCTCAAAGTGAGTCGTGCTCAAAGTGAGTCGTGCTCAAAGTGAGTTGTGCTCAAAGTGAGTCGTGTTCAAAGTGAGTCGTGTTCAAAGTGAGTCGTGTTCAAAGTGAGCCGTGTTAAAAGTGAGTCGTGTTCAAAGTGAGTCGTGTTCAAAGTGAATCGTGCCAAGGTGAGTTGTATTCAAAGTGAAAGTATAATTCAGAGTGAAAGTCTAATTCAAAGTGAAAGTCTAATTCAAAGTGAAAGTCTAATTCAAAGTGAAAGTCTAATTCAAAGTGAAAGTCTAATTCAAAGTGAAAGTCTAATTCAAAGTGAAAGTCTAATTCAAAGTGAAAGTCTAATTCTAAGTGAAAGTCTAATTCTAAGTGGAAGTCTAGTTTAAAGTGAAACTCGAAATCAAAGTCTAAGTCGAAGCCAAAGTCAAAGCCAAAGCTAAAAGTAAGATGTGAAGATAATACACATCATAATTATGTGACTACTGTAAGGCTCGTTCGTTTATTTTCATAGAGAAAATTCAATATTTCGTGATCAAGGTTATGGATGACGTTGTGGAGCATAGCAAAAAGTCACAAGAAAAACAAAAGAATAGATATATATATTATAACGAAAAAAATAAAAATAAAATGCCATTCGAATTTAAAGTCGGAGACTTGGTGAGAGTTGAGAGGGCAACACATACTACCAAAATGTTTAGGGCCTATAGAGTAACGAAAAGTTTAGATCATGATAGGTACAAGGTGGATGGTACACCTATATCAAAAAAAAACGAGCGTCAAAATACAAGGGTGTATACTCTATTGACAAAATACATCCTTGGCTCTGTTTTAACAAAGGTAGTGGATCATCTACTAGCGAGAGCGCTGATGATTAATAATTATAAGTATTTTCTTTGTCTGATTCCTATTAAATTAGTGTGATGTATACAAATTGCGAACCTACGTTGCTATGTGCGACCGTAGTCTTTGAAGTGCTATGTGCACATGACAATATTGGACGCTATGTGCGACCGTAGTCTTTGAAGTGCTATGTGCACATGACAATTATTGGACGCTATGTGCGACCGTAATCTTGAAGTGCTATGTGCAATTGTGCACATGAAAAATTGGGCACTATGAGCGATTATTAAAGTGCTATGTGCACGTAAGTACCGACTACTATGATTTAGACTACTTTGGAAGTGAAAAGTACACAGTTGGTAACTAAAATAATGTTATTTAATTGTTGAATAGTAAACATTATTATATTAACATTTAAGTTTTGATGTTTTTTAACATCCTTTTGGATAGACAGAAACATGTCATCTGAAAGTTCTTAAAACAAGAAAATAATGAATATTTACATCAAAATAATAATACCAGGAAAAGCATTAAAATTACAACATTTTACATTTTGAGGTGTTGTGATTTCTCTCATTAATTTATCTATACGATCCGAGCTGACTACTTTGAATCTATCGCAATTTATAGCAGATATCTCCAGAAGAATCTTATTTTATTCAACCTTAAAATTAGAAGCACTAGCTGTGACATGCGCCTTAGGTTGACTCGGGCAGGTCGTTTTTCCATTATGATGTACGTGCAGTGTTTCTTATAAGAGACAGTATGCCAGCATATTATGCCAGGCAGACGGTGGGAGTTCAATCCAAGAGTATGATAGCGATGTCGTGAACGGGTCTGGGGCTGTAGCCGTGTGGCAAGCGATAGGCGCGGGCGCTGGGTAGGCTTTAATGGATTTTCAGCTTTTGGCTCCGGGGTATAAGGTTGGAAATCTATTGGGGAGTGCCGGGCGTTTGCGATTGTAGTTTGCGACTTGGCTAGAGGGGCTGGTTAGACCGGGCTATACGTTGATGCTCTTAGCAAAATAATAAATGTCTTCTCAAGGTTAAGTCTAAGTAGTACAGACTTATGCCTTTCTTATTAATTACGGATGACTAATTCAGTCAGCTCGGTATAATTAAGTGATTTTTTTTTTTTTTTTTTAGGTGGTAAAATCATCAAATGAGTTCTCCCGCCCTGGGTGGGGCGGAAGGGACTGTCAGACTCTTACTGACTAAAATCCACCCGTGTTCCTTCCTATACCCTTTACGTTCCGGGGCCACGGTAACCTGGGTTAAGAAAAAACCCGCGACCCCAGCAGGCATTTGGCGCGAAACACGACGCGCCACCGACCCGGGCTTGGTCCTTGGTCGGACGGCGAGCTACCCATAACTCACCGTCCGCAAGCCCGCTCCACCGCTGTGCCCTCTGCTAATCAGAGGGACACGCGTTGGAGCGTCCACACGACAGGCTATTCGCATACGGGCAAAGAGACCCCTTAGGCACACAGTGCCTAAGGAAGAGTTTTTGCCCGCATCCCAGGGTGCACCGGCCCGAAAAACTGGTCTTCCCCCCGGACGTATCCGAGAGGGAACTCCAGTCCACGGGCGCACGTGGAGGTTTCCTGTCATAGCACCCCATAATTAAGTGATTATGAAATAAACGGATTAGAAATATTTTCTGTCCACGATGTTGGCAAATACTTTAATTAAATGATATATTATATTTACTAACATATGTAAAAAAAAAGAAAGATCAAATTTGTCGTGTTACAAAATATATGTCAAAATAGGTTGCACTATGTGTGCTATGCGAAACGCAAGGTGTGCGTCGCATATACGTTGCACAAGATGTGCTAGGTCGCACGAGATGTGGAAGGTTTCACAAGATGAGCTATGCATTGCGCGAGTTCCTCAAGATGACGAGAGGGTATGCAAGGCGCCGGGAGATAAATTGTACGGGTCCGATGTGGAGCAGCCGGGAGTCAGTTCGAGTCTAAAGCTGAGGAGACGCGGTGCGCAAAGAGCACGGTGCGTTGCGTGTGGCGCGTGGTTCGTTGCGCATGGCGTGCGATGCGTTGAGCGTAGCGCGCGATGCGTTGAACGTGTCACGCGGTGCAATGCGCGTGAACGCAGTGTGTTGCGCGTGGACGCAGTGTGATGCTCGTGGCGCGCGGTGCAATGCGCGTGGACGCATTGTGTTGCGCGTGGCGCGCGGTGCAATGCGCGTGGACGCAGTGTTACGCGTGGCGCGCGGTGCAATGCGCGTGGACGCAGTGTGTTGCGCGTGACGCGCGGTGCGTTGCGTGTGACTTGCGATACAGTGTCGTAAAGCAGAAGCTGTGTGATGTGTTGTGCAAAAAGTTTAAGTTGTGAAACAAAATAAGTGTTGTGTTGTGAAAAAGTTTACGCTGTGAAACAAAATACATGTGTTGTGTTGTGGAAAAGTTTTATGTTGTAAAGATGAAGATGCTGTCCAGAAGATGTATGAGAATACTGTACAACATAATTATTGTATGAAGATTTATAAAAAAAAAAATGTACTTAACTTGAGTTTAACTAATAAATCCTGTTAGTTTTGGTGACATGTTCAACAAATTGTTTGTATATCTTTACAAGTATATTATGTTAACATTTTTTTATTATTTAACAGTAATTTTACTAGTTTAAAAGTTGTATTTTTTCTGATTTAATATAATCTTATGTACACGAGGACGTGTACTATTATCAGGATGGACGAATTGTTAGAACGGTGTTACCATACTACAAAATTATTAAATATTCAAACTGGTATATTTTTTGTTTATGGTAACATTTATGTTAGATTTTATCGTTTGTTTTTGTAACCATAATTAGTAAAAATTATTATGGAATAATTAATGGTTTATTTTAAAAGTGTTAAAACATTTTGGTTGAAACGATATCGATTCAAAAGGATTAATTCGATCTTAATATGATTTTTTTACGTTACCCTCACTACATTTCATTATTGTCAAAGTTGAGCTAATAGTGAATTTTATGTCCGACAGCCAGTCTAGTTTGTGCCTCGAACCGAGCAGGTCGAATTAATCCCTGGTAGTTGCGAATAAAATTGTGTGAGCCGTAGAAGTGTGAATTAATTGTTTTAAAAGTGGAATAAAATTGTAATAATAACGATTGTGGACTTTTACTTATCGAACGAGCTAACAATAGTTTCATGCAAATCATTGCAATAAATTGAGTCCGTGACAGAATGGTTAAACATTTCTTGCAGCAGAGGAGTAAAATGTTGTGATACGACATTAATTAACATGTTTTCGATGTTATTTGCCCTAAGTTGGCTGGCCCATCAAATTAGCTTATAGAAAAACTTTGTCACAATGTTTTACAATTTTACAGGCTGCCACCGAAGAAAAACAAAGTTTGCCTCGGTTAACAAATGCAGAAAAGTCTTTGCAGGAACATTATCTTCACTGCTGACCTAAGAACACAAGAAAACATTGTGATATCAGTACATCATTTTAAGACTACGAATTAATTTAGTCGATTCACTAAAAAAAGATTCAGTCGAATTGAGAACCTCCTCCTTTTCTACAAGTCATGAGATAGTTAAGCTGCGAACAAATGGGGAAGGCAAGTGTCAAAGTGAAAATGACAGTTTGGTCCCCAAAGAACTGTAAAATCAAAGGAATTTTCAGAAAAAAAAAACATTTATTGATGTAAAATGACTAGATGTTGTGTAATAAGCTGTAAAAATGATGGAATACACTTTTCAAAATAATATCTACTTTTCTTTTGGAGGTTATGTACCAGTATTGCATCGCTCGAAAATCGAAGAATTATCACCTGGAACGAGTTTTGTAATAGTTGTGGTGTTAAGAAATTAAATATATTGTGATATTTCTCGAATCTAAATAGAAAAAAAGGTTAAAATTACTGACTTAAAACATTATGATATTTTATCAAAATAGAAAGTCAAAAGCAGCATTATATTCTTGATAAAGGAGAGGACAGGTAAAACATACCTAAACTCAAAAATTGAAACCTCAACTACAAGTAATTGTGGATTTATTACGGTAAAATCAAATGTATAACCACTCAATTAAATCACTTTTTTTCTCTTGTAGATGCGCCGCGGCGTCTTAATTCTTCTTTTAGTATATAGTACTTGCATGGACGAATAATTTTCCATATTTGTTTTGTATTTATACTCAATTTTTATAACAAATAATCTTGTTTGTTTTTTTGTACAAGGTAGACGTGGGGACCAACTATCGCAGCGCCATCTACGATTAGCTTTGAGTTGCCATCCCCATTATCGGACGCGTCCGTCAGCCGCGGCTGAGGGACGCGGCTTAGCAGTGTGCACGGTAGTTCGGACGACAGAAGGCCAGATTCTGTTCGGACGTCCGAACGCTCAAGGTCACGTCCGCGTCTTACGAACGACAGTTTGCACAGTGTAATATTAAATGTACTGGCTAGATAATGAATAAGCCGCGTCCCTCAGCCGCGTCTGACGGACGCGTCCGATAATTTGTTCGCAGCTTTACGCGGCTCCACCCACATTCCCCTACTCCTTTTGGATTGTAGCAGTAGATTAATAATAATTATTAAGTAATTTAATCCTTTCAACTAAATAAGCTTCATAAAGCCTAAAATGCAGATATTCATCTCCTATATGTTTATAATATGATTAAGAAACGTATAATTAGCTAATGTCCCACAGACAGTCCCAGAAATTTTGTCAATGTGGTCACACTACTTCAAAATGGTTTCATGTAAACAAAAAAGATAAAAATGCAATAAGTCCATGAAATTCGATGTAAAATCTATTTTAACTTCAGATTGTGATAAGAAAATTAGTTTACTATTATGTTGCTAACATTTGATACGCGTTTTGCCAACTAAATAATTGTAAAAACAAAGGAATATGTTTACGATAGACGTCAGCTTGGCCAGAACTGATTGAAACGGAACTAAAATTTTTATTTCTGACAGCGTTTTAAAATCTTTGATATTTGATGTAAACAAAGACCGCAGGTTTGTTAGATTTATTATTGTGCCATAAAACTAACGTAATAAGTGAACAAAATAAAATAAAATCATTCAAAGTGCTGGTAGCGCGAAGACAGTGGCGACTTCCGGTTTTCTACATTTTTATGTCAAGCTGTTTGCGTGAAAACATTTATAACCTCCTGGACACCACGTACCTACTGCCGCAACCACGCACTATACCATGTTTGCACCATTTCTTTAATTTTAAAGCTAATAAAAGACAAAAATGCAAAACAAAGCTGTGAACCACAAAGTAAACAATCGCCATTTTGGCGACATTTTCATAACCTCCCGTCCGTTAATAAATCTCGGAGATTTTGTGTCATTGTTTTACTATTGTTTGTTATTTATTACCGACGTGTTACCGACACATGAGCTCTTAAGGTGAACGCAGACCTAGCCGCACCGCAGTCTCCGCAGTCCCCGCAGTCATCGTTTTCTTACCGCTTCTGCGGCTACTGCGATGCGGGTGAGTGTGCGAGGTTTCATAGAACTTCATACAAAGAATTCGTAATGCGGGGACTGCGGAGACTGCGGTGCGGCTAGGTCTGCGTTCACCTTATATTGATTTGGGTCGTAGCACACATCAAAAAAGGAAAGGGATCCTCACCGCCTCGCCTTTCTCCTCGGCGTCAAACAGTCGTCCACTTTACGTAAACGTAGCGTAAGGGGATCAGAAGCTCCGCCCCGTTCGACTCGGCTACAGCTAGGCGACGCCGCACTTACGGCTCGCCGACCGCTGGTTGACGGCGGTTCGTTATTCGTATTTTGGTTTTAAAATAAAATTAGTAACACTTTTTTTTACGAGAGTACATGCGCGAACGTCCGCAAAGGCTAACTTCACGGTCACCTCTCTCGTAAATCAAACCGCACGTGTGGCAACGCAGACTGCGGGCGGAGAGTGGACGAAGATACGTAAGCTAGCGTACTGAGAGCCGTAAGCGAGAGTACGGAAAGCCGACCGCAAGTTGACCGCGCACTGCACCGCGGTTCGTGAGCTTGTCCGATGCGATTACGTTACGATTCCGATTAGTGTGCGTTGCAGTAAGGAGTTTCATATAATACTGAACGGCTCGAGTTGATACGGTGACGATCCCTTTCCGTTTTGATATGTGTGCTATGACCCTTATTCGTGAAAATGGAAGCCAAGACATCTGTGCAAGACATCATGCTGTTTTCTTACAAACTAGTCTCTATTGTTTAATCGACTAGTGGCGGTTAGTTTCGATTTTTTGGTGTGGTGCTGTGATGTTACAAAAGCCCAGAAGCCCTGCCAAAACCATTGATAGCATAATTATCTGTCACTGTCACAGTCACAGTGACATCACTGTCAGAGTGTTCCATAGAGTGTTCTGAACGAAATTGACTTGACTATTTTATTTTTAAATTTAATTTACAATATTGACTGCATTGTATTTTTTTACATTGTAAAATATTAAGGTACTATGGCGTTAAGATATATTTATAATTTTTCGCATCTATTATTCGTTACAGCTTCTGTGATTGCATTTGAAGACGTTCAGCTGATGCAGCAACATTACAAGGGTAGATAAACAAACAGATAACGTGTTTAGTTTGTAGGAGTTGTACTAAATTCACTGGAAAGCACGACAATTTCTTGTTATTTCAGGATTTTCAAGGAATATTCTGTGCCGCAACTGTGGCAGCGACGTTACAACAAGTGCCACTATTATTTCGAAGTCTAGTCTAAAATCTCGATATTCCTTCACTGATACTATATTCAACAAAGACGACGTCTTAGTGCAGGTGTTTGCCAGTGATGTGTTTTTCCATTATCCCTTGATATCATTTACATACTCGTCTTGTGTTCCTACTGGGGAGGTAATATATTATTTATTTTATTCACAAATGTTTGCATCAATATTTGATAATAAGTTGACTTATCATATTAAAATCCTTGCAGTGGGAGGAAAGTACATCTTGGTTTCCTGGTTACCTTTGGAAGCCATGTGTATGTCCAGAATGTGGAGCACTTATTGGATTTGTCTTTGAACCTATCGACCCTAGTTTGGTAGAGCCACCTCAAACATTTTATGGTCTCATCCTAACAACTCTAATCAGCGAACATTGTAAATATAATCAGTATTCTGGGGTTTTGGTATGGATTTGTGGACTAGGTTTTTTTTGTCTTGTTCCTTTGCATATTGTTACTTCTCATCTTTAAATTACTTGCTGTTTTGTGTTGTCCATTCCAATAAAGGCATTTGAAATGTTGTGTAGAAACTACTCTTCATTACATACATCTGAATTAATGTTAGTACGCTTTCAACAATGAATAATAAAATGCAGATTATGATGATGATGAGTATGCTTTTTGTAATTAAAGGACACCAGTTTCTCTCGGCCAGGTCTGCATTTCTGTGTTTAGGGATTATTGAAGAAGTATTGAACAAGTTTTCAGTGTGCCTTAAGCACATTTCCAAAATTTCAACTAGCTCTGGCCTTAGAGCTGTTCGTGCACACCGAGACGGGACGCAACGCGACGATGCGTGAAGAGGCCAGTGGTGATTCTAAATTCTCACAGCAAAATGTGTTTCTTTTCATATAGAAAATAAAGTCGTATTTTTAGTGGCTATTTAAGTGTGCGCGTATCGTCGCCGCGTCGCGTCGTTTCACGTCTTGGTCTCTGCTAACCCTAAGGGCGTTTACGCACTACGTCCGATCCGAATCCGATCCGAACCCGTGAAAAAATATCACGGACAGAACTCGGATATTGCTTACGCACTACTCCGATCTCTGACAACCAGACGCATACCCCCCGCCCGCCCCGCTGCTTCTCTGCTCGTACGCAGCTCGGATTCAACTCGGACGCACGTGCGCGAGCGTTCATACAAATAATACTATGGCTACTTCGGTCCGTCAATTTTTATCCGAAACGGAGATTCTCGGATGACGGAGATCGGATCTAGTGCGTAAACTACCATAAAAATAGTTCTACGGCTATGACGGACCGTATTTTCACGGGTTCGGATCGGACGTAGTGCGTAAACGCCGTAAGAGTTTGATTATTACTAAATTATTTAAAAAAAAAAAAATTTTATTCAAGTTTTTCAAAATCTTAAACTGAGTTTGGCTACTGCAAATGCCCTATTTCTCATGGAGAACTTATTATGGTCAGGCAATTATTTTTAGTAGTGTCAACTGTTTGTTTTTAGTAAATTATTTTTAGTAAAGCGACAAAATAATGCTGGGCTGTGAAAAAGATGGATGAGAAACAATTGCATGTAGCGGAGATGAGGATATTGAGATGGATGTGTGGACTGACAAGAATGGATAAAGTAAGGACTGAGATAAGCTCAGTCAAGTCAAGGGGAAGTTTGAAAGTGGTGCCTGTTACAGAAAAAATGAAAGGGAATCATCTATCTTGGTATGGACATGTCATGAGGAGGGATGACACTCATGTGACTAAGAGAGTGATGAGTATGAATGTTGATGGATGGAGAGGAAGAGGAAGCCCAAAAAAAATTGATGGATTGTCTAAGGACTGATATGAAAGAAAAAGGAGTAAATGATACTGTGATAGAGGTGCGCCGACCCCAAGTAAAATGGGATAAGGGCAGTAAGAATATGATGATGATAACTGTCGCTGTGTGTGTGTTTGTTTAATTCCTCAAACAGTCCTGCTGCTGCTGGTGATGGTGTCTGTTTTTGTAACTGTCTGATTATGCCCACTGATGCTGGCTGTTCCTAAGAATCGGTTTAATATAGCTTCGTTACTGACCAAACAAGCTGGTACCAAAACCAAACAACATACAATAATATTATTTTTTATTTTCAGTTCTCAGTTCCCTGATTGCGTATCCTGCAAATATATCTAATTAAAGATGGCTGCTGATACATTATCAGCTGAAGAGAAAGAATTTTTAGCCAAATGTGAAGAAGAATTGAAAGATAGATTTACTGAGAAAGATGAAGATTTTATGAAAGTATTTAACGAGTTGCCCTCTACACCACCGGTGTTGGACTCATGGTGGGTTCCTAACTCGGCACGTCGCAACGACCGCCGCGGCAACAGACGCAACCACCCGTACCAGCGGGACCAGAGGGACGGCAACAGGGACAGGAACTACGACCGGCGCGACAACAGGCGCCACAACGACCACAACAGGGGCTATGACGACAGTGGCTCAGGGTACCAGCCACGACACAGATACCAGTACTGATGGTTCATGATCAATTGTAAATGTATTTTTCTTATTATAAAAAATAAAAGATTCTCTTTCTCAAAAGAATATATTCTCAATTATTATGGCTTGATTTACATTTTAACAACTTAGAATTACATAATAAATCATCACCGATAAAGTAATGTAGCTACAGCAACCGTAAGATGGAAACCATAACAGAATAAATAAATATTTTAATCCTCACTGCTACTCAACAAGTCTAATGATTACAAATTTATAACAATAATTATGCCGATATAATTTTAAAACCTAAGTTCATCTATTACATTCCTGATGTACACAAACAATAACAACGTCAAAATATTCTGTATGAATAGACGCACGCGCTATATTCTATACTTCATTAACAGCTGGGACACATTTGGTACTTGTACTTTCTACCATCGATATACACAATTTATTTCGCGTGGCCTTTCACAAAAATATATATTATATCTCTTCTAATCTCACATAGGAATATTATGTTGTATATACAGTACATATGAAACAAAACTAGATGACGCCATTATACTGGCCATAGCGGTTAATAGATGCGCGGCGCGGCAGCTCTAGCGCGCGTGCTTACATAGGACAAATAAATAATGTTATACGACCAGATAGATCTGAGTAACATCATGCTAACGATTACTAAGCACAATGACGATTACATTCATCAAGCATTCTAAGATAACTATTTAAGATTTTTTTTTTCTATTTAAGTAATAATATTCATATATTGGCTAACTCATCTCTGTACTGAAGCGTCACATCACAAAAATAATCTATGGTTTATTGAAAACTATGTTGATTGATTGCGTGTTCGTATTCTGTGGACTATCGTAAACATTCTTATAAATGTGTGACATTAATGAAGATATGTTAGATATTCACTAAACTCCCGATCAGCATACTATAATTTTAATGTAATTATTAATCAGTGACAACGCTCCAATAAGTGAAAAATGCAACCATAATAATCAAATCACAGTACAAGTGTAACATAATTATGCTCACTAACTTAACATTATTATGACTCAATACAATCAGACACGACAACTTAGCATACAAAATCTACACAAATTATTAATAAATAAAATATTTATACTGACAGTGTCATCGACCCTTGCGCGGGCTACGTGTGGCTCGAGGCTCTCGTTTCAAGACCGGCAAGAATCATTCAGCATGCGCCGTCTGCCATACGAGCGAGCTACCTCCAATAAGTCACCAATGAACCAGAATCACTTTCATAAAATTAATGTGTGTTACATTGCTCGGTACTGGACACGCCAATAAGTCGGCCTTTAAACATATAGTTAATGGTTGATTCGTTAATATATAAAGTTCTACATAACATACAGATTTTATAGTTACAAATATGCTTTTAATTTCCTTAACAACAATGCACAATATTAATTGTATGAATTGACACGTAATAATTATCGGACCGACCGGGCGCGCGGCGCGGGCGTGCGGCCGCAGCCCGGCGAGCCGCACGGTACTCGCCGTCCTCCTCCTCCTGCGGCGCACGGCGAGCTGCGGTGAGCTCTGTCCGACTCCGGAACTTTCAACTTACATACAAATGACAATTGACTAGGATTAATGCACTTGCTCAGCAGAGGTCGCGGGCGGGCGCCCGCGCCCGAGCGTCGGCACTCGTATCCGAACACGCCTCTAAATTCGGAGAGGATGAAAACATTGGTCAGGTTTCAGTACATTTGACTAGAAATGCGCGTAGACGTTAATAATATTGTCTTCATGTCGGCCGATCGATGTTGACCGCGCCGCTACGTTTCGAGTCACAATGCGAGTACAAAATCGTTTTCAGACTCATCGGTTCTAAAGTCGAAAAGACTGACTTGTAAAAGTGTCAAATCTTCGTAGCAAATTTCATAAGATAATCTAAAGCTTATTTTTGATTTGAAAGTAGAGTAGTGGCCGGCGCGTGCGGCGAGTCCGGGAGTCCGGCGGGCGAGGGGTGTGCGGGGCGGGGCGGGGGGCTCAGATGAAGGTCCAGCACTCCATGATCTTGACGATGAAGTCCTCGCGCGTGGTGAGTGGCTCGTTGCCGTACGTCTTGCAGCGCTGCGTGCGGCCCAGGTACAGGTCGCCGTCCAGCCACAGGCCGAACTTGCCACTGGCAAATATTACGACCACATTAATACATCGATACGATAGACTGTTAGACCCAGTGAAACATTAAGCCTCTCTCGGGTCAATCTATTTATTTTAACTTGTATCTACTATTTTAAGGACGCTATTTATTGATTTATCTCCCAACCCGAGGTCAATAAATCATAAGAGTCCTGAATCCCTCAAGATGTAAAAATAGCAAGTCAACTTACTCTCCGGCGCCGATGGAGATATTATCGTTGCTGCCGCGAATAAAATACATGTTATCTCCAGTCCAGCCCCAATACTTGAACTTTGTTTTCACCGGTGCTGGTTGATCTACAATTCAATCAAAATAAAATAATAGATTAGAATAGGCAGACCGTAGGTTTCGACAAGAGAGGGGAATCGGCCTCGATACAAATATTCACATAATTTGGAAAAAAAAAACTAAAATGGTCAGATCAGATCAGACGCTTTGCCAAGACCTTTTTTCTACCTGTGAATGACTGAGATCACTCTACATATTTGGACCCCTCCGTGCTTTGAAAAGCCCGATAAGAAGTTTTAGTCACAGCTGTTACGAGTAGATTCCGGTATTCAGCACCATCTAATCAAACTGAAGGTCGACTCTAAGTCCCGTATGACGTATCCCGTCGCTCAATACTGAATCATTACTTACAACTTATTTCAAGCCATTTAATTGGTTGAAACTAGTTTTAAGTAACGCTTGAGACTTGATAGACGTTCTATAATACGGTCCTAAGATAGATGGGAAAAGGATAGGCCAACGACGATATAATACTAGACTCCTAATAACAGGCGACCGATGTCTGTCAACACATTAGGCAAAAAAGTCTTATATCCGTCTCATTTCGACCAATCCTGTGAGCCGTAAACATACGTTGAGACAGAACAGACCTTGAGTTAGCCAATCACAACGCAGTACCCCGTCCCCCTCGCTTACGTAGTACCTCAGCGAGTTGGCAGAATAGTTTTTGTTCCTTAGATCGTGCATGCGGAGTCTAGTATTATATCGTCGTTGGGATAGGCGGATCGAGATTAGTTGTTACGAGCGCGCAAGCGCATCCTCGGAGATCATTCCAAACTGACCTTCTTTATCATCTTTGACGGCATCTCCTTTAGTGTCCTTATCGTCGGCGGTGTCGACGGCGGCGTGCGACTGACGGCGCGCCTCCTCGCTGCTGCACTGGAACGAGAACAGCAGAGACTCCCCCGTGCCGTAGAAGTGCTCCGACGGGTGCAGCGCGCTCGATGTCAGGGCTCCGAACACCTGGAGGATGTTATCAGGTTTTAATACCGTTTTTTAACGTTGTAAGTAGCCTAAACTAGTAGAGAAAAAAATATAGTTTGTTCGGCATAATTAAAAATCTACATACTCGAAGTTTAAATTCTTCCACCAATTAGAAGCTTCATTATCAGTGAGCAGGAGTTTATTTCATTTATAAATTGCTACCAAATCAAGGCCTGGAATTTTTATATAGAGCACTGCTGAGCGCCCAGGGTTGAATAATCTCTCTCTCGTTTGGATAATCAATAATCGGGTAAATAAAAAGTAAACACACATACACAGAGTTGAAAATCCAAAATTATAAATACCGTATTTATAATTTTGGATTTCTGCTGAAAAATCGCCCGTACCTATGAGGATAAGTATTTATATTTTAAAGAGGATATTGCGTTACATTGCCTCAGACAACTCAATTAGACCATTTTATACACGATTATCGGCTACAGTTTTTTGTCGCTATAGTTTAATAGAATTCAAATGGCTAGCAAAACAGCAGATTCCATATTTAACACGATAAAAAAAAAACAACTTTTTTTTTAATATTTAATGCCGGGCAGGGCGTCCCGGGACTGTCAGACTCGTACTGACTAAAAGCCACGGTGTCCTTCAATAGCTCTTTACGTCCAGGGTCACAGTAATTGAATAAGTCCGGTATTTAAAATATCAAACCAAAAATGTATCAAAGAATTAAAACAATACATTTTTTGAACTATGCCCAATAAATACCATTTAGATAACATTGTGCATGGGGGATAGCTGTCTCCATTGTTATCGTAATGACTCACTGAGACCGTTACTTTTCCCTATAAGGAAAATTATTACTTGGATAAAGTTTTTGCATGAGTGAGCACATACTAAGCCCTCTAAATCCTATTGAGATATCATGGTTCATGGGAGATAGAAGAAGTATCTGATGTTATAGTGATGAGTCAATAAGACAGTACAAGTGTTCTGCACTTTATCAAAAACTGTTTACTTTTTAGCGTTGTTTTCAAATCGTTAAACAGTAGGTTGGTTTTTCCGTCGAAAGTATATAATAAATCTTAACATAGTCATGACCAGATGTTTTCTAGATCGGCTAGCCACCTGGTAGAAACTGGCTAATATTTGTGTAATATGTACTTACCAATTTTTAATATAACAAATACATTTACAGGCGGAGTTTATGACTTCCCATGTGCAAATAATCATAAAATGCTTAATAGCAGTTGTTGAGCAAAGAGTCTACAAAGGTTTTGATAGGTGGCACCAAATTCATGTCAACTAGTGCCAACGCAATATAGCCCAAGAGCCCTCCAGCTAATAAGACTCAGGGCTCTTTTTTATTAGGCTATCTAGATATGTACCCAGTGTCCTCGAGACCTTGGAGGCATCGGGTACCTAACTAAACCTAACTCGTCCCTAGCTTGGTTCTAAACAACGTGTAACGTTAATAGCGCAAAACCTCTCGTGGGGTAACTCAGCCCATGTTCCTGAACAATGTTTGTTCTAAGACTTTTGGAAATTCGCAAAAAAAAAGGTTTTTCATACTGATGGGCCCGATCAATTTCTCATTTTGTATGAAAAAGTTTTTTTTTTTTTGCGAATTTTCTAAAGTCTTAGAACAAACATTGTTCAGTAACATGGGCTGAGTTACCCCACTAGAGGTTTTGCGCTATTAACGTTACACGTTGTATTGTATGGTCGTCGATTCATTCGATAGATTTTAAAAAATAATGACTAGTCGATTCACTTGTCTCGCTTAAGCAGCCCTCATAGTCCAGTGCCGTAGGCCTCCAACGCCTCCGCCAAGCGATCGTAGATTTAAAGTGAGCAGAGGTAGGTACAGTTCAATCGGCAACTGTTAGTGGGGTGGTAGGAGGCAGAGCATTGTATGCCCCAAGTTGTACAATATTTGCTATGTTGATGGCTAGTTTTGACTGTAATTGGCTAACATGACAACAAAAACCGTTAAGACGACCATTATGGGTGATGACTATGCTGGGGTATAAAGTTGAAAATGTATTAGCGACTGCTTAGCGTTAACGATATCGCTTGCCGTTTGGCAATATATGACCTGTGTGCTCGCGGCAACCGATTTTGTTTAATATAGGTACAGATGGGGGGGGGGAGCACAACAACTTCGAATATCATAAATTATTATAGTTAATTTCTGGAAATACTAATATATTCCCAAAAATTGGTACAAATGGACCTAAGAAATAAAGTAAAAAAGCTAGTGTCGTTGGAGCACTCACGTTATTATCCGTGTCCTGTATAACGAGCAGCACGGGGCTTTCGACACGCTGCATCTTGCGGTACATGGAGGCCAGCGAGAAACCGTGCTGGCTCGTGCTGAACGTCAGCTGCCACATGTAGCCCTGCGCACGCGCCGGTAACACTGAACATAGCTTCTCTCTGAAATATACACATGGTGTGGTCAACAACAATGAGTAAAATATTTAAGCAGACTATAACTCAGTGCAATTTAAATAGGGAAATTATATGTGCGGCAACAAAAGTTTTCTTTAGCACCTGCAACCTAGCGTCTTTTTTTATATGTGAGCGACGAGTTAATAGAACAGCTTCAATTATATTAATTCATCATCTTTACTATTCCAACAAAATATCAAGAAACCAGCGTCAATTTACGAGCGTAAATTAATATGACTCCGAGCTACCGATAAATATATTTACTTCTGATTTGATAACTCAGCGACTAATGTTGTAAGTGAGCTACTTTATATATTTTAGAGATTCAACATCTGTCTGCTAATAAAATCAAAATCCAGCCTCAAAATTAGCAATCAAAGTTTTTCATTCAACAACTAAATTAATAAATCATATTCTTTTTTCGTGAAAGTTTGCAACACAAGCGCGGGAGTATACCTGACGTTCGTTGGGAATCAGAGGGGCGCGACCGGCCATTTGCACCAATGAGCGAGCTCTTTTTGTACACCAAATATACTGAATGTGCACCAAATCTAAAACTCGCTTTAGCAAGATTTCAGGGACACCCCGAAGTTCGGTTTGGTTAGGTTCCTTTAAACCTTGTACACAGAAATAGAAGCCCCGCGAAGCGGGGCTTCGTCGACCCTGCTTAGGTAGTAGTCCGGTCAATTTAGACCAAAAAATGAGGGTGAAATTACATAAAGTCCCAGCAAGCTGAATTTCTGTGAAGTTGTTCAAAACATAATTATAAACAATGTCTAAAAGTTCCCCATCATTCCCCTGTAAGGAAAAAAAAATATTCAATGTCAAAGGTTAAAAAAATGAGTTTTTCGCGTTTTTCAGCAAAACGGTAAGTTTTATCATAAAAGTACCTCAGACAAAAATTGTAGATCATAAAATTATCTATAAAAATGTGTCAATACTTTTTTTCTTACGAGCCACCGTTTCTGAGATATAACGATTCAAAAAGTTATGAAAGTTGTTATCGTCATAATATGCATGAGTACGCCACGTACATACATCTAGATGATGATGACGTATTGATTATTGAAACAGCAATAGAGCAATTCAATTCGACAAATATAACTATTGTTGTTGGTGAAGATGTTGACTTACTTGTATTACTCACTGCTCGAACGCCAACTGAAAAAACTATTTTTCTCTTAAAACCAGGAAAAGCTCAGCATCAATCAGTTATATATTCATCAAAAAGTTTACTTACTTTAGTAAAGTGTAAAGATCATGTACTATTTTTACACGCAATAACTGGCTGTGATACGACATCTGCATTTTACAGGAGGGGTAAAACAGCAGTTTTCAAAATGTTTGAAAAACAAGATTTAATTGAATGTGCTGAAGTTTTTAAAAAGAGTAATACAACTCAACAAGAAGTTATGACCAACGGCATCCGCTTTCTTCTTTCTATGTACGGAGCTCCTAAAAAAACTACCTGTTTAGATAAGCATCGATACGCATGTTTCGTTAAAAATACTAAAAATAAAAAACAAGTTCAATTAGCTTGTCTTCCTCCAACCTCAGTTGCTGCTCACCAACATCTTTTTCGAGTATATTACCAAGTTCAAGTCTGGCTTGGTTATCAGCTAGACCCTACAGACTGGGGTTGGAAGTTCGTCAACAATATATTAGAGCCAGTTCAAACTTTACTTCCACCTGCGCCGGAAAAACTGCTGAACACTATTTTTTGCAACTGCAAAAAGGGATGCAGTGCTAAATGTGGTTGCAAAAAAGTCGGACTGTTTTGTTCTTTGGCATGCACAAATTGTCAAGGCCGGTCGTGCTCTAATATTGAATTACAAACAATGGAGGATTCGTTCGACTCCGACGAAGTATCATGCGATACATCGCTGTTGAGGCAATTTACTTGCATCCAAAATGAAGATGAAGAAGAAGCAGAAGAAGAAGAACAAGAAGAAGATCAAGAAGAAGATCAAGAAGAAGAACAAGAATTTGAAACTTACGAATAAGACGAATAAACTTCAACACTTTTTTTTTTCATTTACATCGCTTTTATTTTTCCCAATCTTTGAAAATTTCCGTTATTTTGCAATAGTTTTACATTAAGGTGATTGCTTCGATGTAGCCCGCGAAATTCAATTTTTTTTTACGTTTTTTGCAATTTGCAGGCCAGTGACATGTTGTAACTTTATAAATATATGTGTTGCGCTAATAACAAGTATAATTTTAAATATAAAAATTATCAAAAAATTCGCTCCATCAGCTCTCACATAGAAAAGGTGCATCGTAGTTAGATTTCGGAGATTTTAACATGATGCACCTTTTCTATGTGAGAGCTGATGGAGCGAGTTTTTTGATAATTTTTGTATTTAAAATTATACTTGTTATTAGCGCAACTCATATATTTATAAAGCTACAACATGTCACTGGCCTGCAAATTGCAAAAAACGTAAAAAAAATTGAATTTCGCGGGCTGGTTGGAGCATCCCCCTTAAACAGGATCACACCCGTGGAGTAGGCCTACTGGGGAAACCACGTTAAAAAAAACGCGCTAAGTACACTACCTCATAGGTGGCGTGGAAACGTGTGCATATTATGACGATAACAAATTTTATAACTTTTTGAATCGTTATATCTCAGAAAAGGTGGCTCGTAAGAAAAAAAGTATTGATACATTTGTATAGATAATTTTATGAACTACAATTTTTGTCTGAGGTACTTTTATGATAAAACTTACCGTTTTGCTGAAAAACGCGAAAAACTCATTTTTTTTACCTTTGACATTGAATATTTTTTTTTCCTTACAGGGGAATGATGGGGAACTTTTAGACATTGTTTATAATTATGTTTTGAACAACTTCACAGAAATTCAGCTTGCTGGGACTTTATGTAACCTCGAATGTCTAAATTGACCGGACTATAGATTTTTTTTATTACACCTCGTTATGACATATTTTAATGAACATATTTTGGTGCACATTCAGTATATTTGGTGGAACACAGACAAAATTAGGTAAATAAAATGGGAATAAATTGAAGTACTTTTAAATAAATTGAAGTACTTTTAAATACCATCCATAGTCAATTACTTATGGTAACATTATAAATAGATAGGCGAATACATGAAATTATAGCTTTTATTGACCATTATTTGATGACAATATTAAGGAAATTTTATGTTCAAATATAGTAGATTCACTCATCAATTACTTATGCTAAAGTATAAAAATAACGGTGACTCTATGAAATTAGAGTACGTTGATATTATTTTATAGATGAAGTTGATACACTTATTAGAAGCTGGCAATGAGTAGACATATCACAAATTTAGTTGCTTAAGAATTATCACCATGTTGCGTCATATTAACAGTAGCTTGTTTTACAATATATGGTCGCTTATAAACCATTTATTAGACGCTAAAAGTTTGTCGCTGACCTATTAATTCATTAGACAACTAAATATATTTGCAGACGAGAATGACATTTTAAAGAAGCTGCCTTAATTAGCACCCATTTAAATATACTCAAAATAATCTTGTACTTCTAAGTGCCAGCCCCTAGGTGGAATAAATTCCCGGTTGATAGCAAAAGGCTCGCCCCCTTTTACATGGGATTAAAAATTTGCACCCAAAAAGTGAATTTAGTTAAGACCTCGGCCAAACCGTGAATTATAGACGATATCTAAATATATAAAACTCAAAGGTGACTGACTGACATAGTGATCTATCAACGCACAGCCCAAACCACTGGACGGATCGGGCTGAAATTTGGCATGCAGGTAGATGTTATGACGTAGGCATCCGCTAAGAAAGGATTTTGATCAATTCTACCCCCAAAGGGGTAAAATAGGGGTTGAAAGTTTGTATGAAACTTTGTCAATTTTAAACCGATTGGGCTGAGACTTTGCATGCATAAACCTACTATGACGCAAACATCCCCTAAGAAAGGATTTTAATAAATTCCACCTCTAAGGGGATGAAAGTTTATATAAATCTTCTTAGATTTTCGGCTGATAGAACTGAAATTAAAGATTGGAGCTACTATGATGAAAACGTCCGCTTAAATAGGATTTTGATAAATCCAACCCCATGGGGATAAAGTAAGGGATGATGGAGGATGTAAATGTACGACGAAAAGGAGACACGGAGTTTTAGACGGTAGAGCACACGGTGCAGGACTGCCCCGCTTGGTGAGAGCACCGTTGTGTCCTCACGACGGCGATGCATGTACCATGTCGAACAAAAAAGCCGTCGAGGCCGTGGACAGAACACTTCGAGACATTCGCCATGGTGATAGACCCATGGGCAATATCACGATAAGTACTGTTCTCTGGAGAATTCCGGCAGACGCTTCCTGTTTTAAAAAGAATTTCTTTTTTTAAGAAGAAAAGTTCCGATTCGGAGAAATGACCAAACCGCTGCAATAAAATACATTTTAGCCGAAATTGTTGGGAAAGATGTGGTTTACATGTCGTATAATAACGTCGTGAATCAGGATGATTTAGCTACCAACTACGCAGTCAAGGTTTTAAACTGCCAGTGATCTTCCAGCTCATAAAATAACCTCTAAAGTCGGCATTCCCATAGTGCTTCTAAGAAATCTAACTCCATCAAAATTGTGCAATGGAATGCGAGTAAGAGTTACTGCATTACACAGAAATTTAAGCGAAGTTGAAATTCTCACCGGGTGTGGCACAGGGGAGACTGCATTGATATCGCAAATTCCACTCATTCCAACCATTTCCTTTTCCAGTTCAAACGCACATAATTCCCGGTAACAGCCTACTTCGCGATGACCATAAATAAGTCCCAAGGACAGACCCTGAAGGAAGCTGATTTTCACCTAAGGTCCAACTGTTTTTCCCACGGCCAACTACTTATATGTCACATGCTCACGAGTCAGTAATGCGGACCATCTTTTTATATTAGCACCGAAAGAAAAACTCCCAATGTCGTTTATAAGGTGTTGTGTCTGGAAGTTTTCATTTCCATTTTTTGTCCATTTTTTACGAAATATTCTCTATACTGTCTGATGTGAATCTCATTCAAATATCTCTAATACTTTAAAGCAGGACATCAGGGTGTCGAGTCTGCTAATTATTAGTCAGAATGGCGCCACAATGGCGTTTCAATTGTAGTGCTTATTCGAACCATTTTTTACTGCTGGTTCGAATAAGCACTACAAATTATTAGTCAGAATGGCGCCATAATGGCGTTTCAATTGTAGTGCTTATTCGAACCATTTTTTACTGCTGGTTCGAATAAGCACTACAATTGACACGCCATTGTGGCGCCATTCTGACTAATAATTAGCAGACTCGACACCCTGGTACCTTCACTTTCTCAAAATATTAAAAAAGGAAATATTGGTATAGGTGCCATAAAACCAAATACTACGCGGACGAAGTCGCGGGCAACAGCTAGTATTTCTATAAATCTTTTTTTTGTGCAGTTTTTTACTTAAATTATGATAAAAAATTAAATAAACAACTCAATTATCGACCATCGAAGCTTGATATTTTTGTGATAAGTACTTAAATCGCTATCCTATTGTTAAGTTATAATCTTTATAGCGAAACTTATTTCTTTTATTAGCATTGTTGATATAAAAAAACATAACATAATATCACGTCGCTAGTAAATGCAGAAGGCTTAGGCACATTGTGTACAGCATGTATAAAACGCCGATAATTCTCTGAGTTCATTTGAAAGTATACAACGATTGTTGTAGGCACACAATTTTCCAGTTATTACACCAGAACGCTTATATTTCGTGCCATACCGTGCCAGTAGCGTGTATGGCAAACAAAAAGTTCGTAGGACGTAAGTCGTGAGGCCGTCAAATAAAGTTACCGGTGACATTTCGCATAAACTTCTCACAGTATTTTAAAATTTCGGTAAGAGCATAAGACCGGTGATCGATACTTCCAAATACAAGATGCGTTGACACAGTCCACCGTACTGAATATAAACAAGTGGAAATCGCTTTAATACCGTTCTGAAACTTGATTGTCTCATATTCATTCATTTTCCATCAATCGTTGTCGCTAACAAAATACCGTCATTATGTTGCTGTGAGAATAAAATAATAATGTGTCAAATTACCTGTGGTCCATGGTGAGGATCTCTGAGGTGCCGATGAGGTCCGGCGGCGAGAACTCCATGTCGATGGAGGCGCCTGAAGAGTACAGAGCGCGGCGAAGCTCATCGCTCATCGACAACACCTACACAACACATATAGCTCAATTTTACATACTACACGCTGATGACGCAATGAGATCATAGTACAGTGCTGCCTGGTTCTTTTAGAGTGGCAATAGTTGGAACTAACGCCACCAATTTTAAAGATAAACAACATCTTGGCAACGTCATTCAAGCGCCAAAAGTACCATGCTGCACCATAACTGATCTAAAAAGATGGAAAGGGAAAATGATAGCCTTCTCAGGCTGCATAATCGATTTGACTTACAAAATGTGCTAAATCAACTACTGTTTAATGCGACGATAAGGTAAATGCATGTGCAGTTCTAACTAGAGACTGCTAGTATTATGCAATCAGTAGGAAATTCAATTATCTGATTGTGAATTTCAGCAATTCTCTTTGAGGGCTCATAAAAACTGATTATATTCGATCAAAATGACAATCATCAGTATCAGACATGAACTTTTATAAACTATTAACATGGGTAAGAATGTGGTAAGTCATGCTAAAATTGAATGCATAATATAAAATGTGATAAAAATATTGCAATGATTAGTGGAGTGAACAATGGTTAATAATGTTGCCACTTTTGGATTCAGGACTTCGTATCTACCAAGTCGTTGTAGTGATCTAAAAAGTGGCAACACTTGATGCATTTCATGGTATAGTCGACAAGATGCACTAGCAGGTGATGCATTCCCGATCTACAGTTCACATTCAACATTCACAGTGAACAGTGCGAGTTCGTGCGCACTACTTCAGCTAATTACAATAATTATAATACACAAGTACACAACAACCAGTGTGCAACGATCCTTAACAATGTTTTACTGTAGGTATTTCTTGCTGCAATACTATCTACTATAACTGGAATAGAAAATCCTATGAAAGTGTGTTTGAAAACCTACGGAAGCTTTTGTAGTTTGTGGTAGAAGGATATCCTAGGCATACAAGTATTTAGGTACAAATACAGTCGATAACATAATAGATTGAAAAATAGGGTAACAATACTAAAAATACTATCCCACGCACAATAATTACGCCTACACTCGAATGATCATCTCTTTTAGTATTCAACTAATACAAAAAATAATACATTGTTTAATAGATAGGTGATAGATAAATAGATATATGGCATAGATTAAACACACAAAAAGCATAGAAGTACGAGTATATTGTACTATAAAGATATGAAATTAGAAAAATCTGAAAAACTGTAAGGCCTACCAGACGAAGCCACCAGTTTCAATGTGAGATGAATGGATGAGAAACTATGTAATTAAGTATTTCAATTGGTCCATTCGACATCAAAACTAACGCCATTGATGTTGTTATGCTGAATATTGTCAAAGAGATATACATTCGTAGTCTGTTACGCAACTAGGTGCAAGTTTCTGTAAGCCTGTTTAGATTTAATCACTTGTCGCATGCCGCTAGCCAATGACAACAGCTCATTTGAGGTTTGGTTGCAGATTTTCTAAACATGCCTTCAGAAGCTGGGGTTTAACATTTAACAAAGTTGTACAATTCATATGAACACTTAGCCGCTAAATAAGATAAATACACATGTATTCTTAGCATAAAGTGAATTGTTACACAAAAATTAACTAACGTGAATGCTAATGTTTAGCACCTACCGGTCACTGATGGTCAGTGTTTAGTTAACTCGAGATAATTACTCAACACAAGTTTCATTGCAATGTTAATTGGCAAACGCAAGTTAAATCACTAGGTATGCTAGTAACATTTATGTCATATCGAGACAGTTCTCGACTGTGCTACACTTAATAATTATAAAAAAATAAGACAACCGTAGAGACTGAGTAAAAAACAAAAACTTGCGAGTGAACTTGGAATTATGTAAATCAGTTTTTTAGAGAGTAGATTTAGTGTATAATGTTGGTTGGTTCTCACCTCTCGTACGGAGTGTATGGTCGCGCGCCTGCGACCTGCGCGTCCTAATGTTCCCCGGTCGCATACTGAGTGTATAGTCCCCCTTCTTTTCAAGTTTGCATTAAATTGAAACACAATGATTTCAATCTTCCGTACCTTCGCAGCGAGTATGCGAGCGAATCGACATAAGAGCTTAAACATTTTTGTTTTTTTTTTTATCGATTTGTAATTAAAACCTTGAACAACTGTTGCTAATTATATGCTGGACACCGAGCTATTACAATTATTGAGATAACTTGTTTATATGAATACACTTCATATAAACGTTAAGGCTGAATTCCTACAGGGGACATGATGTTTTTTTGTTATTGCTCTATTAACTTGTCCAAAACGATCGCAATGTCCGGTCATGCAGCTATAGCGAGCGATTGCATTCGCGGCGTTGAATGAACTGTTTCCTGTCGGCACCTTGTCCAAAAAGAAATGTCGTCATAATCTCAATTGATCGCCTTTATCTTAATGTTTAAACATCAATGAGGTATACACTACAACTATCTCTGGATTAGAGCTTAGGATTACAGATTATTTACTATAGCAGCTAATCTCCAATAAATATGTGCTGATAATATTTTGAGGATAGGCCAGAGACAGGAGAGCCGAGTGAGCAGTGTCAACAACATCGCATAAACTAGTTATAAGCACCGTCTTGTCCTAGGAATTATTCTGTAAAGTAACCGCAAAGTAAACCAATAAAACGTAAGTAGGAAAAAAATGTGGGAAATAAGAGAAAACCACCGTTCGTGGGTGATGCATTTTCTTAAAAAAGAGTGAAGAGTGACATACTTCAATGAATTCGTATGTATTTCAAATATATTGGCAACAACAAAGAAAAATGAATTGAAACGATATGGTTGGAATTCAAATGAAAGTAAAAAATTACTTTTGTTAAAGAAGAGTACTTATGTTAAAACTTGTCAGTAAGTTTGGGAGTAAAAAAATTTTGCAAGAAACTAACTAATGGATGGTTTCATTAATATTTCGTCCATTATTAACTAAAAACGGTTGAAAAGGAGTAGTTCCCACACTTCCATTGGTTTTAAGGAAAACATGCGAATTTACTTACTACACAGTTACGAGGATAATTATTAGTTGAGGGGCCAATGGGCAATTGTCAAACTTCATATAATGAAAAACGTTGTCACACGTTGTCCTGTTTCATTAGTTACGTTCTTACATACATAATATATATTTATACCCCTGTTTGAATAAAATATTATTACGCAGGTACACAACAATATCCATGCTCATAGGTTAGATTTTTTTTCCTGTTATGTATAACATAAAGCATGTAATAAATAGTACTCTACATTTATTTTTGAAATATTGTCTTGTTACCTAATCCTAACAAAAAAATCTTCCTTTATGTAGCATTTAATCAATTAAGAAAAACTTTTGATACCTATAATTAAACATCAGATATTTTTGAAGTACTGCACCCAGTATTTGTATCGTTACATATTTATGATTTATCAAAAAGAGCATTATACGATTAATTTTAGTGCTATGCAATAAGCAAGTAATTATCGCTGAATTTTATCAGAATAAAAATTAAGGACTTTAAAAAAAAATTGGATACATAATAATTACAACCACATTTTTCGATAAATGTAGAAGCTGTTTTGCTCTTTTCCTGATGGGATCAAGCGGTCGAAGTTTGTTAAAAAAATCATAACGAGGGATAGAAAAATAGGTACTAAATTAATTTTGACAGAATACATTCTACACCTCCTAAGGCAATCTTCTGAATCTCTACTGTGAAAGTTAGAATGGTCTTTTTTTTTACGTGGTAAAATCATCAAATTAGTCCTCCCACCCCGGGCAGAGCGGGAGTGACTGTCAGACTCGTACTGACTAAAATCCACGGTGTCCTTCAATAGCCCTTTATGTTCCGGGGTCACGGTAATGAGATAAGTCCCGTGACCCCGGCAGGCTTTGGCCCTCTATAGGGGGGCCCCGTCATCGTGCTGACGCTCTTCGAGGCGCGCGTGGAACACAACGCGCCGTCGCCGTCGTCGAACCGGGCATGGTCCATGGTCGGACAGCGAGTTGCCCTTTACTCGCCGCCCACATGACCGCGAAGTTAGTATGGTCTTATAGTGTTTAATTAAGAATATTTATAATTTAACGTGTTCTCTTCCATCATGAGGAAACACCTAGGTATTGACAATGAGACGACACGTCAATGAGCTATTGTTTCAACTCAGGTACATAATACATTGGACATAAATGCAATACGAGGCGGCTATTAAGATGATTAGATAATTGTTATTAGTGTATTCGGTATAATTTATTACGTAATAAGTTCTTTAAGCACCACTGTAACATTGACTTTTAAAATTGTAAACAAACATCATAAATAATGCATAAGTTTCGAAGTTTCCATAATTTCCATTCCAAATAGGTTAAAAGCCCTTCTGATATATAATATTATGTAAATTTTGTTTACCAATGTCGCCAGGGAACGGAAAAGTTTATGTAAAATTGAATGTTTATGCTGCGCTTGCGCCATTTTATAAACGCACGAATGATTTTGGACAAGGAGTCGACGTCGACATTGCGATGACTTTACGAAGTTGTAATAAATAAACATGTTTTATAAATAAACAATAAAAACATGTGCCATCGTCATAAGTTTCTATACATGGTATTTCATGATCCGTCTGACCCTAGGCATCTGGAGTAATAGATTACAGCAAGAATTAATAAATAGTTCCTAGACCTTGCGATTGGACACAGTGACACAGTGGCTGATCGCCTCTCTCTCTATTTATAGTAGAATCCGATACTAATTGCTACCAAGTAGGTACTAACGAGGCGACAGGTTAAGGATTTGCTGGAAAACCGGATGTGATTGTAAAAAAATTAGACAAAATTATGATTAGATTAAAAAAAAATAAGCATGTCATTATGAGGTGTGTCACGATCTCAACACAAGGGTGGATTAACTTCACTAATCTATCGACTAGTGGCAACACTGTTTTTTGAGAAATAAGCGAGCATTTTGTTAAACAATCTTATCGGATCTTAAACATACATCAGCTTGGGGCACACGTGGCTGTATGATAGACTGCCTACGCTCAATACTTTAAGTGAAGCTCACACGCTATGCGTCACCGTTTACCGGATTCATGATCGGAACCAAATAAAGAAATAACTACTTATAGAATATTCTAACCAAAAGCTTCATGTTAATTTTAGATTTATTTATAAGTCGATGTATCTATTTTAAAAAAATTCGTGTAGCTTAATTTTTTACATGTGCCTTAAAACTGATTGACTAATCAACATGGCGAAGCAACCCTTTAATTATAATATAAATGCCTCTACATATTCAGCCCATAAGACCTTGTTAAAATAAAATAAAAACGCTCTCTAAGGAGCTACCTTAAGGCGGTATCTTAGGACCGATCTGCTCTAATAAAGGTGTTAGTTTAGTTACTTTTTTGATAATTATTTTTTTATGTAGTTATGCTTTCTTGGTGGAATAATTAAAACGTGTTTGAACGAGATACGTGTAGCTTACTTGTTGAATGGGATATGTAGATATAAATAGTCAACCAGTTTTTCCTCAAATGGAAAGGCCGCCATGGAATACTTCGAGAATGGAATGTTAAGAACGCGAGATGAACTTCGTAGGTAACCAATTAGATAATCAATCTACTTATCTTCGCGTAGTTTATATTCCAATTGAACTTTAAAAGATAAGAGCGTGCGATGCCAGAGTTATTGATTAATAACGTGCTTCTAATCAGTAGATACCAGCAAGATGAAGTTGACACAGCAAGAAACGCAAATATTTAATTTATTATTGTACATGCGCGATGTTGAGTAATTATGTGTTATAAAACTCGTTTTTTCATAAATGATTCGTTGTTGACGTAATCCCCACCTCCACGTAAATACAATGACATTGAATCGCTGCTATTAAATTAATATAATTAACCAAGAAGTGATGTGCGTGCATGCGCAAGTAAAGCTAACGGTACACTGACACCGCTCACCTTTTCACCGTCGAAAGTGTCAGACCTTTCGGTGGCAGTGGTGGGCCCGAGCCGCACCATCTCTATCCATTTAACAGTCTGCATCGAGTACACACGTTTTTACGAATTGACAACAAAGGCTTGAGCGCTTCAATGCTCAGATTTGTAAGCACAAGCGATGCACCACAAAAAACACGTCGTCCACATCACAATCGCTTGCGCTCAATTTAGAAATCACCCACGCGATTACAAGGTTTCATAACTAAACACTGAACACTGGCGTCGCGGGCTTCTGCTTATAAACAAAAGTGGTTTGTGTTCGTTTGTACGTGCCAGCACTGCCAGCCGCTTGCGATGAGCGTGTATTAATCACGGAAACAATCCGAATGTGCAGTTGACGGCCAGTCGGGCCCGCGCCGTCATTAATGATCGAATACTCGGATTAAAGTATTTGAAAGAGCGTAGTCCGCGAGGCGAGCACGGCGAAGCGACGTCGCTTGGGAACTAGAGTCTAAAAGAAAGGAGCGCAACACGCGGCCGCCGCCGCCGACCCCGCCGCGCGGCTCGCTTCGCGCCGTCACCGAGCAACAGTACCATACGTGCGGAAACGATTATATCCAACCAATATCCAACAAATTAGCTGTAAACTGAAGACTGCACACAACTGACACTTGTTTACGATATTAACATAAAATCGGGTAGTCTGGCCAGCACTCAGGACCATTACGACTCTACTGCTAATAAGTTATTTAGTGCAAAAGGAATCTTTTGTTAGTAATTATCAAGTTTCTAAATTGGGATACAGTCAGCGCTACGGCTCTTATGGACAGTAGCAATAATATTTACAATGAACCTACTGTTTCAAGAGTAGGGATGTTAACCTCAGGAGTAAAGTCAATGCTTTGGCTCGACCCGCGCTTGCAGGTAAGGCTACTTTACCCCGTATGCATAAGAAGTACCCATCATACAAACTGATGAAATATTCAATTATGAAAAATCTAAACACTGAGCTTGTTCGTAGTCATAAAAACCATACAACGGAAGCACGATTAAACGAAGGCCTTCATTTTTACAGAAAAGGTGACACAGCCTCTGAAATTGCCAATACAAGTCGATGATTGAGTGTATCTTACAGTATGGGTCTCATTTAAAATGACGAACTTTCAAGAATTTGACGCATATTATGTCGCATTAGCTCGATTATGTGACCTATGGCACGTTATTACATAAACATTACGCAAAGAACAAGACAATTATAACTGCACGCAAACAAAAGAATTAATTTAAAATAAGTGTAGAGTTTATGAGATGTTATGCGGTCATTACCTGTTACTTTGGAAGGTCTTGTGTACAAAAATAGTCAGCGATCTTGGATCAGGATATTCGTTAAAACAAAATCACTGTACAATATGGTCAGCTATACAAACATTCACTATTTCTTTAATATTAAACCTGTTAATGGCAACAAGCCTCGGTCACATTGCAGCCCGGCCGGCTGGGCTCCGCGTATACTGACTATGCGCTGAGTATAAGATATATATTTGCCTAGCGTTGCGACGCTAAAGTTATAATTGTCCTACAGCGCGGTTCGGAAAAAAGGGCAAAACACTGCGTGCGCGCACATCAGTACGTGTGGTTTCCTGAGGTATACTGGCAAAGGATATCTCACAAGCCAGGCTGACAGACTGTAGTGCATAAATCTCCAGATATTTATGCACGTCGTCAACAACGAGCTCACAATTAGTCGCGATTAACATCTCGGCTAAACTCGGCGATTACGCCGACGTCAACTGGGACGCGTTTAATTGAAATGTCTCACACACAGCTACATGCAAATTAATAATCGCACCATAAAATATATTGTATGATATAACTGGGGGTGACACATCTATTAACTTTATGACATTTCTTAAGTTGTGAAATCTACACCAGCTATATTGAGAGTAATCTCCTGGCATGTGATGGTGATTAATTTATTTTGATGCATTCGTTGCTGCATTATTAATAAGACCTCTCGGCTTAACATTTTTGTCACTGTTTGTTGCTCCGTTGAACATTAAAACTTGTTTTGCTAGACGCCAGTCTTATGATAATTAAGAAGATACTAGATTATACTAGATCTAAGAATATGATTCCGGTTCCAATTGAGTTAAAATTGTAACAAAATACTTGAATTATGTAATCTTGGCATTCGTGTTAAGATAATACTCGTACCTACTTGTAATAACTGTTTAAAATATTTGATTGAACAGAAAACATAAGCGATGAGATAATACACGAAATAGCTTTATTATCAAAAAATCACAGAACGCACAATTCAAGAGATGGACAAAATATTGACACAATTGAGTCATAATAAAAATATCGGTATATCCATTGCAATGTCGATGCCGTTAGCAGCGACTCTTTAGAAAGGTCGTCTTTTAAACCACCGCTGCGCGCATTCTTTTGCGGTATAAGAAAGAAGTCGACAACAACAGAACAGCTGTTAAAAATTAAGTCTTTCAAAGCCTACGCAACATTGATTCTATGAAAATAATTCTCTATAAAACGTATGGCGATAGTCGCAATAACAGTATTATGATGAATTAATGTTTCCATCAATTTAATTATTACAGGTAATTTTTAGCATGGCTCAGCAATCCCATGGGTCTCAATCCTTAAACTGGAATGAGAGTTTGTAGGATGATTTTCATACTAGCAATTCATCTGATAGAATTCATATTTTGACAGAATAAATTTAATTTCGAATGTTCAATGCTAGCAGGTTTTATGCTTTTGTCACCATGTTTTGCCATTTTTGTAGCGGAAACGTCTACCACTTCTGGCAGAACAAAATGTGTTACATTTTCAGTACGATACGGATCAGCGTCAAATTAAATAGTCTGTTTATGGCTATTACTCACGCAATCAATATAAGAGTACTGTAGCCACCATGATCATTATCATTTTGTGTACAATGTGATGATTCGTTACGAACTACAAATTGTCGTGTATTCGTATCAAAATGGGTTAATAACGTTCCGGTTGCCCTGCATTAAGTAATTGGTTGTTACAATTGAGCCTTTATGTGCGATTGTGGAACATCTCTGCAGTATCCATCACGAGGACAGCACACTGGTGTACACAATTGGATAATCTCATTCATACTGTGTGTACGTAGCTCAAAAGGTTCACCTTAAATTCGATTTACTCGCTATACACAATTATCTGTGTATTTGTAAATACACCATAGTGTTGCATTATTATCTGGGTCCCGTATATCATTGCATCTGTTATCTAAATTATTTGCTTAACTTGTTGTTTTCATAAAATTGCCTGACTACTAGACGATATACTACTATAGAACCTCATTATTAACTCGTTAAATTAAGATTACGTAACGGCATATTTATTAATATTGACACCAAAAAATTCCACAGTGGCAGATTTGCAATTCTATTTATTATTCCATTAATTATTAATAATTCTGTCTCCGTCTACGCACTAAGGAAGTTTTATTAATAAACGTATCTACTAATAGAATATACTCGAAAAATAATTTTCAACAAAATAGTACAGAGGTACAAAAAAGATTTATGTGAAATTGGATACGATGAAGGACACCGATTTTCAATGTCAGGGTGAACGTTTGGATAGTTTATGTTTATCACACAACACGCATATTGTGTTATTTTTGTAAATTATATGATAGCAACGTGTAAACGACCTAACTATCGCATTTAACTATTTTTATTAGTGTCTATTGCTCATTGGTTAAGTTTAAAAGCACAAACATCATCACCATGATCACCCGGTAGACGTCCACCGCTGAATATGGGACGCATGCGTTTCATATAATATCTGAAGCATTCCTTGTTATCTTAGATCTTCACAGAAAGGCATTTGTTTAACGTTTTTCACTATAAAGACCTATCCGCACACAACAGTATCGACACGTTCCGTACCGTACCGTTCCGTGACGTATCAGTACCGTATCGATCAGTGTCAGTGAAATATGATATTGTACCATACATTTTGTACGACGCTATCCGTACTCATCAGTGTCAGTGCCGTTCAGTGATGTTCGTTCACTCGTACCTATATATGAATAGCACATCACGGTACGGAACGTGTCGGCACTGTTGTGTTCGGATAGGTTTTTATACTGTGATACATATATGGAGCTGGGCGGTTCTTGGGCAGTGACAACCTACCTAGCTGACTGAAAAATATTTTACCAAGCCATTAATATAGGTACTTCACGATAATATAATTAGTCTAAACCTTACTTTGAGCTCCATTCCGGGGTTTTTAAAATCTTCTTGCAAATTCACTGACATTTTGAATTTAATGACAAATATTTTGATTGATTGTCCCATTGTCCCTTGACAAGTACCATGAAGTATTGTATTTACTCGTATGTTTACTTAAAGATTAATGGGGAAGGCAAGTGTCAAAGTGAAAATGACAGTTTGGTCCCCAAAGAACTGTAAAATCAAAGGAATTTTCAGAAAAAAAAACATTTATTGATGTAAAATGACTAGATGTTGTGTAATAAGCTGTAAAAATGATGGAATACACTTTTCAAAATAATATCTACTTTTCTTTTGGAGGTTATGTACCAGTATTGCATCGCTCGAAAATCGAAGAATTATCACCTGGAACGAGTTTTGTAATAGTTGTGGTGTTAAGAAATTAAATATATTGTGATATTTCTCGAATCTAAATAGAAAAAAAGGTTAAAATTACTGACTTAAAACATTATGATATTTTATCAAAATAGAAAGTCAAAAGCAGCATTATATTCTTGATAAAGGAGAGGACAGGTAAAACATACCTAAACTCAAAAATTGAAACCTCAACTACAAGTAATTGTGGATTTATTACGGTAAAATCAAATGTATAACCACTCAATTAAATCACTTTTTTTCTCTTGTAGATGCGCCGCGGCGTCTTAATTCTTCTTTTAGTATATAGTACTTGCATGGACGAATAATTTTCCATATTTGTTTTGTATTTATACTCAATTTTTATAACAAATAATCTTGTTTGTTTTTTTGTACAAGGTAGACGTGGGGACCAACTATCGCAGCGCCATCTACGATTAGCTTTGAGTTGCCATCCCCATTATCTAAACTGAACTAAAACTTCTTTGCGTTTTTAAAGAGCCAAAAAAAGTATTTGATATACCTTTTTGAAAATTATTTTTTTTAATGTCTTAGGCATAAATGAGGTTATCGTAACAGGTTGCCAAAATTTTATTAAAATCACAGTACTGTTTTGAAAAAACATGTACTATTTGTTATTCATTTTGAATAATGTCAATATAACCTAGACACAATATCTAATTAGATATGTATGAAGCTGTATGCCGGTCATGAATAATGTAACATCAGGCGAGTACTGTATGTCGTGCTTAGTGCTACTGTGCAACACTTAACACGCAATTTGTAACGTACTGGACAAATGGCGACAACAATAAATATACATAACACTGCATCTTTATTCCCTATAGTTAAAGTAAGGTAGCGATGCTTTAATCTTTTTTTTTTTAATTCCAATGACAGTCGGCTACGGGGTTGCTACCGAGAAACATAGAAATAGCCAATAATATTTTGAACGATTTGGGTAACAATGGGGATGTCAACTGGGGAACTAATGGCGCTAGTACTCGTATAGCTTGTTCCAAGCATCGTCATTGGTTCAAATCAGTTCAAATCTTAAAGGTACTTCAAAATAGTACTACGTCATTGGTCGGATTAGGACTACTCTATGGTGGCGCCATCTACAATATCTTTGCGTTGCCAAACCATTGCGACCACAAAATCAATCAAAGCAGTAATAATTTGCGATGCTGTCATTATAAGAACGAACATTAGACTAATGCAGACGATGCTTTCTAAACTCTTTGTGTAATATACTACAAGAAACTTGTTTAGTAAACACTTTTGTTTGATGTCTGTTGAACATTTTTGCAATTTTTCTACTTTGCATTTTTTACGCTTGACAAACAATGGTCGATTGACGTAAATCACCATCCGGCGGGACCTACTAAAGAATGTACAGGTAATTGACATAGTATTTTCACAGAAAAATATACCTAAATTGAATGGAAATTTATAATGCCCCATCTAAATTAATTTGGGTTCAGACCAGCATACCCTTCCTTCCACAAGTCACTATTACGCAGCCCATACACGGATTGCTCGAGCAGTTAGCAATTGATCAACATTCACGAACTGCACTGTTGAGTTTCTTAGAAATTACTTATCAGCAAAAATTAATTTGTTTATATTTCTGAGACAAAGAACTTATTCCCGTTTGTGTGCTAGGAACTAGTCACATTACTTCTAAATATAATATAAAGGTTACATTAAAAGTCTCTATTGAAGTTAACCTTAAACAGTGCAGTTTGATTATCCCCATCACCTAATAAATTAATAAGCACTAGATACTACCTGCTTCAAACAGTCCGGATACTGTCGGCTTTAGACCCTTCTTCACAACGCGACGCAAGTCAAAGTCAAAAGTCGTATGGTAGCAGAGATTTGTTTCGCGTTGTGTATGAAGGGCCTTAGTCGTCATCTTTTGAGTGATCTCCAGGAATACAGATGAGATTTTATGAGTAGTAAGCACAAACGCTTGATCCGAGAGTAGATTCAGAAAGTTAAACATTCTATCTTTTAGTGGCATAACGAATGCGAGTGAGATATACTTAGACTAGCACCGCAAGTAAATAATTTTACAAAATACCTACATGATGAGCGAGGGAACATTACATACGTCCAGTTGTACAGCCATTGTTCGCGACCCATTGTAATGTACGATAACTATAGGTGTGTTCTACAAACATAATTCCACAATCCACATGTATTATGTAACAACTGACTTGTTTGTTACCTTATAATGCCAAAAACTGTCAACATTTCTCGATTTTAAAAACATTTACATGCTACAAGTCATGCGTATTAATTCAAAATGGTATGGATTTAATAACTAGTTATATTAATTTACTGCAGTGTGGCAAATCAGGCATTTCTCTGATGAAATATTAAACCAAAACTATTGTTAGACACCATTTTATGTACACATTTTTTTTATCTTAAACAGATGCATTTCCTAATAAACATTCTATGAACAAGAACATACACAGCTAATGTGCATACTAACCCAATATTTATGGTAAAAGTAGTAGCAAAATACGCTCTTAACAACATGTTTTTGAGGTATGTACTGCCACTGTTTCGAAATCAAACTGTATGAAACGTTGCCAGCAACATGTTACTCGCAACACAAAAACATGTTGTTGAAACAATGTTGTGCAACTTGTTTTCACCATGAATACAGGGCTTAACATTAACATTTCTAGCCTAAAACAGTTTCGTATAATTAAAACATTAGGCACATCGCAGGATGCTACATAGTTTCGGATGCAATCTAAGGGCAGTGCGTTTAACATTTCACTAATTTGTGCTTAACAATCGCACTACGAGGTATTAACATAGGCTGAATATAACTTTGTGTGTTTTTCTCGAGTTCCATTATATAAATATGTCGCCAGCCTAAAATAGCGGTTTGTACGCTTATTATATTGTTCTCGAACAGGTAATCATGATCGGTCAAGGTCAGGCACAGTTGCATGCACAATGGAGACAAATTAGGAAATTCTAGCAGTTTCCTGCTATTCAAAATTGGCGAAATATGGAAATGACACGGTGTAGGTAGTCTGTCCAAAAAGACGGACAAATTATGAATAACTTATATTTTTAGTGCTATATAGATAAACATTAATTTTACAAGTATTTATCAAGGATTATTTGTTTTGAAGAAGATCTTTAATCCTTTTATTGATGATTTATATTTTTTATTTCACTGTCATCCAACTTTTTGATAAAATCATACAAATGTTCGAGTACCAGGTCGACATAAGAAACAAGGTGATATTCAGCCTGTGTGTTGATGGTGTACCTCCGGGCGCGGCTCTTCGCCCAGCGAGTCGCCCAGCGCCTCTGCCTGGCTCTTCATTATAGAGTATATTTTCACGTAGGGCGCCTTCAGGAGCTACGTGTAACCGTGCATTAGTTCTTATATGTAGGTTTGTATCTTTGTATTGTATGCCGTCGTGTCAGATTGTAGTGTTTGTGAAATCTCCAGAATTTAAGATTCTATTAATACTCTATTGACTAAGAAAACTAGACAACTTTCACTTTTGAGAAAGAGCAAATATTTTATTGACTGACAAATGTCAAGTTTTCTATTAATAGAATCTAAGTATTATTTTTTTATACTTGTGAGAAATATGACTAATTATTACCTAACTGTAATATATTTGCATGTATTAACAACTTTAAAAACTACATTATCGAATTCGGAATAGCCGTTAAAGATAAGTTAATGCAGCAATTATCTCTTTTATATTCGTAGGTACAGACATTAAACTGTGCTAATATTCCAATATTACCTTCATCTTTTACCCAATCTCATTCGCCATTTTAAAAGAAGATAAGACAGCGACAAAAAACAAAAACATTCGGAAATAAATACTGAGATAATTATGAAGGAAAACTGGATGCGACATTATGTACGACCGGATACAGTGTGTAATGTAGCAGGTCCACACCGCAGGACGTACCCTTATCTTGACAGTGATGTGCAAACATGTCACAAGTGTGCCGTACTGCAGAACAAACCTTGAATCGCGGTCGTAGACAACTGTGGCACTAATGAGTTTCAGTAGTAAGATACTGAGGGCAACTTGGCAGTCGCACATCAAAATATTGACTCTTCAGTACGTTTATAGGCACAAAACCATTAGTCTACTACGTCAGTTGCTGCATATGTCATGATTAGTAACAGTTAACGCTCCTACGGCGTCATGAGCGCCTGGTCTTGTCAACGTATTTTACGTCTACCTATATGGAGCATCGTAAACATTCTATTTGTCTCGTCCTTATACAGCTTCTAAACGAAGTCAATATGATAATGAAATCCATAAATATTAACAATTGACGGTGCCAAAAAGGATTTGAATAAAGGTACATTTGTAATATAAAAAACATCCATGTTCAATGTGTACTGTAATGTGGGATGTGAGATGCATTGTCGTTGATTTAACAGAGTGTGTCAAAAAAGCGTTTGTTAGTTTTAAAAAGGTGTTTAATGTTATGTAAATAAGGTTTGTTTTTGTATAAAAATGTGAGGACTTACCTCCCAGGATTCGCGTGTAAGGTCTGAGACGTCACCGGTGCTGCCGGTTCGCTCGTCCTACGAGTAATTCGTCATGAATTAATATAGTTAAGAAATCAACTCAAACTATAATCATAAAATATGCTCGGAAAATTCTTATCTTAATGAGTGATGACAGGAGGTGAGATAAATCTTTGTTTAGAAGTGACATAGAATGCTTATAAATTCAGAAGCGGTGTGGTGTCGACCGCATTATGTATTCTGTAGTATGATGGCGCAATAACAGTTGGTCGTTAACCCGCCCGGGCCATTATAGCTACAATGTCACGATTTTCAAATTGGAGGGAATGTGGGTTACGAGTGCTACGACCAAGTGTAAATTCACCCTAAGAGTAGCAAATCTTATGAATTAAATTGTAGAATCTAAAATTCGAACTTGTCTGTCAATTACATTATCAAAAATTATTTGACCTGTATACTTTCTTTCGTTGAACAATCCAAAATTAACGCAAAGACAAAGCTTTTATAACTGATAAAGCGTCACTTCTAGACATAATTTTGATAGTTCTGCCGTCACGAGCCACCATTACAAAGTTTTGATGCATCTTTAAAAATCCTTGTCCTTTTCTATTATTTGCAATTCATTGATGTTGACATCATGCCTATTAAACAACATGTAACGTAATTAACGCACACCCTCAGACACCCCAATTAGAATATTATGTTATAATCATAATACATATTATATTAAATTTTTAATATAACATGTTAATGCATTGTTTTTAACTAAATTAGTTATTTTGCAGTAAGGTTTATTTTTCTTTATTTTGTATTGAATGACGGAATTTGTATTAATACAAATAAAATTGCACTTTTAAGTCTTGTTGCCTTGATTTACGGTCTGTCTTAGATTGATTTGACTGTACAGGGGTAGTGTGACTATAATTTCCGTAGTTTTAATTATTTTTGATAAAAATTACCTTTAATAAAAATGATAGAAATCGCTTCAGTAAACGATTCTGAACAAACTAATTACAGGATGTGCGTTAATTATGTTACATGTTGTATATTACGAAGGTGATTTTAACGTACTTTTAGTCCAGGTTTAGCCTCATCGTCGTCCCACTCAGTGTCGCTGTCGATGAGCTCGTAACCGTTGACACTGACGTCGCCCAGGGGACCGTACCGGTCGGGCACCCAGTGCGTTAGGAACTTGAATAGGTCATCCACCCTACAACAAAAACAATACATAAATAATACACTACCTACAGATAAACTTGTACCTACAGATAACTCACGGCAACGGACGTCGCCAGACGATCTCCGGCCACCGTAGGTGCGGGCATGCGGGCGGCGAGTAATGGGCGACTCATTGTCCGACCATGGACCATGCCCGGGTCGACGGTGCGTTGTGTTCCACGCGCGCCTCAAAGAGTGTCAGCATTATGACGGGGCTCCTCTATAGAGGGCCAAAGCCTGCCGGGGTCGCGGGACTAACAAATTACCGTGACTCCGGAACATAAAGGGCTATTGAATGACACCGTGGATTTTAGTCAGTACGAGTCTGGCAGTCTCTCCCACCCTGCCTGGGGTGGGAGGACTCATTTGATGATTTTACCAGTTTAAAAAAAAACTAAATACTAGTTTTTTTGTTTCCCCACACTAGAAATTTCTCCTGTGTCGCGGGTGCGTTTACAAAAATATAAACTCACATACACTAACACCCAGACCCGGAACATCTACTTGTAGGTCATAAGAAATATTTGTTCCGTGCGGGGATTGAACTCGCGACACGAACATTTCACACAATAATCAAATACTTGTGGAGAAACTCGTAGCTAAATAATAACAGCCGCACATATCATCAAAGTTAAGTAAAGCATGCTGAGGTCGATCCGTGGATGGGTGACCATCTTAGTTACATCAAATTTTTTACCAGCCTCAGATAACGCCATAAAGCTGAGAACATAATTATCGGACGCGTCCGTCAGCCGCGGCTGAGGGACGCGGCTTAGCAGTGTGCACGGTAGTTCGGACGACAGCCGGCCAGATTCTGTTCCGACGTCCGAACGTTCAAGGTCACGTCCGCGTCTTACGACCGACAGTTTGCACAGTGTAGTATTAAATGTACTGGCTAGATAATGAATAAGCCGCGTCTCTCAGCCGCGGCTGACAGACGCGTCCGATAATTTGTTCGCAGCTTTAGTCCCAGTTGTCATTCGGTCAAAGAACATTATTAAGTGCTTTTTGAATAGATGACGTGATAGTCCGAATATTCTTTATTTACATCAATGATCATTTTAATTGGTATTCTGAACAACTTTTTAAGCACTTAATAGCTTATATCCACTTATAAAGATACTATGATTTTGTTTTTCAGATGATTGTAATTGTAGAGATAGTTGCTGTAATTGTGTAGCGAGTTATTCATGCTTTAAAATAACAAATTCTGAGCGATAACTTGTTTGTAACATTGTTTTTAAAATATAAGTGTTAGTAAATAACACGATACTGCGACTCATATAACTGACAGCAGTTGGTTATGTTTACAATTCACTCTGTCAGCAATCATCTTCAGAATCCAGTTAGAGATAGCCATGACTCGAGCCGCCATTGCCGCTGTGTGTCATCCCAACAGTCTACCCCAAAACCACAACTATCATCAGCATCTTATAACAAGCAGATCAAACCCAGCCAATGTGACCAGCCAACAGTGGACTGTTTTCAGTTCAAGATGAAGACAATAAGGGACTTTACCCATGGCGCGACGCGATATCGATTTGCATCGATTGACGATATCGCTCAGATATCACACAAGCATCCGGCCGAAGAAAATGTATGGACAATCGCTAGTGTTTGCTGATGGAGTCGCACGTATTGACGATATCGCTCAGATCTGTTCGATATCGAATTGCATTACGTCCTAATGACAATGCACATGATTCTCTGTTCGAAATTCGATTGCGCAACTACTCGTCACTAGCGATATCTTTTGTACTTTGTTTGCAGCGCCTTTATGTCGTAGTAGTAAGGTGGATTTTCGTAGTTCACGTTGGAATTGCATCGCATCGCTGCATTAGCAAATACGTGCGACTTGAATCGGCAATCGACTCGATATCGCACGAGTCGCGTCGCGTCTTGAGCAGGCTCCCTACAGCTTAATAGTCGATAAAGTATAATTTTCTATAATCGTCAGTGTACTTGCCTGTTCCTGGGCACTCCGAACCAGTACTCGGGCTTCATCCGCTTGCGTCCGTAGGACATGAGCGGGGTGGTGCGCGGCAGGGGGCGGCCTATAGGCTTGCCCATGCGCAGGCGCAGGTATAGCGGAGGGTCGTCACTTGGCCTAGCTGGCCGCGGGATCAATTCTGGTAAAGGAAAGGAATATGCGTTATGTTTGATTTTGAAATAAATAGCATTATTTTTACTAAACATGCTACCGATAAAAAAAAGGTGAAGGTTATTGCATTAGATTTATCATTCATCAAAAAGATCATTGATCAACATAAAACTGTGACAATAAGTGACACAGATACATAATTTGGAGATTGTTTTTTTAAAGAAAATACCTTAGATTACATATTGCTAGATTTATGAAAAAAAAAACTAGATTTCATCGCAACAAAGGCCTTGGATGCATGGAAATTAGCATTGATAAAATTAATTATTTTATGCCACAAAGAGCTAAACAGTCCACATGTCGCTAGGTAGTTTTACTTTTATCAATCTATGAGTGCCAAACCAGTCATGCTTGTTGTTTATTTCCGTTATCGTAATTATTCGGGGCACAAGGTTAATCAGGCTTTACATTGTTGCCACAAAGATTGTTTTATTTGCCACTCGGATTAAAAGCTAGCGATAAACAAATAATGATTATTTCACAACGTTATTCTTGTTAAGAAGAAAGTCAATACTCCAGACTATGAAGGTTGTTGAACCTGTTAACCCATTTAGACGCTACGTTTCATTCATATAATGCTATCGTATTAAGAACAGTGCGTTGTCTATGTGAAGGCGAGATTACTGGCAGACAAGTTTAACATAACTTCGCTTCAAAGATAGTTTCGCCCAGTAATGAGTGAATAATTCAGATACCTATCTATGGGCACAGTTGTGTTATCTCACCAGCCTATAATGTTCCCACTGCTGGGACACAGGCCTCCTCTCTTGTGTGAGGGAGTGGGCCATAATCCACCACGCGGGCCCAGTGCGGGTTGGCAGATGTCACATGTCTTCCAATTTTTGGTTCTAGGACATGCCGGTTTCCTCACGATGTTTTCCTTCACCGTTTTGAGAGCAGTGGTGATGAAACAAATTACACAAAGTAATGCGCCTGGCGGGGTTTGAACCCACGACCTACAACACTTTAGTCGGGACTAATACCACTGGGCCACCACTGCTCTCAGTTCTGCTCTCAGTTGTGTTAGAATATCATCATTTCAGCCGTAGGACGACCCACTGCTGGACTTAGGCCATACATTTCCAATAGGAGTGGACCGGTTGGTAGCGGTTTGCATCCAGCGCGATCCTGTGGTCCGAATCAGATCGTATAACCACCTTGTAGATGGACATTCTACGCTGAGCTTGTCAGTGCGTGGGCTTCATACAGCCCTATCAGTTGCCTGAGCACTTAATTTTTTTTCAACAATAACAGTATCTTATGTAAGCCAATTTTGCAGAGCACTGGAAGCGGCGCAGCGTGCAGTAAACTTGACGGTGTATGGATGGCTATTAGAAGTAGACTTCTCATGCACACTGATGGCCAATATTTACTGCACGCCGTTCTCAGCCTGGGGTCGCGGGACTGTCTCATTAGGTAACCGTGACCCTAGAACGTAAAGGGCAAGAACAACATACATAGAGCTTAGTCAGTACAAGTCTGACAGTCCCTTCCGTCCCGCTCTGGGTAAGAGAATGATCGTCATCATGGCATCATGATTTTACTACGATAAAAAAGAGCCGTTCTCCGCGTACTGCAAACCTTGACAGATCGTGTATGGCTGGTATAAGAGACTACTTAATATCAGTACTTACAGTGGCGCAGCAAGACCGAATAAAGGAGGGCGCAAGACGCATCTGCAAGGCCCTTTCCTTTCTGGACAAAAACGGGCGGGGGCGTAGCGGACCCTAGATCCCATACACCCCCGCCTTGCTACGCCACTGAGCATGAGCACGTACTTGTCCATCAAAACATTTGAATAACATTATACTCACTGTCAAAAGACGCGAAGAGATCAGGCATGTCATCCACGGACACCATGCTGCGGTAGTCGAGGCGCGGGGGAGGTGCGCTGCCGCTGCTCGACGTCGACTTGGTGTGCGAGCGACCGAACCCGCCCAGTGAGCTGCGTCTATATCATACACTATTGTTTAGAATAGGCCGAGTAACTGACAAAGGACAGGCCATAGCGCGAGAGAAGTGAAGGTTTATTAATTTAAAATATTGAAACGTAAAGCCAAATGTTCTCATTGCTGAAAACAAGCCATCTCAAGTTAGAAAATGAGAACTAAAGTCCACCATTAAGGGCCCAGGTAGAGTAATAGTAAACCCGAATTGAGATGTCAAACGTGTCTTCGATTATTTATTTTTTCTTAATTATTATCGCCTTAACACAGAAACATCTGTTGAAGGCTTGTCTAGAAGCAGTACAACTGCCAAACGACTCTATATCAAAGTGAAATATCGTTAAGACGTTGAGCTTTTTTTGGACACGTGTTTAACAGATGTTTATCATTCTTGTGGTAAGACGATATATTTTTTAAACAAAATGCACCTTACTCCATACACTAGGATTTATTTCCTGTATTATGGGTTCATTTTTAAACATTTAAACTCACACTCACTATTTCTGTTATGATTAGTTTTAAAGCACAGATTCCAAGGCCCATAATATAATTTAAATCTTAGCCTACCTAGCACATAGCTTACTAAGCCATTGGAATTTTAGCTTTAAACACACATGTTACGCTTTAATATTGTAAATGAATAAAGCTGTTAGTAATCTTGCGCTTTGGCCTGATCTTTTAGCTCAAGTACGTAAGCGGCAGGGTACTATAGATTTATAATCAGTTACGACAAAAGTAAATATATTTCACCTTGCTTATGTACTTTAGCTATAAGTATATACACACGTTGATATAGATAAAATATAGGACTAACTAGACATCAAACTTTATCTGATTAAAAACTTTTTACTAAACATATAAGGGAAATTACTTTTCATAGACTACACAGATATGAATTCACAAAATTTCTCATAACTCTTTAGTCACGTTTACTTTTAAGAATATACGGAAAAAGAAATAAAAATTCCTGCATCTGCAAAAATTAAACTCAATATCATTAATCGAAAGATTTTCGAGAGCAAATAGGAAGAGACACGCAAGGCACGTCTTACATAAAAGACGTCTTAAGCTAAACATGCCAAAACAGTACATAATACATATCAAAGGGTGCCGGTAAGAAAATGATGGGAGTGTTAGTGGTCCTAGAACATCATAATTCCTATAGTAATGAAGGTGACATGATACAGATTATAGGACTATAGGTTCTATCTTGGAAATGATGACTAAAATCTTCCTAACACATATACATCATGCTCTTTAGCTTTAATAGAGAACAAATGTGGATTATGAAGTTATACAGTAAAACAGCCAATCTACTTTAATTATATTTATTTACAATGCAACTTCTTCTTCAATTCGTGTAAATATTGGCTGTTTTACTCTAAATAAACTTCAAAAATCCGCCTGACAAGACGTAAATAAAAACAAACACATTTATGCCGGTGGAATGCCTAGAAGAGTGATAACGAATAAAAGGCCAGACAGTGAGACCACGGCGTCATAATAAACACCTTAATACTTTGACTCACGACTCAATCCCGGCTAGTAGCGGCGAGAAGTCAATATATTTATCAATATCGTTATCAATATAATACGATTCATTGACATTTATATACCATAAGCGGTATTAAAGGCATTGAAAATAACAAATGAGGTTTATCACGCGATATGTTATCGTAACTTAATTATTTACTGTGTTACGGCAACACAACATTCGCCGCGTTTCGTAGGTGTATTTATTTATCGTCAATCATAAGGAAACTAATGCGAGAATATTCTATTTTTTATTAGAAAGCAGTTAATATATTCATAATGAAGAGAAAGTCAAAATATTAAAGTCAGCATAACCATATACGGCTCCGTGGTCTATAGTTGGTCAAAGGCAACACATTACAATTGGGCACATCGACACTTGCAGCGGAACGTGGCGTCACGTACCCCGAAGTAGAGAACACGTCCTGGGGCGCCTCCTCAGACGGGGTCTTACTCAGGAACAAACCAGTACCGAACTCCACTAAGTTCATTGGCGAACTATCAATGAACATAGCCGAGGATAACGTTGGTACGTCCCGGTAAGCATCCACGGTAGCAAAGGAAAAATTCACGGTTGCAATATTAATTGTTTTAGTTCCAGCATGTGTATATGTGTGTTTTGAGTGGCATTTTATTGTAGTCAGTAGCGATTAGAGTCTGTGCAAACATCGTAAAGACAGATCAACACAGATGATGAGCGCGAAGCTCGTAAAACACTCAGTGTAAACGTATAAAAGGGTTGTTTGCCAAGATTACAATACACTGTGCGTGACTAATTTCAAATAAATCTTAGTTTACGTGTGTTCATGCCAATTAACTCGACTTCGATTGAGTATTTCTATAGATAAATTGGTGAATTGTTTTGTAAACAACGTAAAATGTTTACGACCAATATAAAGCATAGAGAATGCTGCTGATAAACTGTAGTTGTAGAAAGGTAAACATAATAAATGCTGTCATATATATTTGCGGAGACATGATGTGAGCGGTATCTCGACATAACTTTTCTAAATACTGTGTAGGATGTGACACTTTCATTATAATTCTATATGGGTGCTTGGTAAGCGTAACAGTATTGTTACCGACTTTCTATTACTCAAGAAATACATTGAAATATACCTCTTATTAACTATCAAAAGTATCAATTTTATAACGTCTTTGGGAATCATCATTCCTCGGGTGTATCTTTCTGTATATAGCACTTATCAAAGACGTAAATGACACGTAGGGCAGATAATTTCTGTTTATTTAGATAAAATGAGAACAAGATTTCTTTATACAGCACTCCGTATCGTATTTACGGAATGAATGTCGTTCAACTTGCTTGATTCATTGTAAAAGTCTTTAAACGTCTTGAGTAACAAATTTTATGTGGCAGAGTAAAATGAAATCATCTATTTTCACGAAAAATAATCACAGTGAAGATCGGAATATCAGTTCAAATCTAGCGTAGGTGGTCGTCGTTCGACTCGACGTTTACGCAACGTTAAAGTTGCGTTGACGCAACTATAATTCTGCGTTGAAACGACGGTAAAGGCTGGAGCAGACCAAAAGCGTGCACGCATCAGTTGTAATGACTGAAACTTTATGGAAGGTACGTCGTCATGGTATACATCGCATTTACGTAGCAACTGTGCTGACATCTTCCATATACAGGTACTATACCGGCAAATCGACCCGTAGAAATCTTCAAACAGGTAGTGTGTGACAGAGATAACGATGACGAATTAGCAGATTACCTCTTTTTAAAGGTTGATTTGCATTATCATTGGTAATAGGTATGATGGCAGCAACAATATATTGCAAATCTAATTAATCCGTTAGAGTTTTGAAAACAAAAAAATGGAGACGTATTTTTCTTATCAACGAATATTGATGAAGGGATCGTGACGTCAGATGTACGAAAAATATGACTTAGAAACACTTTTGAAATTACAGTAAGTCTGTACTGTAATTTCAAAAGTGTTATAACCACGTTAATTTTGGCTTACGACACAAAAATAATCGAGCTATACACTGTTTGATGACGAACAAATTAGTTTTTTTCAGTCATATTGCCTATTGCGTTTAGCCTGCTCCAGCCATCAACCAACGCCAGACGCTTTGGTAACTCTTAGAACAGCTTTCCCGCCCCTTTAACATCAGATTGAGTCACAGTACCTGTTGAAGACCTTGGAGAACACGCTGGTGTTGTGGCTGTCGGCGGACGTGGGCAGCGAGTCGCTCGGAGAGCCCTGCGGCGCCTCGCCGGTCAGACCTTCCACCCAGGACAGCGGGTACGACAGGCGCTTCAGCATCTGTTAACGTTTCATTATTAAGATATTTTATAAGGCGCTAGTTTTTTCCACACCTTTAATTAGAATTTGACTATCAATTCTCCGAAAAAAGGGACCTAACACATGTTCGTTTTTATAAGAGAAACCCCGAGAACATACGAGAATGTGAGAGGTTTTTCTTCGTATTTTTTACTTTATTTGAAGTTTCGGGGAGACTTCTAGACTACATAACATTTGATTGTAAGAGTAGAGAAAGTAAGAGTTAAATCAGTTAATGTGTTGAGTAGCAGCTTCACGTAGCCTACACAGTTCATCCAAGTTTTATTAATATAAGCCGGCGCATTGAAGAAAGGATTCTGAAATGGCGGCTTGTACTTGCGTTGACAGTACAGTCAGCATATAAGATTTCAAATTTAAGTTTTTTTCAAATTAAAAATAATAAAAACAAGACTGGATCACAATAATTTCTCAAACTTAACCTAACAATAAAACAAAATTAAAATAACAATAATCAACAGGTAACAACGGAAAAATAACAGAAAATTATAGTAAATATTCTTAAAAAAGATCACTGAGCGCGTCAAGACATCAAGACTAATTTTTAGGGTTTTTTCTGCTTACGCTACGCGCGGGAGTGAGTATAGACGGCACTAGTGTGCGAGCGAGAGAACACGATAAGCGCCGCCATTATATAATCCTTTCTTCAGTGCACCGGCTTATACATACATTTGTATTTACTGGACTATTCTTCAAAGGGAAGATAAAGAACACTAACCATCTCATTGAGCTTCTAAAAGATAAGACCCACGCAAATAATGTGTATCGGAAATATTAGACTGCGGTTCCACTGAGGCGGAGCGGAGACGATCTGTGCCATGATTCACCAATCACATGGCTTAAATTCTACATCTCTTCTCCACTCAAGCCATGTGATGGATTGTGGCACAGCTCGTCTCCGCTCTGCTCCGCTCCGCCTCAGTGGAACCGCAGCCTTACCCTGTAATACTCAGTGCTGTGTCATGGACCTCCTCTCTGTGACGGACAGCGAGACGTAGTAGACGGGTTGGTATTTTCTTTTAAAGAAACGTTGCCCCACTAGTAATTTCTTCCTGTATCGTGGGTGCGTTTACAAACAGAAACACACATACACAAACACCCAGACCCGGAACAACTACTTGCAGATCATACAAATATTGGTTTCGTGCGGGGATCGAACCCGCGAAAAGCTGGGCAGCTGTTGATCGCTCAGCCACTGCGCCGACCGGGTCCTCACCTTATTCTTCTTGTCCGGCTTGACATCATCCTTGCCGGCGGAGTTGTCGAGCGAGAAGGAGACAGCGTGCTGCTTGCGAGCGCGCTCAGCGTCCGAGTGCGGCGGAGCGGACAGCGGCGGGTCGGAGCGCGGGAGACACACGGGCGGCACCCAGTCGGCCGACAGCACGATGTCCGCGTCGCTGTACACCTGCCGGCCCACGCACTGACTCTTAAATCCGATGTTCTACTGAACACTCACTTATTACGACCGTTAAAATCTTTACCGAAATCTTTTAATGAGTTATTGTAAATGAAATTGTTAAAAGGTGTCAGCTGTTCTCTACATATCGATGATTTACATGTGCACAGATGTATGACGCAGCTGATTTATTGTTTCATGATTTCAGGTTTAGTAATGAATTCCTTAGAGGTTCCTGGTAGAGTAAAACTAAGGTATTTGACTGTATGTATACTAGCCATCAAAAAATCGTACACGACAGATCTACACCATCACGTCATCGAGTCATTTGATAAAATGTAAAAAAGAAAATAAATAGTTAAAGAATATCATCCTCAGCCTTTAAATAAAACAAATAGAAAACAAGACAAGGTGCTAGAAGAAAAAAGTGCGAAGCAGAAGATCAAAACAGAAAAAAAAGTAGCAGTAAAAACGCTCATTTTCACAGACAATAATCGACAAAAACTAAGAAAATACTCCAAGAGTCTTAATATTTGAACAAAGAATCCAAGAAATAACGTCACGTACTTGAAGAAACATATACCATCTCGCCACTAACTCACGACCTTCTCACCTCATCGCACGAAGAATAAACAGAATCAGATCGTGCGTCTGCGTTCCTATGCATGACTACGAAACACTGCAGCGCCTGCGCAGCGTCCCGGGGCCACGAGTGGCCCGTGTCCAGCTCCATGGACTCGTATATCGTATCTATTTCGTGATAATAATCGCAATCGCAATCTATGAGGGAGCCCTAGAACATTGTGTGGGTTAGTATATGTGGTAATGTTGCAATAAATGATTGTTAGTTTTACTTGAATTCCAGATGTTTGTATGTGAGTGAATTCGTTAGAAATCTAGACTTGAAATATTAGTTTCTGGAGGCGTCTCCTCAATAACCTTACTCGTTAATTTGAATTTTGAAAATTAATGTATTCTTCCCAAAATAAAATATGACATAATAATTATGTGCGTCATAATAACTTAAAACCATTTTCTATAAAATATCATAATTATGTCATTCCAGGCATAGCCCAACATGTTTCTTTTGGCGCTTGAATTAAATTATCAATAGGATGCTCTTACGAAATATTGGCGAAACTGTACCAACTTTGGTCACGTGCCCAAAAGAGCCATATAGCGCTAAGCTACAATTTCATGTAACACTTACTTTCTTGGAATTAGCTGGTGTGGCATGCAGCAGCGGGTCGCGGATGTCGATGCCGGAGTCGTGGTAGGACAGCTTCACGAGGTGCTGCGCGTCGTGCTCGGGCGCCTCGCCCTCCTCGGGCTCCGCGGCGGCGCCCGCCACCTGCACCGCGCCCACACTCGGCTCGTCCTTGCACGCGTCCACACTTGACTGGGGACATTTTATTCAAATTAATAATGATCTACGTTTCTTGGGTGATTGAACTCTTTGCGTTTGTTCGAGTACACGTGTACGTCTGTACTGTCGTATACGTCGTGTACGGTCTCCGTGGGAAAGAAAAAGCCTAAGTCGTGGAGACATCAGGCCCTGTAGCCATGTAACTGTAGGCTTTAATAGATATTCAAATTTATGTGCTTGAGTATAACGTTGAAGATCTAGCGAAGATTGCTTATCGTTTACGATCTTTCCTGTCGTTTACGCTCAGAAAACTTAAAAAGAATTCCAACTTTAGGCACTAGGCTATAAAGTTGAAAATCTATTGGGAAGTACCGAGCGTTGACTATTATCGTTAGCGACTTGTTGTGACTTGGCTAGGAGGGCAGATTGTTTTATCTAATTACTTACTGTCGCTAGTTCAATATAATCAGCGCGCGATAGTTACAAGTGGCAAAAAATATTCGCAATCAGTGTGCGTGTATATAAACAATATATTATGAACGTGGACAAAGCAAAACAAGTGCGTTCAGTTCGTGGTGGCTGGCTCCTATAGGCAAAACTTGTAATATTTTGTCTCAGTTTAATATTACATTGCTACTTCGGACTTTCTCTCAACAATAACAAAACCATTACCTCGCTTCCGTGATCGATCGAACCCCTGTCCTTGCTCGGTATAGCCCAATGCTGATCCAGTAAAGACTTTCGCCTATCCTCAGTTGATTGTTGCTAAAATAAAAATTTGCTAAGCTGTATAAAAAAAACACTACGTGCAAAAATACAGTGGTCGTTTGGCAGGCGAGCTTAGCAGAAAATGTGGCTAAGATTTGCCAAAGTAAGCGATAACGACTTAGCGCTGTACTGTCTTTTCCAACGACGATATATTACTAGACTCCGCATGCACGATCTAAGGGTGCGTCCACATCTGGCGAATGCGCCGCGAATGCGCAGCTCGTACGCGGTTTGCGAGCGGCGCGCGAGCTGCACGCGCGCAGTAACAGCAATGGTTTGGTACGCCAAAAGGCGCGCGCGCGGCGCGCGATCTGCACGCGTGCAGCTCGCAAACGGTGCGCGAGCTGCGCATTTGCGGCGCATTCGTTAGATGTGGACGCACCCTAAGGAACAAAAACTATTCTGTCAACTCGCTGAGGTACTGCGTAAGCGAAGGGGACGGGGTACTGCGTTGTGATTGGCTAACTCAAGGTCTGTTCTGTCTCAACGTATGTTTACAGTTCACAGGAGTGGTCGAAATGAGACGGATATAAGACTTTTTTGTCTAATGTGTTGACAGACATCGGTCGCCTGTTATTAGGAGTCTAGTAATATATCGTCGTTGGTCTTTTCTGTAAACAGATACGTGATAAACAAAGATGATGTAAGCTCAGTAGTAGCGAGATGAGTTGGAATGCTTCATTTCATGTAAGAGATGTGCAAGGTGTGGAGGGAGGTCAGAGGCGTTACCACGAGCTCTTAACGCGATCCAGTTTAGGCTGAGGTAATAAGTCTTGATAATTCGTAAAATCATTTATTTATTTGTGACAGACAATACATATGACATTTCATTATATGGCCTCTAGCGCGTTAGCACAGAGACAGCTGACCAAAGGAGTTTCTAATATACCACATCTCTCCCTTCCTAGCTGCTGCGGATCAAGGGTGCACCCAAGAGCTGGTCAAGGTGTCGGCGCCAGACGTCACCGTTGTCGGTGCGAACTTCGTAGTGTAGTCGGCCCAAACGTTTTATGATGCTTCCAAACTGCCACCGCTGCGTGGCACTCGAGTAGTCACGAGCCTGTACCCGATCGCCTGGGTTGAACTCTCTGACATTGACCTCCTGAAGCGCTGATGCTGTCTCCTTTTCTTTTCTTAAAAACATAGCATGTAGTGCCGTGCGTATTTCTCTGCCAAACATAAGCTGGTACGAAGTTTGACCATTAGCATTAATGGGCGTCCGTCGGAGACGAGTTTTCACTGTCACTAACTTCTCTACTAGGCTACCTCCTTCCCCCTCTACGCTTCTTAAGATTCTCTTGACTGTCTGCACAAAGCGCTCAGCTTGACCATTGGTTGCAGGGTGGTATGGAGCGGAGGTCTTATGAATGATCATGCAATCTTTTAAGTATTTTTCGAACTCTTCCGATACGAACTGTCGACCATTGTCTGAAACCAAGACGTGAGGTATCCCAAAGGTACAAAATAGTTCTTTCAATTTTTGTATGCACCAAGAGCTTGTGGTTGACCTGGTTGGTATAATTTCAGTCCATTTTGAGAATGCATCTACAATAATTAAAAGTTGGTGTCCGTGCACAGGTCCAGCGAAATCAATATGAAGTCTTTGCCAGGGGCCAGTTGGCTGTTCCCAATGATGCAGTGGTGCTTTCTCTGGTTCATTTTGTTGCAATCTACAGGTTCTACATGATTTGACTTTGGTCTCAATTTCGTTGTCAATTCCTTTCCAGTATACGAAACTGCGAGCCAATAGCTTCATCTTTACAATGCCTGGGTGACCGAGGTGTAGTTCGTCTAGAACTTTTTCACGTAGCGCTTTTGGAATAAAGACCCGTGATCCTCTCAGTAAACAATCATCATGCAAAGTAAATTCATTGTCCTTGTAACCAAGTGTTTTTAGTGATTGGCCAGATTTTAATGCTTGTAGCAAAGATGTACAGTCGGCGTCATTTCTTGTTTCTTTTGCTATGACATCTGGATTAATATCAATGGTATGGATTTGCTGAAGTTGAAAACTGTAATTCTGGTCAATTCTGTTGATCTTGGTGTTTTCTACTGGAAACCTGGATAAATAATCTGCATTTGAGTTCTTCGCCGAGGTTCTGTATTCAATGTTGTAGTCAAATCCAGATAAGAAGTGAGCGTAGTGAAACAGCCTCATCGTACTCATTGCTGGCAGCGTTTGATGTGGGTGGAAAATTACTGTCAGTGGTTTATGGTCTGTAACGAGGATGAATTTCCGACCATAGCAATAGTAGAAAAACTTTTTCAATCCCCAGTGTATCGCTGTAGCTTCCAGTCGCGTGAGCATCCCGCGTAGGGTGCCACGATATTTTTTTAATTTTTCCATTTCATGTACGTCATATCTATTTACGCAATGTTTAATTGGCTTTTTCTCGTCGCCAATAATAAGTCTTGATAATTCGTAAAATCATTTATTTATTTGTGACAGACAATACATATGACATTTCATTATATGGCCTCTAGCGCGTTAGCACAGAGACAGCTGACCAAAGGAGTTTCTAATATACCACATGAGGGAAAGAGACAGAGCTATACAAGTCGTCTAGCGCCATCTCTTTCCCACAACCTAAACTGGATCGCGTTAAGAGTTCATGGTAGGCCACCAGGCCTGTGATGGCAGGGACGTTGACACTCTTAGAGAGGTCGCAGGGGAGGCAGGGACCCGGAGATGGATACGAGTCAAGACCTGCCGGGAAGGGTGTCAAGTCGACCCTGCATCTCCGGCATGGGCAGAAGACATCGTGTTTTTTAGACAGTTGAGTCTGACACACTCCTCCACCTTCCTCCGGACGTATGAGATCCATGAGGATTATTGCTCGAAAAAAAAAAATAAAGGTGTCGATTGAAGCCTCAGTAGCGGGATATGATTATAAAAAGCTATCTGGTAACGTGTTGTGTTTGATATTTACCTGCAGATTAGTAGGTGTGACGAGTTCCCTATCGAAGGCCTTGGGGAAGGCGGCGCCGCCGCGGTCCTCTGCGTCGTCCCCGGGCCGCGGGTCTGCGGTACTCTCGCCCTCCGCGCCCTCGCCCGTCGCTGCCTGCAGCTCGGGGAATGTTTCATCCTAGAACGTTTAAACATTATTGTATAATAGGGTATTTAACTGCAAAAATCTGTGTCTGTTAGATTACCAAAAAAAAATTGACATGATTTTTTTATTTTGTTACTTAAAGCAAAATTGACGAAGAAAAGTACGTCACTTTTTAAATTGGCAATATTTCACAAACAAGGTACAGTTTTTACTTGCTTCTGACGTCATGAACCATGAAAAAGTTCGAGAGGGGTCTCGAATTTTGATACGTTTTCATGCTAAGGAAAATATTGCATGACAAATACTGATAAGTTTTGAGTAAGCCGGTGCCAGATTGAACAGATATAGACTATAATCACAAGATTGGCTGGTTAAGCAGCCAATCAAATAGGTGCAAAAATGTCAATACTTCCAGCGTTTGAATATTTGTTGTGCTTATGGCTGAGCGCAGTACCGGCGTTAGGGTAAGGCGCGGTTAGGCGACCGCCCAGGGCGCCGAATACGAAGGGGCGCCGCAGGCCTACTTTCTCGTTAATTTCCCAATTTCTTTCATCCTATTTTTAGGGGATAAACCCAAAACCCGTCTAAAGAAAACACAAACATAATTCAAGGAACGTTTGTGCAAAATGCTTTTCGTCACTCAATTGAGTAAAACGCCATATATTGCAACGCATTGCAAACATGCACAAATCCATAATAGAGAGTCACGTTAGTTGAACTTTTTCGTTCTGTTTGATCGAACGGAAGTAAAAGTCTTCAGTTTTCTTTTTTATCGAAATTACGTGATTTATTAGCAGAGCACCGCCGCGCCGGTCACCAAGCAGTCATGCTCGCAAAGGAGGAGACGGGCCGCGCAAGGAAGAGGACAGCGTCCTCCCTCCACCCCAGACGCAGTGGTAGACGCCCACGGCGATGGACGTCGGCAGACGGTCTCTGGCCACCGTAGGCGCGGGCATGCGGGCGTTGTTGACTCGCTAGGTCCGACCATGGACCATGCCCGTGTCGACGGCGCGTTGTGTTCCACGTGTGCCTCAAAGAGTGTCAGCATAATGACGGGGCCACAGCCTGCCGGGGTCGCGGGACTCACGAATTACCGTGACACTGGAACGTAAAGGGCTATTGAAGGACAGTCTCTCCCGCCCTGCTTTGAGTGTGAGGACTCATTTGATGATTTTACCACGACAAAAAAAAAGTACAGCTATATCTATCCGTAATTCCGAACTAGACTACGGAGACAAGCTGCCTGTGACATGGTGACCCCCCCCCCCCCTGATGTAAAAGCTGGATCCTCCTTGCAGTTAGGGGGCGCCGTAGAAAATCTCGCCCAAGGGCGCTGGTAGTGCTAAAACCGGCACTGGCTGAGCGAACAACTATTGTGCTGCGTGTCGCCGCTTCAATACCCGCACCGAGCAAAGAGTTGTATGATCTATAAATAGTTGTTACGGGTTCAGGTATTTGTTTCTATGTTTGTAAACGACCCAAAAAGAAAATGAAAAGAAAAATTTCTGTAGCGACGTTCGATTTTGCTGGGATTTGTGAAGAAATAGAACGCTAAAAGGAATCTTATCTTACTTTGACTAGAAGTGAATCCTTTCCGGGTGATAGTTCCGACTTATTCATGTAGTAGATCTCAGCTTGCTCGGCTCTGAAAACATAAACAAAAAAATAATTTCAAATACTACGGTCAGGCATAGCAGAAATTATAAAACAATAAAACTGTTAAGTAACCGTGAAAATAAATTTGACTTCAGTAACAGTTACACAATATGGTGTTGAAAATCTGATTGCTGGCACAATGTCGGATAAATATTTGAAAAAAACAGATTTCAACACGCCGTTAGGGAACAGGAAAAGTTTTACATTAAACTCTTAATTCAGCACTATCAGTTTAATTAAAATATTGAACAGTACGAAAAATAACGATACCGTATTTATTTACAGCTACGAAAATTATTATATTTTGAGTTTTGTTCTCTTGCACATTTTTCATGAACACCGCTCTATGCTTTATCACCCGCCTACAGAATCGCTGAGTGAGACCAGCGAAGATCTTCAGTACACCACTTCAGGTGTAGTTCATCGACACTCTTAAGAGCGCATATTCTGAAAGTTGGCAGACGTCGCAAATGGCTGCCAAATATTTATATTAATTTCACTAATTTACTGTATGAAAATTAGAAATATGGCTCTGTAGAGCACTAAAAATTGATTAGGGAATGCAATAATTAATATCGAAACACCACACAACATATAGTTTTAGACGTAAAAAAAGCATTTGGGAACTTTCCAAATGCCGTTTATACACCTAAAACGGTTACAACATCAAATTCAGTGTTTTAATGGGGATGGCAACTCAAAGCTAATCGTAGATGGCGCTGCGATAGTTGGTCCCTACGTCAGATTACTGTCTACCTTGTACAAAAAACAAACAAGATTTATTGTTATAAAAATTGAGTTTATATACAAAACAAATATGGAAAATTATTCGTCAATGCAAGTGCATATACTAAAAGAAGAATTAAGACGCCGCGGTGCATCTACAAGAGAAAAAAAGTGATTTAATTGAGTGGTAATACATTTGATTTTACCGTAATAAATCCACAATTACTTGTAGTTGAGGTTTCAATTTTTGAGTTTAGGTATGTTTTACCTGTCCTCTCCTATAACAAGAATATAATGCTGCTTCTGACTTTCTATTTTGATAAAATATCATAATGTTTTATGTCAGATATTTTACCCCTTTTTTCTATTTAGATTCGAGAAATATCACAATATATTTAATTTATTAACACCACAACTATCACAAAACTCGTTCCAGGTGATAATTCTTCCGCCAGACGAACCATTTCATGATTTATAGATCGATGCAATACTGGTACTTAACCTCCAATAGAAAAGTAGATATTATTTTGAAAAGTGTATTCGATTGTTTAGTTATGGTATAATCTTTTTTACAGCATAATACACAACATCTAGTCATTTTACATCAATAAATCGTTTTTTTTTTCAGAAAATTCCTTTGATTTGACAGTTCTTTTGGGACCAAACTGTCACTTGTCACTTTGACACTTGCCTTCCCCATTGCATTCCTATATCAATTTTCTAGTGCACTACAGAGCCATATTTCTTATTTCCATACAGAAACATTGCCAAATTAATCAAAACTTGTAAATATTTGACAGTTATTAGCGACGTTGCCAACTTTCTGGTTCATCATCATCATCATCATCAGCCGGAAGACGTCCACTGCTAAACATAGGCCTCCCCCTTAGACCGCCACGCCGAACGACAATTCGCCACTTGCATCCATCGGTTGCCTGGTTATGCGGCTTGCCAACTTTCTGGTTATGCGGCCTTAACCATGGTGTTAACATTCTCAACCTCTCTTTCAGCAATAAACATTTTGAATTTTCAAAGTGGGGATCATATAAAAGACGCTATCATTACAGTGTTACATTTTGCACCATCATGCAATTCATTTAGGGTTGGTGCAACACGCCTTCGACATCCATACTATTACTTTAACATATTATTAATTTAAGTAGTCACCACCTTTCTAGCCAAATCATGACTTTATGTTGTTGTAATTTAACATAATGTTACATAATACATACTTGTGCGTATTTTGGTCGGGTCCGTGTGTGCGCATGTGCGCTATGTCGTAGAAGATGGCGGCGTTGACAACGTACTCCATGGGCGCGATGACGCCGTACGACTCGGGCCCGTGTTCCATCACTAGCGTGTCCGACACGTTGGGGTCGAACATCACCGCGTTCGGCGTCACTAGCAGGACGCCTGATACTACGCCCTGGAAAATATACAAAAATATCAATATACAGCAACATTAGACTAACCAAGCGAGTTTGCTCATCAACTAATAACGAAAATCGTCCTTGCTACTTGGATATAATGATGTAATTCGACTGACTTACTTTTTGTTTTTCATCTAGCCGTAGATATCTAAGCAAGTTTTATGTCATAATGCCGTGGTGGTAAGGATTATTTTCACTTGTAGTTGAAATCGGTCGAGTTGCGTCGCATCGCGTCATCAGCAAGCTTGTTTACTGACTGATGACCTATAAGAGAGGCTAAGGCCTACTGTCCACACAGCCGTCTTTCGTAGGATGCATGAAACCAACGACTATATATTACTAGACTACGCATTGCACGATCTAACGAACAAAACTATTCTGCCAACTCGCTGATACTACGTAAGCGAGGGGGACGGGGTACTGCGTTGTGATTGGCTAACTCAAGGTCTGTTCTGTCTCAACGTGTGTTTACGGCTCAAAGGATTGGTCGACATGAGACGGATATAAGACTTTTTTGCCTAATGTGTTGGCAGACATCGGTCGCCTGTTATTAGGAGTCTAGTATTATATCGTCGTTGCATGAAACCTACAAATTAAGATACTTAGGCGTATTTTGCATATTTGTTAAGCCGGGTCCGCTGCGCCGTGTTTTCGTGTTTGCTAGCATCATAACATGTTTTCAAAACAGAATAGGGGCGTGGCATAACAGTTTTTTTAGGAAAAACACAAAAACATGTTTGCCGAGACAAATGGATAACATCACCCACCCGTGTTCGCCTGCGGGGAGGGCAAGCGTCGCATTTTATGTTCGCGCTCATTGAAACAAGACGTCAAGTCTCACTCTCCGAACATCTAAAAAAAATTTGTATTCCGAATATCATCGATTTTCAGTTCTTGATAAATATTGAAGGAACGAGGTAGCAGGTAGGGTCGGACCCGGAATCTATTTCGGTTACGTCTTTGTAGAACTAATTCCACTATAGCTATTACAGCTTCTACGTCCTCTTCGTCAGAATTCATTTTTGAAATGAATTGGAATGAAACAAAAACATTATCAAAAGAGAACACACCAGACGGGCTGTCATTAAAAAATGTTTAGCTAACATGTTATGTTATTATAGAACACACCAGACGGGCTGTTATCAAAACATGTTTTGCTAACATGTTCTGTTATCATGTTTTGTTAGAAAATTGGCGCTACGGACCCGGCTTTATGTCCACGCTGCTTCATGCAACAGTCAGTCACGCTACAAAAGGTCTCAGTTTTCTTTCAACTAGCATCGAGAAAGGTGTCTGGCAACGCTGGTGACATGTTGCCGCGCGCGCACACCGCATGACGAACGCAACACGAGCGGCTGACGTGACGTTGCCGCTTCGTGGACACAGATTTCATTGTTTCTACGCAAGATGCAAGCATTCGTCTTGCAATCGTCAATTGACGAAAGCGAGCATATGACGTGCGGTTACGTGGACAATGGGCCTAAGAGTCACTCAACGAGCAATGGAAAGAGCTATGCTCCGAGTTTCTTTGCGGGATAAAATCGTAACAAGGATATTTGGCGAAGAACCAGAATCAAAGCCTGCCTTAATTGATGATGATACTCATATCGAAAAGTATCTTACTCATAAACTCAATACCTATTTTATCAATTTTAGGATACAAGATATTTATTTTGTAAAACATGAGTGCAAAATTATACAGGTCTTAAAAATAATAGGAAGTATCTACATGTTTTGCCAATCATGGCGTACAAAATTGGTCGCATTAAGACAACCATTACAAAAATATAATTATAAAATCGTTAACAAAAAAATAAAACAATTACAGAAAAAAAACTAAGATTAAATTAAAATGTCAACAATTTAAATTCAATTTAATTAAAATACAAATTAGAAAAATTCAAAATTTATATATTAGATTATTGCAGAAGATTATCATTTAAAAAGTCATCTACTGTGACTGATTTGAATAAGTTAAAATAGCTGAAACTATTGCAAGAAACATTTCATTTTCCGGTGCCTTCACCTCGCAGCCAGTGTTGACAAAACAGACGATATTGGCACAGCTGGTCTATATTGCGCAGCTACATTGTTGACAAGTATACTTGCAGTGTAGACTCCATAAATATACTTGACCGACATACTTGCGACAAATAAAGATCGTTAAACTAAATTAGCTTTTACCAGATTTCGACAAAATGAGAATTGTATATTAGCGGCATAAAATGTATCTTATCATCTTATGTCCTATGCAAAATTTCATAGAAATCTGTTGAGTAATTCCGCATTTATATTATAGCATGTCTGAACAGATTTCAAATAATGGAGAAGAGAGATAGAATGATTGGTAAAGAAGCCTAAACTTTTTTTTATTCCATAGAACATGTTATCGACCAACAATGAATTGGAATTAAGGCAAAAGAAATGAATGATAATGATGAATTGATGGTGAACTCAAATTTCAAAAAACGGAACAACATTCGTTACTAAATACGCAAACACCAATGGTTTATTAATAGAATGATTTGCGCAGTTGAAAAGCTTGCCTCATAACAGCGGTCTGCAAAAACAAATATTCAGCATTCATATCATAGCTCCACGTAAAAAGTCATTATTTTTACAAACATTAATTAGTTTGTACAAAACATAACTCGATAGTTATTTGTCGATTTTAATAGCCTTATCTGCACAACGCTACTGATAACGGAAAAAGTATGTTATTAAAATAATGCTTGCACAATATGACAACAAACAATTGGAATGAGCAAGTACATGCATTGATATAATGAATTGCTGGTGGTAGAAATTACATTAATTATATCGCCCTAAAAATACTGTCGACAAACAGCGGTCGTCGACATTGATATGGACAGGACATTGCCATGCTCACAGGGTCGCCGCATATTAAATATTTATTTATTTATGTAGACGCACAGAAATATGACTCAAAGATTTCTAATAGTAACGAAAAGTAAAAGGCATTGCTTTTTTCTAAAAGAAATTTCGTCTAGAAGAGCTGAGAGATAAGAATTTGAGGTAGAATGTCAAAAATGCAAGCCGATATTTTCAGTTGCGGTTCTTATGTTCTGAAATGCACTATGGCAATGTAAATAATTTTCTGACTTAACACAACGTTTTGTTGATTGAGGATAAATTAATGATTACGGTCTCTAAATAGCGGGCTTCTAAGTTCTACGACCAAATGAAGCACTGAGCCTGTCCAGATGCATTAATTTTTATTATCCAAAGATAGTCTGAAAGATACGTCCATAGACTGCTTGCATATTTTTTTTTACTCTGCTTTTATCCTGCTAATATTATAAACGTGAAAGTTTGTTTCGATGTATGGATGGATGGATGGATTTGTTACTCAATCACGCAAAAACCCTTTGAACGTATTTGGAAGAAATTTGGTACACAGATAGTTTATAACCTGGATTAACACACAGGATATTTTTTATCCCGATTTTTTGTTCCTGTGGGAGAATTTTCAAGTTTTAGCGGGTGAAATTCTGGGTTAAGCTCGCCTTTGTACATAACTTACCCTTATGTGAAATGTTATTTTAATTATATGTGTGTACAATAAAGAATAAGAAGCCGCTGGCAACAGCTAGTGTTTCAAGTTCAAGCAGGTAATATGCACAGACCTGTCCATCGGTGATGTGTCTCACGTTGATCTTGAGGAAGCGCTGCGGCGCAGTGCTGCTTGTGGTGCTGCTTGCCTCAGGGGACCCTGGCCGTAAGCTGTCCAGCATCTCTGTAATAGAAGCAAATTTAAATCTATGACGTGATGATGCCTTGAAGAAAAACAAAGACATGGCTTGGTGAAACCATTCGTGAACTCCCAAATTGCTTGTGATTCTTTAACTACAATAACTACAACCGATATTTTTTATTTAGCTTGATAAAATCATCAAATGAGTCCTCCCACCCAGAGCAGAGCAGAACAGGAGGGACTGTCAGACTTTTACTGACTAAAATCCACAGTGTTCTTCAATAGCCCTTTACGTTCCAGAGTCGTAGTGTAAACAGTGTAGCTCGTTATTCCCGCGACCCCGGCAGGCTTTGGGCCTCCAAGGGGGGCCGTCATTGTGCTGACAGCTCTTTAGACCCTATCATAGAAATAGACGTGAGTGTGGACAGAACGTTACATTGAATTGCAATTTAGGTAATTGTCTCAGAAAATTAGGGTTATCCCAAACAAGTTGTTATTGTTCAATTGTCTTTATTCGCGTGACCGTATCTATGTAGGTACTCTAATCAAGTCTCTACAGATGTTGTTACATCGAAAGATCCATTAAAATGACGTCAGGACGCGTGTCTACAGATTTTCCGCATTGTTTGAAACATAATACGTTATCTAGATCAGGATTAAAACTTCTTTTTCCTTTGTTTCTCTCTAGGACACATACAACATACAAATATTTTTGTTATTAGGTCTCTGAACTCACATAATTCGCGAATCACGTTTCGCATTTTATTACATTTAACCATGAGAAGGCAGAAGGCTAGGTATAAATAGCGGTTATTAGTCTAATTTGCTGAGAATTGTTAGGGTAGGATTGTAGTTCGCAAGTCCGAGGTAAATCGTCTGTCATGGCTGTGCCTTCGATGCATTTATTCTTTCCATCATCAGTCATTGAGATTGACAGTGACAGCCCGCCTACATTGAATACATAAACCTATTTAAATTGCATAAACATGGTTATGCTGTACTTTATTGTCTGCGAGGATTTCAAGACAGATCTGTGTCATAGTGAATGTTTGTTTGTGGCATGCCATGAGCCATATTCAAGGTAGGTATAGTCTGGCAGCATGAAACTACCTCAAACTGTCAAATTATCTGTAATAGATTTTCAATTTTATGACAAAAGCACAAGGTTCATTTTCGATTGGGCAAAGACAGATTCGGGTAGAATGATGTGTAGGTCTGTACATTCATCTCGAGGTAAATTAACCTAACCATAAGATATTACATTTATGGAACATTTTTATAATTTATAATGATTTTGTTTTCAATACATTATTAAAGACTTAACCCATTCAGAGTGCTTTCTGTGGTTGATTAGTTACTGTGCTATCGCAACTACTATAAACTTAATTGCTTCAAATGTTTATTGCGCAAGATTGCATATGATTAGTTTAATGTTGTAGTTTTTGATACAATCATTCTTATTAATAGATAGCTTTAGGTTTTCCGTATATGTAACTAGGTAGAAAAATAAATACGTAATAAATTGGTTTTAGCCATAAAAGCCGCAGGATTGCTAGGTACTACTTTCGTTATTATAGGGAATCTCATACCACAATAAAAGTTTAAAAGATTTATGGAACAACGTTGTGCGTCGTTAAAAATATTGCAAACACTTGTTAGCGTCGATAACGAGTTGAGTTTAACGTGATCTGCTGATAACAGATCGCCGTGGTTTCATAATTCATCCACAACTCTACGTATTGTATGTTCAGTCAATACTTACGTATATCAGAACAATCTATCGATTTTCCATAGTTTTTGGCTTCATGAAACATTATTTTCATACCTTTTTCGTTGGCAGGCTCGCTCGGCGGGCCCTGGGTCGACTCAGATGTGTTATCGCCGCTCTCCGACGGCCCATCAGAGTCTTTATCACCATCTGGAAACCGACACACCACTTGTTATGTACACCTGTTTGTTTACGTACACGTCACGCGAGCCGGTCGCCGCGACGTTCAACAATATAGTAATACAAGAAACAGCACGAAAACACACCGTGATACCACCGCTTCAGGAATTCAAAACTGAACATTATCGAGCTGAACCGACACTAGGTCCATATCGGCACAATTATCGGTTGTGATAAACCGAATCCATTATTATCTTGGCGCCTGTCGGCCAAGTGGTGAAGCCGTGTGTCCGCGGAATTGACTCCAAAGTGGCGTAATTAGAATTGTGGGACGAAACGTAATTTAGTGACAAATTAAAATAGAATGAGTGAGCGCAATGCGTTCGCTCGATGTGGCGGCCGCGGCAATACTCCGGCGCGACCAATGTTGTAACTTTTGTTTGCCGCTTGCCGTGCAAATAGGAGAAAAAATTGCAATGCATGAATGAATAACACCAAGGCTGAATGTTATTGTTTTGTTTCACGCTTTGACAATGCAGCCTCTTGTATTATCCTCTTGTCTATTTTCCCTGCCCATCTACTAGTATCATCTCAGTATCAGCATATAAACTGTGGTACCTACGTAGCATCCACATGCTTCAATTTAAATGTAATTGATAAACGTAGGAAATGGCCATGTGTTGTTGAGTAACAATAGGAACATGTGACGAGCGTGGAAAAATTTGAATTAGGTACAGCCGACGTCAAGACGTTATTGAATTCAAAATAAATAACTGCATTAGAAATTCAGATTAGCGTCTGACAGACCTACTAGATATTTCCTGAACACGAATTACAAACATCAGAATTAGCATGAGTTAGTGTTTATTACATGTCTAGAACACATAAACAGAATAAAACGATTTTGGCAGAAACTACATCGATGCCATGAGGACGTACCAACCTTCAAAGATATACGTTCTGATAGCTGGAACCGCCATAAATATTATTTTTAAATGAAATTAGTTTTGATTTAAAACATAAGCTCCTTCAATCACAGATAAAACCACAAGATAAATATTTGAATGAAATTATTTGGAGGTTTTGTATCATACATTAAATTGATTAAACCGAGTCCTATGTTATTTACATTGTAGATAAATGTCAAATTACTTTCATTACCTTATAACGATTTAATTTACACTCACTTATGTACAAAGTGATATTAAAACTGTATTAAAGTTAATATTAACGCAAGACATATTATGAATGTTAATAAATAAGGTACAAGACGAAAAGCAATACTTTCGGTGCCGTACTTGCTAAATAATTGTACAATATCGAAGGCCGAGTTTCATAAGATGCATTTTCTCATTAAAATGGTCGGTCACTATTGCACAGATTACATAGAAATTCATCGTTGACCTAGCGGTGGCTTCGACGTCTATTTTTCCATTTGCAACCCTTTATTTGTCTTTCTTATATTTTAAGTACCAAATAAGGTACATATCTCTCAGGTTCTAAAACATAAAACTCACTTTAATTTATACATACTTAAGGATTAGTGTATGCGATGCGTATATCTACGCAATCTTCAGCCTTATTAGGCTTGTTATTGTGTAAATGTGCTTAAGCAAAATAAAAAGGTAAAAAATGGTAAAATTATTAGTTGTATTTAAACCAGAAAAGTTCGAGCGCTGCAACAGGACGCTTACACTGGTGCTACATGACGCCTACGCCGCATATAAGCGACGGTTTCGCGAGGCTTACACTACACTACGACTATTACGCCCCTGTTTTATCCGCCCACGCGTCTGTTACGCGACGCCTACGCAGCTGTTTCGAAACGCTTACGCGGCTTTACAAAGAACGACATTTAAGGAAAAGGTCTACGCAAGAAGGCATGTATGAAACATACGTCAGCTGATTATTTGTCTAAGCTTACAACTCGCTATTAAAATTTGTAAACAAGAAACCGGTTGGTTGCCATGTTTCTAAGGCATGTGATATTAAATTCAGCATTATTGCACTAGGTTTATTTAACAAATTTAAAATAAAATAATCGAATAGAAGACTTCGAGACACTTCATTTGCTAGACAGTTAGACTTCTTTTATCTAAGAAGTATTAAAATAATTTTTATTTTCTGATATATCACCTGAATTTTATATATCTAAGTAAGTAAATAGGTAAATAAGTAAGTAATAAAGTCAATATTCCACGTCTATATTGCTATAAAGTAACGAAATATTTATCTAGTGTTGAAAAATTAGAATTAAAAAATGTTAACCTGTATCTAAGTAAACATTATTCAAATTTTGTTTTGTCTAAGTAATATTTACTTATTCTTATTTTCCCTTAACATTACTTTTTCTACAAAATATTGCCTCACCTTTTTTTTCTGGCAAATAAAAAAAACAAGTACCTAAGTCTTGTAATAAACTAAATACAGAACATGTACTTTACATTGCTAAAGTTTCACAGACCAATGCTGGAAAACTGTAACTTCATGGAATGTCTGCACATTATTAATTAAAGAAAAACAACTTTCCACTTTAGTGTTTGCTCAAAATCAAATATTCAAGTCTCAGACTACAAACGATTAACGATACAACCGTGCGGGCTACACTGCGTCGCTGCTGCATTTTTAATGTAAAATGTTTCTTTATCGACAATTATTTTTGAAAATGTGAAAAATGAAAATGTGTTCTGTGTAAACATACTGTAACCTTTGCACGACCTTACCCCGCCCGTAACTGAGAAATTTAACGGTGCTTTCATGTTATTACGTTGCCTTGCTATACATACGTTCGGATACGTAAGATTCGACACAGCCGTGCGGCAAAATATTCATTGGATTTTACCGCCCGACCTGTGCCGTATTGGGAACAAATGTGTAGCATCCCTTATGGCACTCTGACACGCTTGTAATGTAGTAGTTGCGATTTGAACACTACATTAGGAAATGAGGAGAACTGAACAATGCGCAACGATACATCTTGTAACAATTCACCTATTTCTGTTTTAAAGAGAATCTTGGGTACATTAACATGCTCGATTGTCGGAAGCATCCGCCTGTAATGTTATCGACTGCTCAAATTCTAATCTTGAATGGCAATTGCTTCAGTGAGGGTACTCCACCTACCATAAACACATATCAATGTGTAAATTGTTAGAATGGAATTAATTATTGCGTGTGCACAGAGGCGAATAAATCATTGTTTTGCTTCTGCATCGTATGCTAATTGATAATATTATTCAGTGTTTACATGTAAGAGTGTTTGTTTTGATAGTATACTTATAGGCGGCTGTCACAATGGTACGTGAAGCTTCAGAAAATATTTGGCTACATTACCTACGTACTAATTTGTATTGATAAAATAAATAAAAAATACTGTTTTATTTTACGAGAAACCTGTTAAAGAAAGATAAATATATATTTATTTGTAAAAACATGAGTAGTTAACAGGTTATTGTACTCAACACTGAAAAACATTTACAGCTTTACTACAAAAACTTAAACATCTGTTGAACACTTGTCTAAAAAAAGTGTGACTGCATAATCGACCTTATTTCAACGTCATAATCTGACATTTTTTTAGACAAGTGTTCAACAGATGTTTAAAAGTTTTTGTGGTACGACGGTTACTGTCGGAACAAAATCGGAATGCAAACAAACGAATATGAACCCTGAAAAAAGAAAACAGCTGTTCATCAACTGTTCTCAAAATTTCGATGATTTGCATATTTTCGATTTCAGGGTTGACCGCATGGCAAAAGCTGTTCATAATGACAATAATAACCTTTTCAAACATTTCTTGTGAAGATAAACTAAGGGTTGTATTTATGCTTAAGCATTTTTCATAACATTAAAAGCCACGGATTTCCGCAAAGGTCCTCATTTTATAACTTTTCTTTGTATTGATCAGTAAGACATGCGATACGGAAAGAACTTGTTTGTAAGGCGACCATAATAAATTCCTACATTTATAAAACAATCAGGCATGACTCAATCGCATATTTATGATAATTTTGTTTGTAATTGGAAATTAGCGGGAACTCATATTCATAAGAAAGAAAAGTTTTTTATTATTGTGCTTTTTTAGAAGGCTATTATATATTTTTCAAAAATGTTTTTTTATTTTACCTTTTCAGTGGGTTTTGTGTGATTGCGTAAACAATTCACAAATGATATGTAATAGCAACAATCGCGGATGATTTGCTGTTATCTGCAGGATCTCATCATCCTGGTGATATGGGACCATTTGGAAAATACATAACCTTTCAAACAAGCGTCTTTGAGAAATCAGGAGACATATAAAAAATATTTCGAATCCTCTTTTTTTAAGTCGGTTTTGGTTTCTATTTGAGTTCATTACAGATGTTTAAATATAGCTAGATATTTAACAATTTAAAAAAAAAAAACAAGTTCTACCCTCAGAACAATAACTAAAGCATAGAAGGAAGCTAAATTTAACTAATATAGTCGTCTCTGTTTTCTTATACACTCATAACAGCATTAGAGAGAGACAGATGTAGGTTGCTCAAAATGAAAATCGTCACAAGTAAACGTCAATTTGGATACCTTGGCTACCTTTATAGTACTAAGTTTAAAAGCTACATGACGTGTAAGGTTTTTATCTATGACTTTGTTCATCGCATTTTTTTCGTATAATGCATATGGGCGCATGTCAGTTGAATTGCTTCGTTGGTTTTACGTGTTTTTGTAAAAAAAATACAAAAATAACAGTGATTTAGTGTAAATCGCCAAGCTTAAAGATTAAATAATGTCCTGCATTATAGTGGGATGTAAATCTCATTCATCCCGCAAAGAAAATGATGCGGAAATCATAAGCTTCCATCGGTAAGTAATCAAAATATGGTACTTTTATCAGTTTTGCATTCTCATTTTATGTCATTTTACCATTATTTCAAATTATTTGAGCTAAGTGGACACGGTAGTGTTTCGAAATCAATATTTTATGCAATGAAATAGTTCGATTATATGGAAATTATAAATTTTAAATCGGCATATAAATTTTTGCAATAGTGCTTGCAAAAACAAACTATCGATACAATATCGATAAACTAGCGTCATCTAAATTATTACATTATTTTTCTTTACTCGTAGTTTTGGGAATGATTAAACATTTTAGAGTTAAATACCTACGGTCTTGTGCGCGAATCGTACGTATGAGTAACGAAATGACAGTGTCAAAAATCCGTGTGGCTCATGGTGTAGGTAATAATTGAAACTCATGTGTGGCTGTAATGGGGAAGGCAAGTGTCAAAGTGACAAGCTCAGTGACAAGTGACAGTTTGCTCCCAAAAGAACAGTCAAATCAAAGGAATTTTCTGAAAAAAAAAACGATTTAATGATCTAAAATGACTAGATGTTGTGTAATAAGCTGTAAAAATAATGGAACATATGAATTTCCGACAATTCACACTATCAAGAAATAATGGGTAGCTGCTGTGACTGCCTTGAGAACAAAAATTGTAATATAACTGAGGAAAAGCTATATAATAAACAAATATCCACCCTTGCGAAGCCGAGACAGGCCGTTAGTTGAGTTTATTAATGAAATTCTATGATTATACCATAACTAAACAATCGAATACACTTTTCAAAATAATATCTACTTTTCTATTGGAGGTTAAGTACCAGTATTACATCGCTCTATAAATCATGAAATGGTTTGTCTGGCGGAAGAATTATCTCCTGGAACGAGTTTTGTGATAGTTGTGGTGTTAAGAAATTAAATTTATTGTGATATTTCTCTAATCTAAATAGTTAAAAGGGGTAAAATTACTGATTCAAAACATTATGATATTTTATCAAAATAGAAAGTCAGAAGCAGCATTATATTCTTGGTAGAGGAGAGGACAGGTAAAACATACCGAAATTCAAAAATTTAAACCTCAAATACAAGTAATCGTGGATTTAATACGGTAAAATCAAATTTATAACCACTCAATTAAATCACTTTTTTTCCTGTTGTAGATGCACCGCGGCGTCTTAATTCTTCTTTTAGTATATGCACTTGCATTGACGAATAATTTTCCATATTTCTTTTGTATTTAAACTCAATTTTTATTACAATAAATCTTGTTTGTTTTTTGTGCAAGGTTGACAGTAATCTGACGTAGGGACCAACTATCGCAGCGCCATCTACGATTAGCTTTGAGTTGCCATCCCCATTCTTTTTTGGCATTTTCAGATTTCCGTCCGATGTTGATATGAGACAAAAATGGATTAACGCTATTGCACGTTACAACTGGGAATGGAAAAAACAACATCGTATTTGTTCCAAACATTTCAGCGATGACTGCTTTATTAACATTGGACATAAGTGGCGTAGGTTAAAAATAACTGCAGTGCCATCGTTACATCTGCGCAAGGAGAAATTTATGTCCACTGAGGTTAGTATTTTCATTTTATTTAGAATACTAATGTAGTTCTGGTGTGGGTTGTTTGGACCATCAAACCCTGATATCAGAGTTTTTAAACCGCCTGATTAGCCTCTGACGTGGTTTTTGTAACGACCACTGCCGTTGTGACAGCCCGAGATAGCTGACGGCTTAACGTGCTCTCCGAAGCAAGGAATCATTTTACTTTTCAGATAATCAGGTGATTCAGCTTGCATTGTCCTAAGCAATTGGGGAAATAGTCCCCACCAAGAATCGAACCCGGAACCTCAGAATCGTGAAGTGAATGCTCTGACCACTAGAACAAATATTTATAATACATCGGTAAACAAAACAATTTTTTTCCAGGTTAATAGCGGAGCTACATTTTCTAGTGAAGTTGCATCTACCAGTGGAGCTGTGTCCAGTACAACATCTGTCACGTCACCAAGTCGGCAACGATTGATTAATCGTGTAGTTCAGTTAGAACAGGATCTAGAAAGATTAAAAAAAGTTTCTAAACGTCGTTTGCTAAAAATTAATTCCTTGCAACAAAAAACAAAACGTTTAAAACATAAAAATAAGAATTTAAACTCTAGATTAATAGAATTCTTAGAAAAAGAAAAAATTGAAAAAGAAAATATGCTTTTACTGGACTGTGTAAAAGACAATCCAGTGATTGAAAAATATTTATCCAAGCAACAGGGAGACAACACGCGTGAATACAGTTTAGAGCTGAAAAAATTCGCAGTTACTTTGAATTACCTATCACCGCGCGCATATGCTTACGTGCGTAATGAATTAAAAGATGTTTTGCCTCATCCGAAGACAATTTCTAAATGGTACCAATGTATTAACTGCAACCCGGGTTTCACAGAGGAAGCTTTTGACGCAATAAAAGAAAGAGTTAAATTTAATAGTGGCAAGCCTTTATATTGCGCATTGTCATTCGACGAAATGGCACTTCGTAAGTTAGTCGAATGGGATGGGAAAAATTATTTTGGGTATGTTAACATCGGATGTGATCTTGATTCACAGGATATACCGCTAGCAAGGGAAGCGTTGACATTCGTATTAACGGCTGTAAATGACACGTGGAAAATCCCTGTAGGATATTTTCTCATAGACTCCATCACAGGTGAACAGAAAGCCTCATTAGTACAGCAATGTCTAACATTGATAGAAAACACTGGGGCTAAAGTGGTTTCCCTTACTTTTGATGGTGCTGCAACTAATAAAGCCATGTGTAGTCATTTAGGCTGCGATATGAATGCACTTAATTATTCTGTAATTCAAAATGGTAACGAAGTTTGTTTGTGGCCAGATCCGTGTCATAACATTAAGTTATTACGTAACACATTTGGAGACAAGAAAGTTTTGATAGATAATCAAGGAAAAAAAATATCTTGGAACTATATTGAACTCTTACACAACCTGCAGAATAATGAAAGACTTCATTTAGGTACAAAATTAAGGGCAGATCACATTAATTACATAAAACAAAAAATGAAGGTTCGATTGGCCACACAACTACTCAGTGCGTCTGTTGCAGATGCCCTAGAATTTTGTAAAATGCTGGGAATTCCTGAGTTCGCTGATTGTGATGGCACTATTCAATTCATAAGAATATTTAATAATCTTTTCGATATTATGAACAGCAGAAACATGAGGGCAAAAGGATGGAAGCGGGCAATCGCCAAATTTAATATAGACGAAACTAAAATATTTTTTGTTGCTGCTGAAGAATACATAAAAAATCTTAAATTCTTAAATGGTTCTCTTGTAATCAATTCAAATAGGTCAACTGGCTTTCGGGGCTTTATAATTTGTATGAAATCTTTAATAGCCTTATATGATAAATATGTCGCCCCTGAAAACAGCATTATGAGGTATTTAAGTACCTACAAATTGAGTCAGGACCACATCGAATTGTTTTTCGGAGCTATCAGGTCAAAATGTGGTTTCAATAACAACCCTTCAGCTCGAATGTTCCGTGCTGCTTATAAAAGATTACTTGTGCACGCACAATTTAAAGATGGTACAACCGGTAATTGCGTACCATTAGAAAATGTAACAGTTCTCAATTATAGTGTTCAAAAATATAAAGAAATAATAAATTCGACCACTGGAAATAGTAGGCTTGTCGAACTTATAGATGTACCGAGTGCCATATTTGACCACGACTATGTTTTGAGCGCACCAACTTTGACGGAGTACGCAAATCACGTTGTACATTATGTAGCAGGTTTTGTAGTACGGAAAATAAAAAAAGAATTAAGCTGCGAAAAATGTGTCCAATCTTTGGAAAATAAAAACAGCCAAGCATCATTTTCCTTGATTTCTATTAAAGATAGAGGTGGACTCATAAAACCCTCCGATGGGGTTTGCAAAGTTTGTAAAATCGCTGAAAAAATACTTCGTGAATACGAAATTCGTGCAGGTTCCAAAGTTTTAGGACAACCTAAGTATTTTTTGTCAATGATAAATAAAATATCGCAAATATTGCTACCAATGTCAGTTTTTGATGATTTACTCGAACATTCATTCGATAATGATGTATTGGATGATCATAGAAATTTGTTGATTAAATTGATAAGTAAAGAATATTTAACAATTAGAATTCATTATATTGCAAAAGAATTATCTTCTCCTGTAGAAAAAGTAAGGACATTTCTAACAAAAACTATAATATTTAAAGGACAGTGATTTTAATTGTTTGTTACTCATTCCGGGGCCAATCGCTCTTTTAATAGTTATTTATGATACTAGTGCGGTAAGTTGGTTTTTACAAACGAGTAGAAAAATGTAAGCCCGAGCGAAGCCGAGGGCTTACCATAGTCACGAGTTTGTAAATACCAATTTCTGCACGTGTGTCATACAATGTTTTTCAACACATTTGCGAGAAAACAGTACAATATTTAAATAAAACAAACTTTTTCATTTGACTATTTTTAACAGCAAATTAAAATAACTGTTTTCTGCAATTTGCGCCTCATTCAAAATATCAGGTGGACTAGATTGCATACCTAATAATATCAGATTCCTCGCTTGAACTCATATTATTTTGTCTTTATAACAGTGGGAAAGTCGCAACATTTTTTGAAGTTTCTAATATGAAAATGGCGCGAACTTGCAAATGGCGCCACATGCACGTGGTGAAAAATTGAACTACATCTTTCGTCTCATTTACTCTTTAGTATTAAAGTGAGACAACGTATTGAGCAAAAGCGCTTCCAAGGAAGTTCGATCAGTCAGGTTGTTTATTCTCATAATGTGAAACTCTTTGGTGGAATTCTTATTTTTTTTTTAATGGAAATTAAAAAAAAACCGTAAAGAAAACGCACGGTGTTATACAACGGGGTGTGCCGTAAAATAGGTACTTAGGTGAGAGTACCTATTTTACCGCACGCTCCGTTGTATGGTGCGTAATTTTTAACTTTCGAACAATGTATACAGGGTTCGTAAATGCATTTTTCGAGCAAATGTGTTAAAAAATTATTTTAAGCATTTTCTTGGTAATTTCAATTTTTTAATAATGTATGCTGTTTATAAATAAATATGTTGGTCAGACAGAAGTGAGTTCTTTATTTCACCTTAGCATATTTAGAATTATTGCCATGGAGCGATACCATAAACTAAGAAGTCGATATCGGTATTTATTTTATACATAGTCACATCACTAGCTAATACCTCTTTTGCCTATGACAGCGTACACTTCAAATGTTGTAAAGCGCCTTCTATGCTTTAGTTATTGTTCTGAGGTTCTACCCGAATAAACTCAGACTTGTCACATTTTCATAAAGAAATCTTCTGAAAAGTATAATTTTAGAACTTCAAAAGTCTATGAAGTGGAAAACTCATAAATAGACGAAGCATTATTTACGTTGACTTTATAAATAACACTCCTTTCTATTTTGGTTTCATCGCGTGTAGGTATGCGATATTTTATTTTAAACTGAGGCTCTAACACTATTTCCATGTACTTTACCGTACTTTGCACTTGAAGCATATTACAGCGTAATAGTACATTATGATATAAGTGCGGTAAGTTGATCATTACAGCAGAGGCGATATTGGTAGCACAAGCAGTAAGGCGAGTGCTTTAAGAAAGCAGAGGCTGTAATTATCAAACCGCACGTATGTCATACGACGTTTTATAACACATTTGTGAGTAAATAAATAAAATCATTACATCGAAAAGGAAAAGCAAGCTGAATAATATTTACTTTTTCACAAATTAGCGATGCGCGCGCACCAGCATCTTTTGTTTATGGCAAAGGCACAAAAAACAGCCAGTATTACTAATAAAGTAAATTAATTCTTTTGTGGTTTTATTACAGATAAATGGTTGTAACTAATTGTCAAAATTAATTAAATTAAAGAATAAAATGTTTATTTATTATATTTCATCTCCCAAATTTAATTTTAAAAATAAAATGTTGGCCGCTTTTCTGACATAAAAACTCTTTGCTAAGATTTAAAAAAGTACCGTTCGTTTTAGACGGAGCATCTTGATAAACCGTGCGATTTACTTTACCATTACCGCACTAGTGCGTTTTACTTTACCATTACGCACTAGTGCGTAATAGTATACATTACGATACTGAAATAGGTGCAGTAAGAGACCTTTTACGAGCAAATGTGTTATAAATTATAATTATGGAAAATGAAAAAGCGCCTCTAGTGTACTACTGAGATGTCACAGGACCTCACAAGACTGACTAGATTGGCGGAGACCTCTCGCTTCTGGCTTTGATCGAGGCCATGAAGGGGGACGAGACGGAGTGGGAAACGGTCGCCTCCTTCTGCGAAGCAGTCATTCTCGCGAAGGAGGAGGCGGGCCGCATGAGGGAGAGGGATGGCGTCCTCCTTCTACCCTAGCCGCAGTGGTAGACGCCCACGACGACGGACGTCGGCAGAAGATCTTCGGCCACCGCAGGCGCGGGCATGCGGGCGGCGAGTAATGGGCGACTCGTTGTCCGACCATGCCTGGGTCGGACCGCGCGTTGTGTTCCACGCGCGCCTCATAGAGTGTCAGCATGATGACGGGGCCCCCTTTTAGAGGGTCAAAGCCTGCCGGGGTCGCGGCACTTCAAATAACCGTGACCCTGGAACGTAAAGGGCTATTGAAGGACACCGTGGATTTTAGTCAGTATGAGTCTGACAGTCTCTCCCGCCGTACCCTGGGTGGGAGGACTCATTCGACGAGTTTACCACGTAAAAAAAAAGTTGTGCTGAGCTTCTGGTCTGAATAATAATAATTCACAAAATACAAAATTTGTTTCAGTGAAAACTAGCTTCAGCGACTGTAGGTAACATACCTATCTAGCTTTTAGAAATTAGAAAGCAATGGCGCCATCACAACAAATATTAATAGCGCCGTCATCCAGAAACAATAAAACTTTCGCTTTTAAAGGAGTGGTGTTAGATGTCTGTGCTGTGAAGAAAATAGATGTCTATCTATTTATTTTTACTGAACAATAGTCCACCTAATTGAAATCACTCCAAAATATGACAAACTGTCAGCCATATGACGCAAGTCACGTAGTTGCCATAGTATAAAGAGGGGAAGGGAAGTAGGTTATCTCCGGCCCAATCCGCGATATAATTGCCTACTGCCTGAGGGTTGTAACTTTTAGCTACATTTAATTCGGTGCCTATAAATTGGCAAGGGTCGGTAAGTTGTATTTATATCCATAAGAGGTTAGCGTTAATTATGTTACACATTGTATACTACATAGTCAGTTTTTTGTTTTTTTTTTTAATCGGCGTAATGTAGGTAGTATTTTTACACATAAAAGACCATTATTTATTTTTAGTTAAAACAAACATAAATAATGCAATAATACCTATTGAATCACACAATACGTTCTCCTGCTATTATCACACATTTTTGATTCATTTAACGTTGCCGAAAAGTCTAGACGCGCGAACCTCGTGCAGACTTAACCCTGACTGGCGCTACTTGAATCCGCTCGAGATTTTGTTAAGTGTGCGTGCAGCGACGCATAAATACTATGGCGCACACATACAAGCCCCGCGCGGTGCGTTTGTATGAAGATAACCTACTTCCCTCTTTGTACTATGTAGTTGCTTTTCTTTAAGGACACAGCCTCGTGAGCAACTTTCAAACCTGTCCACAATAGTTTGAACTTTATACTTTGAACATTAAGGAAGCTTTCCCATGACGCGATGCGACGCAATCCGATCGACTCCAACTACAAGTGAAAATCATCGTTACTACCACGACATAACATAAACGTGCGATTGTCTACGGGTAGAAAACAAAACACGCCTACGTCAAGTCAATCGAGTTGCATCATTATATCGTAGTGGCAAGGACTATTTTCATTCGATTTTTTCTTTCGAAGGCTACAGGCTAGTTTTGACGCTGCATCAGCGCTGCGTCCGCGTCCTTTAGAGAATAGCACTGCAGGTCTACGATCAGCAACTGTGTAATATTTCTCTTTTCATTTAGAGTCTAGTTTCACTGTATCAGTCACGGAGTCCGGCCCAATTGAGCGCAAGATACCCGTGTGGCCTATCATCATCATCAGCCTATAATGTTCCCACTGCTGGGACACAGGCCTCCTCTCTGTGAGAGGGAGTGGGCCATAATCCACCACGCGGGCCTAGTGTGGGTTGGTAGATGTCACATGTCATCGAATTTTTTTTTTGGTTCTATAGGACATGCCGGTTTCCTCACGATGTTTTCCTTCATCGTTTTGAGAACAGTGGTGATGAAATAAATTGCACATAGTAATGCGCCTGGGGCGGGGTTCGAACCCACGACCTACAATTCGTAAGTCGGGACCGATACCACTGGGCCACCACTGCTCTCTGCTCTGTGGCCTATACGAGTAGTGCAGTTTAACGGCAGGTTCCCATCTCGGAGACGCTATACGCAGGGCCCCCGCTACCATATGTGCAATGTGTGCAATGCATACGGGCGCCATCCTTTAGGGGCGCCAAAGCCAAGGGCCCAGAAAAAAAAAAAATGAAAAAAAAATATCAAAAATAATTGTTAAAAGAAAAGTTGAGAACCTAACTAGGATTACTTTTAAGTACCTACTAAAGACTTCAAATATTTGATCTCACTTTTAGATTAAAACTTGAAGTCCGGAAACGTTAAACTTTTAGAGCTCACTGCGTTCCTCTATGAAGAATTGCCTTGTCCTATTCCAAAAAGCTAAAAAATTTCGCGCTCGCTTCGCTCGCGCTTGATCTAAGGTTGACCTTCGCTTTTCATGATCTCGCTTTTGATAGCTCATTTTTCAATAGCAAATGCTTATGTTACTTAATCTTGTATTGGTCTACAAAAAATGAAATTTGTCTTCTCTAACATGGTATGGAACTCTGGGTGTGAAGTTTGAGTAGCACTTGATGGTTTTTTTTTTGTGTTTAAGTTATGAAGCGCAGGGCACTGAATTTTAAAATACGCCACTGACCGACATACAATAAAAAAAAAAAGATAATTCAAAATGCCTTAAGGGGCGCCAAAATCCTTTTTTGCACACAGGCGCCAGTAGACCTTACGGGGGCCCTGGCTATACGGCACTGTTGACGCAGTGGCTGATGCGTATTGTGGGTTCGCTTCTCACATGGAACAAATATTTGTATAATCTACTAGTAGTTGTTCCGAGTCTGGTGGTTTGTGCATGTCAGTATGAATGTTCGTAAACGTACCCACGACCACGATACAGGAGAAATTTTTAGTGCTTTTTAATAAATTAAAATAAATCAACGAAAGTTTTCCTTCTATCTAAACTAATATTATAAAAAGGTAAAAATTGTATTTTTGAGTGTTTGTAATGATTAAACTCAAAAACTACTGTGTCGATTTAAAAAAATCACAATTAAAAAGCTACATTCAGCCTGAGTACATAACCTGGAACGTAGGCTATAAAATATAATATCATATCCACACGTGCGAAGCCGGGACGGGTTGCTAGTCAGACATAAAACGCAGATTCGTAAAATTGCGTGTAATAGAAACTGTATCATAATCTGCCCTGACGGTAGGACGCTAGTATCTTGTAAATCCTCACCTTTCCGTTTGTCGGGCACCAGGAGCGTCTGCCCCGGGAAGATGAACTGGGTGGCGAGCCTGTTCAGCTTGGTCAGCTCCGAAGGGGTGGTGTCGAACCGGGCCGCTAGCGATGTCAGGGTGTCGCGGTCGCGTACCTGAATAAAAATAAATTGATTAGTAGGTAGATAATTAACAATATTATACAACGTGTAACGCCAAAAGCGCGAAACCTCTCTTGGTAACTCAGCCCATGTTACTGAACAATTTTTGTCCTAAGACTTGGAAATTCGCAAAAAAATGGCTTTTCATACAGATGTGCCCGACCATTTCCACATTTTGCATGAAAAACCAATTTTTTTTTTTTTTTGAATTTCCAAAAGTCTTAGAACAAAATTTGTTCAGTAACATGGGGTGAGTGTTACTGAACAATTTTTGTTCTAAGACTTTTACCCCACGAGAGGTTTTGCGCTTTTGGCGTTACACATTTTACAGTACCTATAAATGTGCTGGCAGAAGTGGGTTTCTCAGTATTTTAGTCCCCAAACATCAAATATATCAAGTATGTTTCTATTATTCGCTTTTTAGAATTAGCCCGCCCAGTTGGTGTCAATAAGGGGTCGTACTCGTATCTTATAACCGAAGTTGTGTATTTCTTTTTATTTCAGTGCCTTTTTAATAAAAGGAATGTCATCAAGATCAGTGCATACAGGACGAAGTAATGCCTAAAAAGCATACACACAAGAACATTGTACCTCCTTCCTGCTCGCTTGAAGTCGGTACTATAGGTACACCTGTGCCTGATATTTAGAGGATTACAGCCAACAAGGAGTCAATGTGCCGATTTCCGTCTGTCTTTGCCCACACATTTTATTGGAACTAGCTGTTCCCCTAAGGTTTCACCATAGGGGAACAGCTAGCTGTCCGTCTCCTATTGGTCACAGCGTCTTTTATAGCCTATAGCCTTCCTGGATAAATAGACTTTCCAACACAAAAATATTTTTTCAATTCAAAAGAGTAGTTTCAGAGATTAGCGCGATCAACCAAACAAACTCTTCTGTTTTATAACAACAGTATAGATAAGAGGTAGAGGCTAGGTATGCCCGTTTACACCTTTAGGGAATATAAGATCCAGGCGTAATCTTATGCTTAAACAAAAAACATTCGTCAACAAAAAAAACTGGACGCTTCGAAAGGAAGAAAGGTCACAACCCTCGCGGGTCAAACGTAATAGTATTCTTGAAAACATGACAGTCAATTACCCCACATTTTCCCAGGAGAGCTTAGGATATAATACCGTCGGTATTTGAAAACGTGTGCCATTTTTATCGTAAACAAAATATAAATACTGTATTAAAATCTGTACTAGAGATAAATAATGTCTATCAACCTTTCTGAACCACTATTACATCACGCCTGTAGTGTCTCGAAAAGTTAAGCAGAAGTGTACAATTGTACATACAGGGTGGCCCAGGCCAGATGGATATAACTTTTTTTTAGGTAATCGGTTTTGGTACCTATTTGTATGTATCCGCCAGGATTTTTTTTTTAATTTATAATTTGAGTTTACGAAAAATCAGTCGATTTCAAGGAAAATAATTATTCTTGCATTGATATGAAATTAAATGCACTTCAATTTGCAGATCAGTCTGAATTGTTTTTTCTGAGAGAGTGCAATGTCCTAAGTAAGCACCTAAAATAAAAAAATAAATAGAATTAATCATTTTAAAAGTTAATAAAAAATCATGAAAACAATAAAAGTGGTGACATTTCAAAAATTAAAAAATAATCATATCTTGTAAGCGGGTGTCAAGCGATTTTTTTCTGGCGGGTACTATTTAATAGGTCCCTAAGTCGACTCCTAAAAAAAAATTATATCCATCTGGCCTGGACAACCCTGTATAGTAGTAATAAATGTTTTTTCTTTCTTTCTTTCTTAACTTCTTCTCATATTATAAATACGCCGAAAGTTTGTGATGGATGGACAAATAATAAGTTACTTTTTCACGCAAAAAAACTCTTAACGGATTTGCATGTTTGGTATGACAGGTAGTTTATAACCTGGATTAATTAACACAGAATAAACACATTTCTATCCCGAATTTTTGTTTCTGTGAGTTAATTCTCGAGTTGTAGCGGGCGAAACCACGGACAACAGCTAGTGTGTAATTTATGTTTCAGTCTCAAGAACTAGTAGCCAACCAAAACAAAACGACTGCGGTTTGCCAAACCTGATGGAAAAATGCAAGAAAGCAGGCAAGATGTTAAACTATCGAGATCAGTTTTTTCTACATCTCATGCTGATCAGGTTAATGCACGACGATGACCTACTGTCCATTCAATCGTGGGAACTGGATTATAATACAAGCGGCCGAAAGTGAAGGTATAGAAAACCTGACTTTTTCATACACCATTGTGTATCTTAGTTTTATACTACACCGCAAAACAAAATGCTAATGGGTGCATAGCACAGGGGTCATGAGGGTAAAACTCAAGACAAAAAGCAATGGCGGCAATGAGGAATGATTCGTCTCGGCTTTGTTAAGGTTTGTGATATTACACTCGTTGAAAAAATAGAAATAACATGTCTGTAAAGGTCAAACTAAGAAGAGCAGTTGGCAGATTGCTTCATTGCTTTCGACAGCGGATTTAGACAGTTTTTTCAGTAAACAATTTATGGAAATCCTGTATCTAAAGTACGCATTTGATATTCGATCATTGACAGTTCACACTGCAAGCGAGAGTTCTCTCAGTCTAATAATTCGTTTCTAGTTGTTAGTTCTGTTCGCTGATCGCTAATCATTGGCTGTAGGAGTACTTTGTCACTTACTTAGCCTTACAATATTGATAGGAGCTGTGTTATACTCGTAACATTAAATAAAGAAAATTACCGTATAAGGCATTGTTTTAATCGGTGGAGGGGGCGGTAGTCTCTTGGCATGCTCGTCTTCATCTGAAACAAATAAATAGACATTAAATAAACATTATTGATATCCATCAAACTGCATCTTTCATAGTACTATCACTCGTGCTCGACTGGGTACGAAACCACGACCCGATATCATCGGGCAACCGCTACTCTCATGGTATTTGACAAAATGTCAGAAAAACATATTGCGAAAACGCCTTACAAAATAGTAGAAGCGAGTTCATAGTCCGCAAATTGCTCAGCGCGCAATGTTCGGCGCTGCGTTGGTCAAGATTTCAAGGAAAATGTATGCAAAATGATTTATGATAATCGTAAAGGTTTCGATAACAGCACGCTTTTTATTGTTGCACAATTGATAGCAGTGATCGATTCTCAGTAATTTGATTACGGAAGGGAAGACTAAAGATTATTGTGGTATTTTACTGAAACGTGTGTTGGCAATCTAAAAGTCAGATGGATGGACAATTTTCAGATTGAATGTAGGTAAAAACTAGCTAAGACTAGCGCAGGCCAAGAAAATATAGCACTTAAGGGAGGAAACCCATAAGCAGAAGTGGGTGGAACAAACTGCCAATAAAAAATCTTTTACATATTTTAAACATTTATCGATTCGGTAATCATGGTATTAAAGCACAACTAGTAATAAATCTACATAAGATTGGAAACGATTAAACTCATAAATTGCCCAACAGTCTTGAACAACCGAGACTGCAAGTAAATAAATGATTCGCAATCAAAAACGATCGCACAGATCACGGTTGTATGCAAATAACAGCCCTTTAATCAATCACCAGTTCCAACTTGAACGAATATTTATTATACAAATAAAGAACACCATAATCATTATACCACTTGATTATCATAAATCAACTGTCAAAATTACATATCTTCAGCTAAAATTCTCATCCGTTCATCAGAATTTAATAAGCTTCTTCAGTTCGAACCAAATCAGTATTTGGCGTATAAAAAAGCACATAAAGATTTATTTGTAGTTTCGAAACCATAAATCAATATGATGATGGAATAAAAACGTACCAATAGAAACATAAACAGACAGTTTAGTGTTTCACAGCATATACTGGAGTTAATATATGTTTTAAAAGCCGGATGTCAGTTTATAATCGGTTTGTTTATTTAGAAAGAAAATATATCTCGATGCCAAGGATTGGTTCGCGACAAGCATGGATGATTCGACTACAAGATGCGGTGCCCTGCAGCCCGTCATACCACATTTCATAGGTACTGCAGGCAAACATTACGGCATCAAAGATCTAAGTTGACACACGTCATAGCAATCAGATCTAATTCATTAAAGTCACGGTATATTAAATAGTTGCTGAATTTCATAAAGTAAATAAAAAATGTCTGCAGAATATAATTTATTTAAACTGGAAATGAAGGCTATTCAGCATGAGAACTATTAACTATATTTTATACTCAGTCAGCGGACACATCCGTATGAACCTAACCTACGTTATTTTAAAATAACTGTAATATTTTTCAAAAGCGACTGCTATTTAATCCTGGCTCTTAAAATGTCTCCAGCTGTCGGAGCTATAAACCGTGAATGAAAATGTTGGAGGTCACAGCCTCCGAGACACGGTTTAGTGCAAGTTTTTTCCGTAGGTCGATTGACCAGTACGATAACCGAGGTAAGTAACTTGCTGCACGAATGTTTCGAATTCCTCATCGCCGTTAATATCAATAGTAGAATAAATATAATTATCAGTCTTGCACTGAGTTGTGATCAAGTTTGGAAAGTGTTGATGTAATTTAATAAATGAGCGTATAGTTTTTAAACAGTATATTTATTATCTATTCTATTTACACAATTGCAGAGGATGACGACAACATTTCACAAGAGAGTTTGCTCCCGAGCCGACGCGCGACGGCCGCACTAAACATAAACGCCAGCTTAGTAATGTGTGTTAATGAAAGGGTTAAAGTTTTAACATGGTTTTAATTTCGTCACAACACAACAATTTAATGTTGGTTTAAGTAGGGGTTGAGCAATGAATGGGCAATAAAACCGCTTCGTGTTGTCGGTTGCCGTACAAATGGACAAAGCTTTAATTAATGTTATTCTCTATTTGTTTTTGTTGTCACCCGTGGGAATATGTGCACTTTAATCGGAAACAATTATTTAATTAACAAAGATAATGAGGTTGTCCCTAGAGTTTCTCTTAAAGCAACACTATTATTCTAGTTGATGCGGTGCAAGGAAAAATAAATTCATGCATGCTGCAGTTATCAACCATTACATAATTTTATTTCGCTTGATCAAAATTTCAGAGAATCAGCAGTATGTTTGGTTAGTTGGCAATATTCTACATCTCATATTCAATAGAAGCAAGTTAACGAATTTTGATTAATCAGTTTAATAAAATGAATCGAATGACGTCTGACGACAAGTTTCCGGAATGCGTATGTCCAAAAGAGTCACAATTTATTTCGGTACAGAAGGACTTTAAAGCTATTTTTGTCTTGGTCCAGATAAAGAGAATTCAAGTTTTTGTTTACCTCTGTGTACAGCATCAAATCTGCCTTCGACCTTCGAGCGCAACGTTTCCAAGTCGAAAGGCGGCGAGAATCCATGGTCTACTGAACGACTTTTCGACCTGTAACATAAGAAATATATATTAGAAAAGATTCCTATCTATCAGATCATTACTTATGTTTTTCAGCTGAAAGTACAGCTCATCTTTATTAGCCATCGGAATTTCAATACAGTCATACACAGTTACTGGGGAATTCTAAAAGGAGTCCCAATGTTTTCCAATCATTATGTTTATCATCGAGGTATGCGCAGAGTTCGTAAACACACAGGTCAACGTACGTGTAATTGTCCACACTCCCAAAAGCTGGCGTCCCAAATAACTGTCGTGAGACTGATACAAATAGAATGAGCCCGACTCACCTACATACGACACCGGTGAGGGGTTGGCTAAATGCACCATATAAGCGCAATACATACGCAATATATGCTTCTATATACCCAGGTGTTCATTATGTAAATGGACGGAAATGTTGAATATTTACTCAAAATTACATACATATGCCTTGAATAAGTTTGTAAGAAAATACAACTGTCACATAATCTAGAAGTTTCCTTCGATTTAGGCATATTTAGATGAAATATAATATCAAAAGTATGCAAGGAAGTGTTATTATTTTTCATAGCCTGAGGTAGTCGTGCTAAATGAATTTCTTTGGCACTGGCTTTGCTAGTACACATTTCTGCATTAATTATTAGAACAACATTACTTAAGGTCAATCTTGTGTCTCCATTGAAGGCCGATCACTTACGTATGGTGTGAGTCATAAATTATAGCGAGATAGTGTTTGTTGTGCACTGCTCGCTCCAATGAATATTGATGGAATTACATAATTAGGTCAATGTTTACATACGGAGCGGTTCACAAATGAATTGAAAGAATTATTGTGGGGACAGGCTCTGACGTATAGGACAGAAAGTTGAAGTGGTCACTTAAGGTCCCAAAAACAACATTCGTCTTTTTCCACAGCTTATAAGTCAGGTATCGAACTCACATAGATGCAATAATAACATTCTGCATTAAATAACATAAATACTATTTAATAACTACAAACATATTGTATTAGGATCACCACTAGTAAAGTATTTATTGTACCTCCTGCTGCTTATTGGCAGTGCCATTTAATGAAACCTCTCTGATTTCAACAATTTACAACCTTATGCAAATATGTGCATAGGATTTTATTAATTAAACAAAACAAACACTGCAATACTAGGTGTAAATAAAAAAACCCCGAGCAAGTGATTGATGCAAAACATTAACGCTCGAAAGATATCTTTGTGCCTAATCTGTCGGCAAATCCATAAGATAACACTATAATTGTCGTGTTAACTGTAATCAAATTATTGATATCCTTACAAAGATGGTACTGATAATACTGTAACTAAGTAATTCAAGACGTGATTTATTTATGGGCTTGCCAATAGATTAGAATTAATCTAAAGTGCAAAATTGAAAATACCTCTTGAAAGACTGGTCGATGCTTTCTGCACTCCTGGACAGCTGCTGCGAAGCTCGCCTAGACCTGCATGCAACAGAGACCACGCTAGACACAGGCATACGCATGCAACATTAATGACCAGGCAACTCTAAATGAGCAATGTTTCTTATTCAAAAGAGAAACTAAAGTAGTTGTTGACTACTTCTGACATGAATTATTAGAATTGTCTGGACATTTAATAAGTATCCACTCTGATTGATCAAAGGAAAATTTCAAAAACGAGAAGCCACGGTGTAAATTTTACCGTTCTAAAAATAAAAGTAAATCAGAGTGGTAACTTACATAAAGTTAACGGTGCGGTTGGCAAACAAAAATATTTACGTAAAATTTTTATATACCAGCAAATAAAAAGTTAACCATATAAATGCCACATCGATCCATGCGATGGGTCGTTTTGCGAATCATGCAATGTGTAAATAATGACACGTAGTGAATAAATGTATGTGACACTGACATTACAGATATTTGTGCGAACAGTTTTTCTTTAAATATTTGTGACTTTATTTGCGACTGGAAATTACTTGACCTCATAACTTTGAAGAGACATCGCTGGATGACAACATCTCTCGACGCTGTGCCGATATTTAACATACATTCTCGTATTATACACCCGCGAAGAAAACTGTTTTAATACATATTGATATCTTTAAACGAGCAATTCTTGTATATATATTTATATACGAGTATAATCAGGATCTCGGAAACAGCTCCAAGGATTTTCATGAAAGTTACAGATAAGGGGTTTTTCGGCTCAAGGAATCGATTTATCAAGGTCCCAGGTTCGAGAAAAGCTCGGTTCACAAGATATAGACATTTTAAAAACCGAGCGAAGCTCGGTCAAGCAGATATTTTTATTTAAGAACAATCAAAAAATATCATGAGCGTCAAATATCTCCAAAATTAGAAACCAGAACCCATTGAAACCTTATAAAATATTGTTTTTCTGAAGCTGTAGATGTAGTACCTGCCTTGTGAAATTAAATTTGTTCCTACGTAATTACTGTCAAAGGCTTTGATAAATTAATTGAAGTCCTCAACGGCAACGGCAGGAATAGGGTTAGTGTAGGCCGCGCCGATCAAATTAACGTCAGGGTTAATGTGATCTATACCCATCAACTATAGGCTATCGATAAATACGTCAGCGTAACGTGATCATAAATATTTATTGGGGAGTAAATTGGAACTACTTTACATTGGTAAAGATTCGGCGGTTAATAGACGCGACTCTGGTAGAGAAAATCATCTCTATTTTATTTATACTCGCATTTGGCTGTTAATAAAGCTTTAACATGTGTTTGTGGTTTGTTGATTTACTGTCAAATTATTTTCGTTTTTTTGTCATGAATAATCAGTCCTGGGAGAGCAAAATGAGAATCGAATTACACCATGTCTCTTAATTACGAGGCTCACAGTAATCCGGTGCTAGGAGCCAATTACGTCAATAATTAGTGTTAATTTAAAGAAGACGTCTAAGTTTAAGCTTTGTATAAACGTGTTGCAAGCAGAGCGGAGCGCTCCACCGCGACCCCGCCCGGGGTTCGCCGGGGAGGAATACTCTGGCCGCTCGTGAACGAGCTTCTACGTTTCGGTTTTCCTTGGTTGTGTTTGCGGTTATCGAACAATGTAGTGGCTCTTCTTACATTGGTTGTTCCCCGGGCCGTGACAGCGAAACGAATGCGGGGAGCGCCGCCCTTGACACTGGGTGGGTGCCAAGCCACTCGCATATTTACTAACATCCGTGTCTGCCTGTCAAGATTTTTCGTAGCACTATTTACATAAATTACATGCTTGACACACGAACGTACCATTATTCAATATATTAAATTCTTTTCTAATCCAAGGGATCAAATATAAATAATACGAAACTACAATCAATCTTGAGCGACCCCGTTTGTGACATGATAATTACGAAATTAATCCGCTCTTCTACGTAATAAAATATTTTGGTTCTAAGTTCTTACCGCAGTAATACTCGTAGTCTAAAACATTTACAAGTCTTAAATTACATGAGTGTGAGCCAAATGTTTTAAATATGCGCGAAACTTGTAAATAGTGCGTCGCGTCGTCGTAGTATGTTTTCGTCGCTACAACAGTATCATACGCTCACGCAAGACACTAGGTAGTTGGTAGCTGTCTGTAACAAGTAACAAGATCTCTATGATCGGATACCGTGACAACCTTTTATGTAGAAGCCTTCGATGTATATAGCAATGTGTTGATTATATTACAGAAATCCTTATTATTTATGATGCTAATTGAGCATATTTTTCTCTATTTAACGATAATGGCTTTTCCGTATAAGCTAAGATATAAATACGAAGTTTATGGAAAGAAGGGGTCCATGCTGCGTGATGACTTTGAAGGAAAATGTCTGGCTGCCATTGTTTAGGTCGCCATTTTTTTCTGTAAATATTCTCAACTTCTCTTTCGCAACGTATATATAATTAGGTCACGATATAATTTTATTTCGATGACCCAGAATATTTTGATACTTAATAAATATATTATTTATGAATTTCTTTGATCCCCGCCTAAGAATATACCGCCCACTCATCTCAGGGCTGTCAAAAGGGAAAATTAACGATTTTCGCGGATGATTAAACAATAACACCTCGGTTATGTCGATGACATCATTGCCAATTCACCCACCGAGGGATTTAATCTAAATATATTTTTCCAAGAGACTTATCCTGAAGACTTATGGTGCCAACGTCGTAAATAGTTTCCAAACATATTTCAGCTTGACAAGGCCATGAAATGAGTTTGAAATAATTTGCTTTCAAACAATTATTTAACTAAGGGCGAAAAGAAAATAACATTTAATCAGCTGAGTTTTTCGGAAAAGAAACAGAATTTTAACCATGTTTTCTTATTTTCCAGTAATTTATTTAAAACAAATTCTTTTTCATGTTACTCCTGTAACTCCTTGAACTTATCTCATTCTTCCTATTGCATTATTCTGTGTAATGCACAAAGTACTGTTGATGTAAATACTTTGATTATAATTAAAGTCAAGGCGGAACGAAACTCAGGCCGGAAATAATTTTGGTACAAATGGCCGCGCAATTACAAAGTACGAACTAAATAAAACATAGTATGTACCGTGTAATCTCATTGCCTTCAAATTAGCATTTTTAATAACTAGTAGCAACGATACGTATCTATGAGACCAAAATGCAATTAATATGCACTAACAAACAACCAGTTGCTAATACGTATTAGAAACATCAGTCAACAACATCTCAGTATATTTTATGAAAGATGTAAATAAGATTCTATTTCAGTCATTGCCTTTGTGTTATTGTCAATAAATGCAAAAAAAAACAATAGCTCATGTTTTTTATAGCTAAAAGTCACGCTTACAATTAAGTAGTGACATTTTCCGGTGGTTACTTACGGGTTCGGTGACACGTTCAAACACTACGTCACTGCACTCCAATTTTGCCTTTATACGTCAACGACTTTTCCTAAAGACGTAAAGGCACATAAGACTATCGAACGATTAAGTGCATAATTGCTATTTTCAACTGTCATAAAAGTGGACTGGTGAGGAAGTAGCAGTAATCTACTAACCCATTCCGGCGAGGTCATTGTACTGTTGCTGTGGTTTTTAAATGTGAACATACGCGCGCAGACGCACGTACGAAGCACCAGTCAACGAAAGCACATCATTACAACTCGATATCGATCGAAACACATAAAAAATGACAAATTACAACATTATCACATTATCAGAATCGGAAATACAATTGAGATTTTGAATAAGTCTGTGACTAACAGTTTAAAGTGAGTTATTCTTCAGTGAAAGGTAATCGGCGTGAGAATTTTAAGTTATGGATTTATTAGTATTGTTGTATACAAACGTTAAGTGCTCGATTCAACGTCAAAGATTAATCTCGCAGATTTATTGATTGTTTATGAAATAAAGTGCGCTGATACATTGCGAGAGACTCTTAATTCTGAAATTATACCAAGTGGTGGGTTTCAGTGGCATAGAAACGACCCGTATCTGAACATGCTAGAAATAGATTAGCTTATTCCAGGAACTTTATGGCTTAACCTTAAATATCTTTGAATTATATGTATAGTCACCTAAGGTACAGTATTTCGGCGCTCCTTAGTAACGGGCTCATAGATCGATGCTGTATGACACAGTCAGGCGACAGACACCTTTTAGATACTACGTCAGCAGTGGGTGTGGCCTGCGCATGAGTTGCGCAAGCTCGCCCGTGATATCAATATGAAACTGCACGTGTTTATGTAGGTAAATAGGTACCTGCAATAGTACGATCTAACTTTTTAATATTATCATAATAAAAAACCTGTTTCATTAAATTCACACGCGCATAAATTTATTGAATTATTAAAATATATTACAATAGAATGTTAACATAGACGTCACTACTAAGTACTAAGTAATCTGAACGTTGGAAGTAGGTTGTATGATTATTTCATTAACACTGGGCTCCCGTAGTGAATTACAAGCAGTGCAGTTTCTGATTGAATGCAACGTTTCTAAAATAATATAAAAGTGTCCGTTGTTCACGGCCTCACCCCCGTAGCAGTCGAAAATTATCTCACGGAAACATAATATCGGGATAAAAGGAATTAATACATGCTATAAATTATATGCTTGCCATGTCCGTTCATCTATATTTTCGTGAAAGAGTAGCAATCATCCATCCATCCTACCTTACAAACTTTCACATTAATAAATAGCAGTAACAAATTAATGTTGAAATCTGATTTAAATCGTGTTGTCATGCAGCATGTTGTGTCATTCACAAGTGATTTCTTAATAATTTGATCCAGAGTAACAAGTAGGTGAAGTGAGAAGATTTATTATCTAAAACAGTGGGCCTCCCAATAGATCGTTAGATAAATTATCTTGAGTAGCCTCAACGCGTATGTCACAATTTGTTCTGAAATCACTGAAGCAAGCGTCTCGTTCAAAGTGGAGTAGTATGTATAGCCAACAGAGTATAACGAATTATTACCTACACAATTAAAAAACACTTAAAATGTGTTTGCGTTGCAGATTTGCAATATTAAATTACATTCATTATGAAACAGAATTAACAGATTGTAATACACGCATTGCAAGACGAAATAGAGAATCAGGTTTAAGGTTACTTTAGCAATAACTACAGCTGTGCAATGTGTTCAATTTGTGCTAGGGTCGACCAGGTCAGACATTTGCATTGTTTTTTGCACCTTTTCCTGCCCTATAAAAAGTAAACAGCACAATGACAGAACAACTGTGACCATACCAGTTCGTATTTAAATAATTATGTGGGTGAAATTATAAACAAACCAACCAATTTCAGTCACGGTGCCAATCATGTGTTAATTTATTAGTATGTTGAATTTTATTGGAAATTAATTAGCAGACATTCGATGAAAACAATTAATTTCAGTTTAATTTCACTGAAGCCAGAATTTCGTGGAAGCTTCATGATATTGAAGGTGCAAAAACGTTATTTTCTGAAATGGGTAACGTTTGACGTATTAATGTCTAGTCTCCCATGTAGAAGGTAACGCCATATCGTTGGCGGTCGGTGTTAAATGTTAGATGCTAGTTGACCCTAATGACTACAGTGGCCTTCTGTCGCTACACATACTTATACGTACGAGAACGCGACAACACCTTATTGAAAGACTGCTGCTCATGAGCGAGCACTACATTTAATATTGTCACTTCATATTAGGCACCGGCACACAATGCATTCAATGCATGATTTATATTAATATTCTTCTGTCTTCTTATCACATTCACACAAACTGGCATTAATTACAGTATAGACAATCATGAATACGTTTCAACAATCCGTTGCGAATTAATTTTGCTCGCTATTCGTAAATGTCGCTCTAACAAATCAGATGACTTCATCATATAACATGAGATTTCAGAACAATGAATAATAACAAATAGTAATGAATTTTAAACGCCATCCACACAATTGTATAAGACACTAATAGGCCTTGCCCACAATAAGGAACAGCCCAGAGTTGTCATCTTAAGACTTCAGTCAAATGAATCATGTCATGTAGTACTTATCTGGAGTTGTTAGCATTGTAGAAATGCGTTCTATTAATAACGTCATTAGTTTCATCAGCTACCGTTTGTTAAGCCGAGAAACGTCAGACCGTCATCAAGGAGCGAGGCGGCCCACCTGGCCAAGTGGGCAGAATCCGTCACACTGGACCTGTCAACGCCCATCCTCTAAGGCCGCGTTTATTTTCATTGTGTTACGCCAAGGGGATCATTAGTCGCGCTTTTTTGCTACTGAGACGTGCAATTTGTACTAAATTAGCTTAACAAATGAAATGTTTTCTACTTTCACTTCAGGTATTAGTCATGTTCATTCATGAATGCTCTTTTGCCAATGGTTTCTTGGCAGGAGCATAGTAACAGTTTTATGAAACAGACCCGGTATTCGCTTGAATTTAATGTTCATTTGCGATGTACGTTTGTCGTGAGGTGCGCAGTCGTCCATCAGACTCGTCCGTTAATTGCGGAGCTTACAATTAGTTGAGTACCATCCGCAAACGAGCGCAATTGGCGCAATGGGGAGGAAATGGACATCCATATCCTCGAACACCTATATTATACACACATAAACACTCATGTGATGAAGTACTAGTAGCACAAACAACTTCAGTTTGAAGTACTCAGTTTTATTTATAAGACTTGCTTCCTTTTCTATAGGTATTTCTACTTGAAAAGAACAACGAATAACTTTGATCAGATCAAAGGAATCTATCGTCGAACCATGTTTGCCACAGAAAATAACAATCGTGCGTATTATGTTAGCAACGTTCGCAAACCATTTTGTTGTTATTGTTTATTCAAATAAGATGTATTTGAATAAATACTTAATTTAATATTTCACCAAGGTCTAAATTGTAATCAATTTGTATACGTATTCCGTAATCATTTCTTGATAGCAAATTGCAGATATGGAAGAAATTAGCTGTGCAGAAAGCTCGTTTAACATATCGATTAACAAATAAGTTATCATGTGTGGATTGAAATAAAACGATTTTAAGTCTTGCATGACTCATTAAAATTAATTGCATCACTTGTCGCTTGAGCCGGTCTAAAAATGGTATGTTGTAGTCCGTGCACTAAACGACCGGAGATATCATGAAAACGTGACCGGCGACGATGATGGCCACAGGCCATTGAGATCGTTGGGAATTGATCGCGGCACTGATATTAAATAGTTCTGTTTCTGTTTAAATAGTATAGTATACTCAGATCAAATATATCGTTTATTTCGTACGCAAGAACTAAATTCTTATTCTAGGAGCGTAAAGACGCAGCACTAACCAGTAGAGCAAGTGAAAGTGTAAAGAAAGGAAGCAAATATTCGGTAACACAAGTGTAATGAATCGTAACGATTGCGGCCGCGGTTGTGGAACCGTGAACAAGTGGTAATGTGCAATAAAGTAAACACTTGTGCCACACATCTCGGCAAGCAGTGCATGAATGTGACCGTCCTTGTACAAGACAACATTGTCACGGTGCACCGGTGCCGACCGGGGCGACCGGACTGCGTACAACTGGGTCAGGTCTCTTTCCGCACCTCAGTCGGACGGAAGTGAGCATTTATATCAAACTAGAAACATTGAAATTGACACTCATCTGATAGTAACCACGAACACAAACTATGTAGAAAATTAAACAAACGTGCAGCCGGAATTAACTACTGCGTGTCTTCTTACTCCGGTTTGTTCTAACTTGATAAATAACTAAGATGCTAAATTGCTAAGGGAATAAGACTAATTATTCTTACAAACAAATTGTTCTGTACTTATCCTATTTCTCAACTGTCGGACAGCTTTTGTAACCACGAACAAATGACTAGAGGAATTTTCAGTGGTTTTCATTGTGTCGTAGCCACAAACCGTTACATTGAGCTTTATTTCCTACCGCTATTTGTGTGCATATGAACAACTTTGTCTGGTGACCCTGTGACACAGTAGATACAGGGTGTGGATCAGTGCAGTTGATACAATGGATGGATTGATGTGAATGCCATTTAGACCACATTTATTGCTACGACTTTTGCTTCCTTAATCCATTTGAATGCTACTTTATTCAAATAGACCCAAATCGGTGAAAATCCACCTATACAATGTCTGTAAATATCTAAAATCTATGTATTTAGATTTAGGCGAAATGGGCAAGCTATGTAAGTTTACTAGGATTAGACACGAGACATCAAAGTCGTGGCGATAATGGGATATCGACAGATTCGTGACGCCAACACATATAGTTCACGAATCACGATACGAAAATTATTTAAAACAATTTCCTGGAACAGAGTATTTGAAGCTTAGGTCAATGCCAAGGGAAACGGCACGTGGACACTAAAAGCTTCTCCGCATATTCATGAACATAAACGCATATAATTTTAATGCTGACACATGGCATGCTTGATAATCTGCGGTATGAGATTTACTGCGTCTTACATTTTGGTTATAGTTTGCATGCTTTGAACAAAGGAGTTTCGAGAGCTTTACGCCCATTTCTACATAATCTTACATCGCGCCTTGTAATCCTCAAATGCTTGGGCAGACCAGTACCTAATAGTACACTCATATTTCGTAAAATTTTAGCGACAGAGTGAAGTATGTTAAAGATAAATTTCCTGACGTAGTGGTCAAGTGTGCTTTTCTACACCAAAAAAGTTTGCTATACTTGTATGAAGACGTAGCTACAACTATCAAATGGCATTATTATGTTTTATATCTTGATGGGTTACTTGTATAGATTTATATGACAAGAATAAAATAACATTGGCGTGACCACGCGTGGAAATAAGGCTAGAGAAGGGGAGGGAAGTATCCCTGAAACCAATAAGGCGGCGACCATCTCGGTATGTTCCGTGAGCTAAGGATATTATATTGCAATATTGTTTAATAGCTTTTGTTGTTGAGAGCTGTATTCGCATATTTTGTAACTCCCTCGTGAACTGTGCATACATGCACCTATGAAAAAATGACAACGAGTACTGAATACGGATTGAAAGCGGGGCCGCATCTGCCCTAGTAAAACAGACGGCTAGCCATGAAATCATCATGTAATTGAAGTGATACGTAACTATACGAATATCAATACAGCAGAATGATAAATGAAACTGATTTGAATTAGCTAAACATGTTTTTGTGTGAGCAAGTCTGCTGGCAAAGTCTCAGTGGGCGTGGTCATTACGTCAGTCTTCTAGTCTGCAGATTATTGCCTCTGATACGCCTTAAAACAAATATTATTTACTTACGATACTATGTATTACCATATTTATAACATTAAGCACCGTAATAAAAAAATAGTTTCATATTGTATGTCGTGTTATTATACATAACAATTAAATGAGTAATGAAAGCTGTGTAGAAATTGCTTTTTAATATATTCTTTGTGTTAATTAGGATATTATTACGTGACTTTTAGCATAGGGAGATACTTACCTATTGTATACTGTCATCATCGGTTTTCCATCTCGTAAAATTTTAAAACAAAAACGCTCTACGTGTTTACTAGCTGGTAATAAAATTGAAAGAAACTCATTACAATTTTCTTTATTTTTACTACTATCGTCTGTGCCATTTGCACGGGATTTAATGTTCACATTTTTTTTTGTTTCCATCCAACATTGCGATTAGCATAATAATATAACAAAACCGCGTAAGAGTTAAAAATGTTAGTATGTTTTCTTCTATTGAATTTATTACGATACTAAAGTTGATACCAGACACTAAATTAACGAGTGAAAACATTTGAGAATCAATTTATTGCAAGCAAATAAAATAACGGTATTTTCTATGTAATGCATCACTGTACCAGATTATGTTGTAGCATTATCTGTAGAGTACTAATTAAATAATCGGGGACCATACATAAAAAAAAGATTCCGACGAATAGAGAACCTTTTCCTTTTTTTCGTCGGTTAAAAAACACAAAAAAAAACGTAAGAATGACTTTTCTTACGGCAAAAAAGTAAAGGAAATAAGAAACAAAGCCACCGAATTCCGAAAGAAAAGTTATTTTACAGGTTTTTTGGTTTTTTATGAGTAAATTTCTTTTTTATCATTGGTTAAGTTGATGCAAAATGATGCGCAGTGATATCATAACACAGTTGTGCGACAGTGGCGGGTGTGTGAATCTTCTGGTCGAGACAGCTACGAGACGCTCGTGTTTTTGTCGCAGGAATAGTTTTTAATAACAAACACATTGTGGCGACGCGACCGCGTGTACTTCTGGCCGCCAGCCAGCCTTTGTAATGTAAATCAAAATCTTTTTCAAGGTCCTTCCATTAAAGAAAAGAGAAAAAAAGACAAATATGCAGTCTTAGTCCAGCGCATTGCGTAAATTATGTCATGTTAACATTGTTAAAAAATTTATTGTGTTAGAAAAAATAAGTAATAACATAAACAGACAAATACAATCAATATTAAAATTCCTTGTCTAAAAATTAAGCTTGCGATGCTTAATAAGGAAAATTAACAAATAGCCCAGTCAACGAATGCTCAAAAAAAGCTATTGAGGGAAAGTTTTGGAACACAATTTTTGACTACGTAACTTTGTTTGGACAAGTTAGGAGGTGAACATATCAAAAGTCCCTAGCCCTTGAGCTTTGGGGGAGGGGGGGGGGGGGGGGTTGAAAGGTGCGAGATTTTGCTTTTTGTTTATATCTCGGAAACCATGCGTCCTAGCGGCTTAGCATGAATGCACGAAAAAAAAGCAAAATAAATTTCCCGTAAGGTTTATTCAGTGAGCATTTCGATATCTTGTATAGTTTTCGAGGTATCTGCTCAGCTCAATATCAAGATGCAGGTTTCACTTGGCTTTGTTCATCGTAGGTGGTGAGGGAAGGGTTTGAAATGAAAAGACTGCTGCTGCTTTCTGGGTCTTTGGCGATATCAAATACATCTTTCCAAATGTGAAAAGTTAAAAATGATTTTTCCCAAATTACAGACATTCAAGAGCAGATATCTGTAAAACTATACAAGATATCGAAATGCTCACTGAATAAAACTTATGGGGAATTTATTCAGCTTTTATTTTGTCCCGACGTGTTATGCTGCTAGGACGCATGGTTTCCAAGATATAAGCGAAAAACCAAAAATTGGTACCTTAAACCACCCCCCTCTCCCCCAAAGCTCAAGGGCTACGGGCGGGGACTTTTGATATTATGTTCACCTCCTAACTAGTCCGAACAAAGTTGCGTATTCAAAAATTGTGTTCCAACTGTTCCAAGACTATCCCTCTATAATTGTTCGTTGACTGGACTAAAAACCAACAGTTATTGTTTATGAAACCTTATACATATTAATGTAGAAACAGATGCTATTTTATTTATCCTTGTAATTCCTCTAAACTTTTAACGCTCGGAATACTGCCTTTCTATATCTCGATCTATCAGAAATAAATACTTACTTTGTCATTCATTAGATCTGATGTCTTTTTTTTTTTCAAATATCTTTCACACATAATCTTGTAGTCATTCAAAACATTTAGTGTCGCCGCACACGAGCCACTCGCGATCTTTGAAGACCTATCCATAGATACCCCACACGTATGGGTTTGGTGAAGCTTGAGTTTCAATTCTAAGTATGGGGAACCTCAAAAAAATATTTTTTTTTCATTTTTGTGTGAAAATCCTAATGCGGTTCACATAATACATCTACTTACCAAGTTTCAACAGGATAGCTTTTATACTTTCGAAAAAAAAGTGGCTGTGGCATACGGACGGACAGACAGAAAGACAGACAGACACAAATAGAGCGGGCATTGGGAAGATTGTCATACAAAATTGTTGATGCCATGCGTCAGTAGCACAATCTAAGCGTTGCATAGCAACGCGACTACTAAACTGAGGGATTTTTTACCTATTGGTAAAAAGTTTTGGATCACAAATTTCTTCGCGATGTCCCGTCTATTGCTCGTATATGTATAGTTTAATGTCTTTGGACAGACATGACGAATCTACAATGGTGCCGTTTTTGACATTTGGCTACGAAACCCTAAAAAAGCCCTGGGTCTGTGAACGGTGAAGAGGAAATTTGGAAAATCCAACAATTCTCATCTCGACCGGTTAGTAAGTTAAATTACCAAAAGGGACTTTACAAGTTATAAATAATCACTTCTTTATGATAAATACCGCAATTTTTTGAACTTTAATAAAATAACATTAGCATATGAGTCACAAAATTCCACAAATAATGTTCTTGTTTGTTGGGTGAGCAGAAATCGATTAAATATTGAATTATATGGCACTGAACTTTTAAGATAAATAATTGATTATAGTTTAATTATTTTACTTATTTTTATTTTTAATTTGTCTTCGGCGTCACCGTCGTAATGTTTATTTGTTGACGGCGGCAAAATTGGCATTTTTCCAAAATTCCTTAACATGCATTAAGACGGACACACGGATCGTTTATAATGCAGTGCTAAGAAGTTTATTACATGTTTGAAATGTTCAATTCTTGTAGGTATTATACCTACAAATGTAGGTTTTATACCTAAAATAATATACATTTTATAAGAGTTTGGAGTACGTTCTTGTGTGCTGCACAAAAATAGGTAAGTACCCCGTTTGACGTTTGAAGTTTTCCTAACATAAAGTTCTTAATAAAATCTCCATGGAACATTAAACCGAGAATATCTTGACGGAGATATATTAATCATTGCCTTAATGCTTCATAAACACTTGCGAGAAATAATATCTAATTATAATTTTGCATTTGCAAATACTAATATAAGCCATGTGTTGAGAATATCAAATGGAGAGAGACAGAAGTCGTTTACTGCCTGATCGTTTCCGGTAATAATGCAAAACGTCGGTTGTTCTTTGCTAAGGTCATGTGCGTAACTGTAAATCAAATGTAGCACCAATTTGCATGAGAATTCAATTTGCTTGAACGACTTTTTTTCCATAAACTTTAGAAGGTTAAAGTGACACATTGGAAAACAAAAGGTTTGACTTTTGACAGACAAAGGTGAACGTACGATTGCGGAAGCAGCGCGGAGGCTGCACGACGAGCGTGATGAAACCACTTCGTTTCATGACGTAGCGCGGTGCCTGCCTACAAAGACCGCGTTAACTATAAAACTTTATTATTATTCTTATAATTTAATGCATATTTCCGCATGACTAAGACGAAACGAGCAAGTAATACAACGCCCACCGCAAGACCTTTTACTTCTGTTTGTCATCAAACTGTCCCATTGTGGAAGTAACTGGGAGTTTGCGGAACATAATTCGCGAGTAGGTAGACATTATAGGTCGCTACAAAGTAGCAATTATGAATTTGATAGGAACGTTTGTATAATTTCTTAATTTGTAACGTTATTGAAAATATTCCGAAGTATAGATTCGTAATTTTCTTCTGTTTACTCTCAGTAATTATACCTACTTTTTCGTATAATATTATACTAAGCAAACACATTTGATTCAATCAAATAGCTTGAATATAATCTTATGGGCTTTTTAATCCTAGTCTCCATGAAAGTTTTTGGAACAATATAGAAAAGTAAAAATATGCATTAAATTGTGGAAAAGCTAAACCAGGTTTGGATGTTGATGACTTAAAAACTTTTAAAAAGACACTCAATAATAAAGAAAATGTATACGTAATTTCAAAACGCATAAGTAATTTGTATATGTATGGCTTTGTAAAAAAAGGAGTACCGGAAGATCAAGAAGTCAAGGTAACCACTAACTGTAATATTTTGCAAAAAAAGTGATCATGTCCGGGTAAATTCGAAACATAATTCTAGCGATCAAAAGAGATCGTGAGTCAATATTAGCGCTAATGGAATGATTAAACTGATCTTGACGTAGAAGGTTCGACTCACAAAACGTCACATGAGAAGAAATAGTTCGATTCGCAGAAGGTCTGATAGAGACAGTAAGGCAAGTCGGTTAATATATATATACAAAAGAGTATTCGCGCAACTTCGTTTTAATTTGCTAATGTAGCCTTCGATGGAACATTTCTAATTATAAATTAAAACACGTTTTGTCAATTAACTGTTTTAATTAGTTAAACCCTCAGTGGATTCTGTCATATTATGTCATGTAATCCGTTTTGATTTGTTGACCAATGGCACTAGTCTGTCATTAGACGACAAAATGGTATAAAATCTAAATCAGGAGGTCATAAATAAAAATGATCAACTATTAAATTATTTATAATCAGTTGACAGGAGGGGAAAGGGCAGGCAAATACCGTGGTAACACAAAAACATTTAAACGTCTGTTGAACACTTGTCTAAAAAAATGTCAGATTATGACGTTGAAATAAGGTCCGTTTTGCAGTCACACTTTTTTTAGACAAGTGTTCAACAGATGTTTAAGTTTTTGTAGTAAGGCTGATAATGTTTAACATTCCCTGAAAAAGTGTTTAAGATATTTGTAAATTAATTCCTACGACATTTTCATGTAATAAATAACACGAAATGAAACAGTATGAAACAGTTATTAGATTCAGCAAATAAGGGAAGCTCATGAATCCAGCAAAGATAGACTATTTGCAGATCATATCTTTTGGGGAGATTATAAAAAATATAATTATGTTAAACAACGGCTTGAACGAAATGTGGAATGTTTCTATTTTAAAATGATTGTTTCTCACGTTTAATAATTTGCTTATTTTAGCATCAATTTGAATATCAGTACTTTTAAATATTTCTCGTTCCCCACAAATCGTTAACGCTTGAGTTGTATCGATTCTCTCACATAACATTCAGCTTGTAGGATTCGTAACGTGACCAGAGCTATTGATTTTTAATATAACATTTTATTATGACGTTTCTTCGCCATATTTTCATAAGCTATTCGAACCTTTTTCTATGAAGTGCAAATATTATTTAAACTATACATTCAACTGGTTTCCAAAACGTTTCTCACGCACAATTCAAGATAATCTTTCTCAGTAAAAGATATTATTTACAACAGTATCGTGTCACTTTGATTAAATCAGATTATACAATACATGCATAACAGTATTTGACTAAACTTTAGATTTAAAATCAGCACGGTGAGCGATAAAATCTTAATTATTTTTCAGTATCGTAAGTTTACTTTATCACGTTATCGTGCAAGCTGTAAATACGGTGATTGCTTGTGAATGCAAATGTTAAGAATTTGATTGATGAAATATTACGTGTACGTGCGTCGAAATGACGCAGTAGTTACGTTATTTACTAACCGTAGTTACACGTGAACGTACATAATGTATCTAAGCGCCAAGATATCAAGAGATACAAAACAAACTGAATGGGCTCTAGCGGTTTTAACGTTCATGATACTGAGAGCTATAAATTCAACAAATATTTGGCTAATATTATATATATAGTAGGTAAAAATGTTTGTTTCTGATAAAACTAATATACGCGTAAATCTAGATAGTGTTTGTAACTGATTTATCAAAGCAAAATACTTGTAAATTTGTCACCTGCCTGTGTACATAACATTACATAGATAATGGAATTTTTTGGTGTTAAATAACCCATTATTTACGGCTTTAGAAACTGATTCGAATCAAACGCACACGCACGAAGAGATTACCTGACACCTTGAGAAATAACGTCACAATATTTTACTGGAAAACTACATAACACCGGAATTTAAAAAGTATCACTAATCTACCACCACGAACTTGTGATGATTTGATTACGGTGGCGAATGTACATAAGCAAAATGGTGTCGTAGTTCCACCCGCAATGTCGAGTAACCATGATAGCTGCACAAGTCACACTTAGTTCACAAACAAACAATCGGACTCCACGCATTAGGTCAAGGAAATCATGTGCCCTAGCCCCACAACTATCAAACACATTCTAATACCTTAAAAGGAATACGAACATTATATCACATTGCATAGATTAGCTCCGGTTCTTTCAAATCAATGACTTTTTAAGGGTTGATGTTAACCCAAAGAAGTTAGTATATTATGAATGGTTCAAACAAAACGGTTAAGTTTAGTAGATAACGATACCTGTTCTTCAGCATGTTATCTGGTACGAAGACGTTCCACCAGGAGGGTCGTTTTTGCCGCACGTATATCGGTGTGTCGCTTTCTTCGTCGGTGTCGTTTCCTCCCGAGCCTGACTTCCTTCTTTTTTTACGTTCTAATTGCAGTCTGGCGGCCCACGAGCGGCGTCGACCTTTATCGTTAGGGGCAAAACCGTCGGCGCCCATTGCCACCGCCAGGGAGGCACGACGGGGTACTTCCGGCGGAGGACCATCAAAGTCGGTCAATTGTCTGTATCGTTCGGCAAAAGTAGCTTCGGACGACCTGCGTCCGTTAGCCGTGGATAGAGAAGGTTCCTCTGTGACTACATCGTCAGTGAAGGCCTCGTCATCGTCAGTGTCGGCAGCGAACGGTTCCCCGCTATACCGCCTGGGAGTCTCGTCGGCGGACTCCTGCAAGCTGGCGAGCGTGAGGCTGGGGCGGTGCGTGCGCAGGCCGCGCGTCTGCCGGCCCGGCCGCGTCTGTAGCCGCGACAACGCCAGCGGCACCGGCGACTCGGTCAATGTAGATTCAACACTCATTTTGTAAAGCACTCAAAACTCGTTAACTGTCACACTTTGTTTTTATATTTCGAAAGCCAGCATGACAATCACGGCTCCTTCATTTTCGGACCCATTTTTATCGAAAATTTGTTCGATCAGATCACTTTTTAATCAGTCGTTTTATTATGAATTATTCACCAACACTGTAATTTCATAATGAAAAGTTTTTAAAGCAATCCCAATTCACGTGACACCTATGTCTATTAATAATCTAGTTTGCGAATAGTGTTAATTCAAATCGATTGCTCAGTGAACTATTTAAAAATGGAATGACCTAGGAAACTTGAGGCATGATTAAACTGTCTGGGAATCGGCAATGAAAAATATGAGGATAAACAAGTTTAGAATGCACTGTAATGTAATGTCAAAACACGGACACACTAAAATAGCATATTGATCGCAGAGTCAATAGAAATGCCTTTAGGTACACATCTGACTGGCGGGCTGATTTTAACAAGAAACTTTTATCCATCGGTTGACGTAGGTACACAAAACTTGTAGAAGAAGTCGATTATAACGGAGATAGTAACAAATCTATAGACTTAAAGCTGTACGATTGGACCAACAGACATAAAAGCAATATCGTTATGCTATGCAAAAACAAACATAAAATCAAAATAACTTGGACAATAAGACGGCTCAGTTGGATAACGTGACATCACAATTAGCATAAACAATAAATTAATGTAGCCGTACTACTCTTGTTACAAAATTTTCCTTATTTTGAAAATATAATATTAATCTATTAATATAGAACGTGCAATGAAAACAACAATTTGTGGTATAAATAGGTAGTTGTCGTTTAGTCGCAACCTTAGCGACAAGTGTCGGCGCTATGCCATATAAGCAGGTGATTGCAGCTTTCGTAACAGCGCGTTGTCTGTCATCAACTCACGCGCACAGTCGCACGCCAGGCGCGGCGTAGCGCGGGGAAAGTTGCCACCGTCTTGTATAAATACGTAGGTATTTATTGACTATCTCCACCATCGATTTCATTAATTTGATCTTATAAGTTTACTTTATACGCATAAAAATTTGGAACGCGGCCAAAATTCAGTCCGTTTTGAATTTAACGATTAACCAGCGCCATCGCAGTCATTAGTCATAAACTTTATAAATTATACATGCGTAGATAGATTTGTATCTACTCCTTGCTGTTTTTACCTTGAATAGACAATAAATATTTGCTCTAACTGAGTATGTTGAATGTGCCTCATCACCGAATGCTACAATGTCCCGACATGTTGAAAGAAATAAAACCACATCATGGGACTTCCGACATGCACTATCAAGGTTGCATTGTAACAACAAACAACATTAAATCTAATAAACCATAATGTTTAAATTAGCCAGAGAGAACGTACGTTATACGACATAAGTAAACAGAGCACAGGAAGTCAAATCCACAATTTTGCAACATGGTATCTAGGTCAAGTAAGTGAGTATTAATGAGGCTCGGAATATTTGTCTAGGACGCGAATATAATGATGAAGTAAAAAAATATTTGATTTTGGTACATGTACTATTAGCAATTAGTACGAATATGGCCTTATGTGTATGATGTGTATCAAAGTCAACCCGCCAATCAAGCGGCGAAATGTTAGCTCAATGTCGACGAAGAGATTAACCTCGCGAGAGGGCTCGACATCCGACCCTTACATATCATAATTTCTAATCAAAACTATTCGACCCGTACCGCTTCAAAACAAGGATACTCGCTAATTATGGACTTGATCGAACAGTTACAAATTGACTCATTGAGACTACATTTAGAGACAAACGATCATGCCGTAAAAACTTTGCTACTTGTTGACGTATACAAATCATCGTTGTTTATAAAAGAGAGATTAAACGGAAAAACAAGTTATAAAACCATGTCATTTCCACTTGTCGTAATTCATCTAACGTTTTGATGTTTGATGATCGTCTACACTTTCTTTGAAGTGCCCAGTTCTGGTGTAATTATTTTGTTATAGAATTAATTATTATGAAAGCATCTTGCACTAACTAGTGCCCATGTTTTATGCTTTTAAATAACTACCTACTATCTATTTATCTACAGAATTATTAGCTGACATTTATAAATAACCTTTTATAATAAGCAGACGAGGCGAAAGATAGGAGAAATCACATTGAATAAGAGATATGACATTATCATTCACAATTAAAACAATAAACACGTGACTAACAAATACGAAACATTAAATATATCTCACAGATAGGGTGGAACTAATAGAAAAGCCTTGAGAACAGCACATAGTCTCACTCACAGTGGAAAATGTCTGGCTAAATCATTACGCGGTTAATGTTAATAACGTAAAGGGTGATAAAGCACGCACAAACGCTCATAAATGTGTTGGCACCATTACTACTAGTACTAGCTACATCGTAGTTATCTCACGTCGTGGCTTTGAGACCTTCTTCTGTATCAGTGTTGAGAAAATAATATGCATAACAGGTTCTATCTAACCTTAAGACAATCAATGTAACTACCACAGTGGGTTCCCAAAGCTGTGATATCAGTGTTTGCCAATCAGATACTTTAGTTTGTCTCAGACAGACTTTGTAGTACAAGCATCAATAGTTAAAACAACCTTGTATGTTTTCTCGTTGGTTGGTAAATCATTGGAAACAACAAAGGAATCGATGCAGATAAGATCGAACACGTCGAAGGGTCACGACGACGCGAAAGCATGCAGTGTGCACGATCTCAAAGTCAAAACGGCGGGTAAACAAAGGGGTCAGTGCACGCGGCCCGCCAGATTTTATATCAGACAAATTCCAACTAATGCCATGTACTTTAATAAAAGCTCTCAAATATATAAGTTATAATATTTATAACGTTATATCATACACACATCAAAAGTGTCTAGGGATCAAGCATTTTTATGCGGATTTCTTGAGATTGAGATGTGGCTTTGTAATAAATTTATGATTTTATAAATTTATATGGATCCTTTTTGGTGCATTTCATAATTTGAATCAGGAACTGTAAATCAAATTCGAGTAAAAGATGAAAATCAGCTGTCAATATTTTCCCTATAAAAACATACAACGCATTGAAGACATTATTAGTGCTACTGTTTCCCTACTACTGATTAAAACCAACGTTATTATGGAGCGGCGACGTCATTTAAGCAGGGAAGAAATGCTCAGAGCCGTGGGAATGATAGAAGCTGGTTCCCGGCAACGTACTGTGGCTTTAGCTCTGAATACAAGTCAGAGTGTTATCAGTCGACTTTGGACACGTTACCGAAGCACTGGTACCGTGGCTGAGCGCCATGGAGGACGGTATCGCTGCACCACACGGAGACAAGACCGATACATTCAAATCTTAACTCGAAGAGCTCCAACAATAACCGCCATGATGTTAGCCGTGAGGCTTCATCACTCTTCAGGGAACTTAATTAGCGACCAAACAGTCAGAAACCGCTTGCATGAAGTGAACCTTCATTCCCGAAGACCGCTACGGGTACCACCTATAGCAATGTATAATCGTAGGATTCGATATCAATGGGCTCTTGAACACAGAAATTGGGCAGAAGAACAATGGCGTTTCGTGTGCTTTTCTGATGAGTCTCGTTTTGGTATGAGACCGGATACAAGACGTATACGACACTGGAGAACCCCTGGACGCCAACAGCGATTAAAATCCTGCCAGGAAGTCCATCCTTATAGTGGTGGAACCATCATGGTATGGGCGGGTATTTGGATCGGCGGAAGAACTGAGTTGATTTGGATTAGAGGCAACCTCAACGCTCAAATTTATGCTGAGACGATTGTATCAGACGTCATCGTTCCTCTACAAGTGCAAATCGGTCCCTTATTTCAGTTAATGCATGATAATGCACGACCGCACACCGCAAGAGTTGTAAGACAGACTCTCGCCGCAGCTAACATCAATGTCCTGCCCTGGCCTGCTCAGTCGCCAGACTTGAACCCGATTGAGCATGCATGGGATATGCTACAGAGAAGAGCTCTGCCGAATATGGAGGGTATCCAGTCGCAAGAAGACCTTTTTTTGTTGTTGCAACGAACATGGGCGGCCATTCCACAGCGTGATTTGGATGAACTCATTTTGAGTATGCCAAACCGATGTTCTTGTGTTGTTAGTGTTCGCGGTAGAAACACGGATTATTAATTGTTTAAGTTACCCAATAAATTTTTAAAGAAAACTGTTATTTCAGTCTTTTTTTCGAACTTTAATGTTAGTGGTTCAAATGTCAAAAATCCCTTTATTAGGAAAATGGCAAATTTCTTTATGAATGCAAAGGTGACTTGGTTTATCGTTACTGTGACAAACGATAACACTTTATTTGATGAATCCTTAAAGAACATTTTAATTAATATCAATCAGGAGAAAAGTTATTGCAAAAATATATGTTGATCCCTAGACACTTTTGATGTGTGTATTATGTTAAGCAAACTTAGTAAAAAAGATCTTTGAATCTCAAGTTCAAATATTTATAAGATCGGTAGAATCTGATTCAATTCTGATTAAATTCATTTCGTACAATCAGATGCAATATAAATACATGATAATATAATATACAGAATGGAAATTGCCATTTTAGAAGTATACTATACATACAACCGTGTAAATTTCTAAAGCACGATTACCGTGACAAACAATTCGTTTAGATGTGCTTAGGATTTCTTCTCAGAAATTATCATGATATCTCTCTGAACTTAAAATAAATGTGAATTTAAGTGGCGAGAGCGAATCGAGAGGACATTTAGGAAGGTAAGAAGTTATTTTGTAATACCATTTTAACTTGGTTGGTCTTCAAAGCTTCGTATAATCACTCGTGGTTTACTAAATTCAAGAAAACAATGTAAACGACTAAGGGCGACTTTCACCAAAAGTTAAACATGTTTAAAATTTTATTTAGTGTCAAAATTCTATTGAATTTGACACTAAATAAAATTTTAAACATGTTTAACTTTTGGTGAAAGTCGCCCTTAGGCACACAAACTGTAGAAGATACAATCTCAGCAGAGCAGAGGTAGGAAAAATAAAAAAAAATCTAGTAAAATCTACCGAATAATATTATTAAAGAACGTTATTTTAAAACATATGCAGATTTATCTGTACAGAAACATGCAAGGAGAATAGATAAGTCCGTGTCACGGGTCATTAGTTCCAATGTTACAAGAATGCATTGACGAGAGCTAGAAACAACAACATGTACACAAACAATGATAATTGAAACGTAGAACAAACGTCGCATGTATAATAAGATGGTAGCAAGAAGCAAACGCACTGAATACAGATTAATTGGTAACAATAAATAAACCTACAGACAAAGAAAATACAGAGTTCATTAATGTAGACGTGAACAAAGATTCCGGTTTAACAGTCTACTGATATTTTTGAGATAACCGATTGGCCATTGAATAGTTTGTACACCTTAAGGTAAACTTAATGGATTTACAAGTGATCACAGTCATGTTTAAGATGTAATTAATCATGCTGAGATTATAGGAATTGATTTATAAAAGTAAATATTTAAAAAATACACTACAATAAATATTGGCAAATCCAAAATGTTTTAGCATGGACAACATGGCGAAGTTTGGCACTGCAGCGGCATCGATACGCGGCGCGGTGTACGCCGCGTACGTGACGAAAAATATTCATTTACAAATTATCGGATATTTTAGACTGATATGATTCAAACTATTCCATGAATTACTAATGAACTAAAATCAACAAATACATACATTTGAGATTCAATGATTTATTTGATGGACATAAACAAAATAGCAAATGGAAACGTTCAGGAACAACCAGATGCAGTGCCGGATAAAGCCGGTGCGGGGCCCGTAGCAAATGTAACCATGGGGCCCTAGAGCACATAATCTGTGCCTAGAGTTACATTGCCTTTTTTTTTTGCGGTAAATCCACGGTGTCCTTCAATAGCCCTTTACGTTCCGGGGTCACGGTAATGACATAAGTCTCGCGACCCCGGCAGGCTTTGGCCCTCTAGAGGGGGTCCCCGTCATCATGCTGACACTCTTTGAGGCGCGCTTGGAACACAACACGCCGTCGACCCCTGGTCCATGCTCAGACAGCGAGTCGCCCATTACTCGCCACCCACGTGCCCGCGCCTACGGTGGCCGGAGATCGTCTGCCGACGTCCGTCACTGTAGCTGGGTTCACCCCAGCTACATGCTATGGGAGTATGCTGTCCTCTCCCTCAAGCGGCCCGGCTCCTACTTCGCGAGCATGACTGCTTCGCAGTAGGAGGCTACCGCTTCCCACTCAGTCTCACCCCGTGGTGATGAAATAAATTACACAAAGTAATGCGCCTGCCTGGATTCGAACCCACGACCTACAACTCGTAAGTCGGGGCCGATACCACTGGGCCAGCACTGCTCAGTTGCTGACAGCTCTTTCCCAAGTAACACATCAAAGCATTATATCGGCAGTCTTACAGCATTTTTGTAGCGTTAAAGCATTTTGAAGGTAGCCCGATATTAGCCCTACAAACGTTTATGCGGCTGATATAACTCTTATTTGGGCACAAATTTTACGGCTTTAGATCCTAAATGGGTTCACATAGTTGTTTAATTGCATCATAAGCGCATTATATTAGCATTATTGTGGTCAATGAAGATGCCAATCGCATTATAAAAGCATTATTACGGTCAATGAAGATGCCAATCGCATTATAAAAGCATTATTACGGTCAATGAAAATGCCAATCGCATTATAAAAGCATTATACTAGTATTATTATTAATAGTGAAGATGTTAATAGCATTACTAATGCATTAGAGGAGCATAAAAGTGAAGTAAAAGCATGATTGTAGCCATTGAAGTGTTCACAGTTAGAACTTGAATAAATCCCACATCATTGCAAAAACGTCTCTATTACCACGGTATAAATTTTATAATAGAATTATCGTTGTAACTTGACTACTTTGCTTTTTTTATTATGGACAAACATTGACAAACCGTAAATGATGACACCATATTTATTTGCATTAAAACAAAATTTTAAGTTTAGACTCTCTGAAATTGCTTTCTGCCTTCAAATATTACTGCGCAGTGTGGTTTACTGTTAATATCTATATAAGTTTTATGGATATTTTTCACGCGCCTTCGATATTTTGTGATTTAGATAAAAAATATTATTTAAAGATATGTGTGAAATAACCAAAACAATGATGTATTTCTATTAAAGAACAAATTTTGCATAATTCACATAATAGTATAGTTTGGGCAGTATTAAATTAAGTTGTATTACTATTATAAAAGCTTATTTCTTTTATAAATAGGTCTGAATAATAATATTTTTAGGTTAGAAAATATTTCCAAAATGGTGTCGGTCTATAGCAGCCCGGTGAAGCTTTAAAAAAGCGAATTAATGCCGCCAGCAGTATTAATACTCACATGTGAACAATCATCAACCCAGAGGCCAGAAAGAAGACTTAAGCTCAACCATTGTAATGCCATTGTCTATAAAGTAGTTTTATAAGGGTTCACCGGTATACTAGTAGACCGCTGTTTGCGAAGCGAGGTGACTGCGATGCGCGAAGAATTACGCCAGTTTCGAGATGAGTTTTCGGGTATGACCGTTAAGATTGATCAGTGTTGTAACCGCATAGACACCTTAGAGTTTCGTGTCAAAGAACTCGAGGAGAAACCCGACAACTTGGATTCCCCACGTATAATTAAATTGGAGGAAACGATTGGGGAACTTCAGCAGCAGCTAAACGAGCGGGAGCAAGAGTCGCTACTGAATGATGTTCAGTTATCGGGCGTTACTGAGACTAGCGGAGAAAATCCAGCACAGCTGATGAACACCCTAGCGCTTAAACTAGCGGTTAAGCTCGAGGACCACGATATTGTGTTTGCTAAGCGTGTTGGCAACGTTCTTCGTGACCACACCGAAGGCGAAGCGCCTCGCCCTCGAATCATCGTTGTCCGACTAGCAAAGCGGGCGGTGCGAGACAGTTTGCTGAGCGCAGCGCGCGTCCGCCGCAACCTCACTACCGCTGACGTTGAAGTACCAGGAGCGCCACACCGCATCTACCTCAACGAGCGCCTAACAAAAATTAACAGGCTTTTATTCCGCGAAACACGTCTAGCTGCTGGTCGCCTACAGTGGAAATACGCCTGGACTAAAGATGGCCGCATACTTGCGCGTAAGGAAGAGGGTCAGTCAGCCATACACATTAGAAAGGAAAAAGACATTTCGCGTTTTTTTGTTACACATTAGGTTTGTCTATGATTACGTTCATAATGTTTGATGTCGACGTTTTTTCTGATGTGTTGAGATTTTATATAATACCACGTAAGGATTTTCTAATTAACGTATTTTCATTTTTATTATGTGTTTTGTGTCATTCTACTAACGTTGCTAGATTTTTAAGATGTGTATTAGTTTTTAATAATTATGCTGCCCACGGTGCTAGGAAATATATGTATATTGTTTTTTTATCGATTGAAATAACCAATTTACTCTACATGTTATTTATTTATTGTATTATCAATGTTTTACATGCGCTTTATCTTTTCCAACAATTTCCGAAGGCACTTAGGAATCCCCTTGAATCAATCCTTGAGTTATTCTACTTAGTATTTTTTTCTGCGACGATTTATTTCTCGTTAGTAAATCATTTTACAAATGTTGTCTAATAAACACCTTAAGGTTGGTTTTTGGAACGCGGGATCTTTGGGCACAAAACATGATGAATTTATAGCAGCTTTACTGGATCTGGACGTAGATGTGATGGCTGTAAATGAGACGTGGTTGAGAACAGGTGAGGAGGGGCGTGCGCCCACAGTACCGGGTTATAGGCTGCGGCATATACCGCGCTCACTGTCTGTTAAGAGGGGTCGGGGTGGCGGTGTTGGTTTTTATTTCAAGCACGGTATTAACGTTCGAAGCCACTCAACGCCTACTAGTGCATCCCACGCCACTGTCGAGCAGATGTGGATCACAATTAGTGTCCGCGGAATCAAGCTCGCAATAGGAACTGCCTATCGTCCGCCCTGGCAGGATGTTGATTTTTTCCTAGATGCTGTATCTGGCTCAGTCAATTCCCTAACACAATGTGAGTACACAATACTGATGGGTGATTTTAATATCAACGTGCTAAATAACTCAGACTCAAAGACGGACAAGTTAGTCTCATTTTTAAACTGCCTAGGCCTTAAGCAATCAGTGCAATCACCCACACATTTTACTGTACACGGCAGCTCTCTAATAGATATCATTTGTACAAATGTTAAACCACGATCTATATCAGTTGACATAATACCGGATCTAGGTGCACATGCATTGGTTTCTGCTGAATTTAATTTTAAACGCCCGAAAATTCCCCTGCGGGCCATAACCTATAGACCAATTAAAGATATAAATAAAGAAATTTTTGATCGGGATCTCGAATTGCTAAACTGGAAAGCGATTGCCCAGCTGCAAGACGTAAATGATATGGTCAATCAATTTAATACTAACTTACTTACAATATTTGATGCCCATGCACCTCTAAAGACTGGTTATGTTAGAAAGCGTTCTTGTCCCTGGATTACTGACAATGTTAAATTCATGATGCGTTTAAGAAACAAAGCACATGCTGACTTTTTAAAAGAAAAAACATCTTCCAAGAAGAATTATTATAAAGAATTGAAATCACTCGTTTCTAGGTGTTTATTTCACGAAAAGTCTGCATACTACAGACATAAAATCAACAGCAAAATTAATGATTCCAAAACTCTATGGAAAAATTTAAAGTCGAACCTGCTGCCATCTAAACGTACAGATTTACCAATGCACTTTGACGACCCCGACAAAATTTGCAATCATTTTCTCAGTGTGCCGGGAGCGGATACGGTTAGTGACTCAATGCTTGACTTTTTTAAATGCAATCGTAACAACGGTTCTACTTTTAACTTGTCGCCCATAACACACAGGGAAGTCGCTAACGCACTGAGTACTATTAAAACCAATGCTGAAGGTTATGATGGCATTTCTATCAATATGATTTTACAATCACTACCCGCGACTTTAGACGTCATAACCGCATTAATAAACACATCCATCGCAACCTCATCCTTTCCTGAGCCATGGAAAGTTGCTAAAGTGCACCCATTGCCGAAAACTCCTAATGCATTGGAGATAAATGATCTTAGACCTATAAGTATTCTACCAGTTCTTTCGAAAGTGTTGGAAAAAGTAGTATGTGCACAATTGGTCAAGTATTTGGAGGACAATAAAATCCTTCCTGACGTTCAGTCAGGTTTTAGGAAAGGTCGTAGTACAGCTACGGCTTTGTTGGACGTGACTGATAACATATTGTCAGCTCAAGATAAGGGAATGTGTACGCTGTTGGTTTTACTAGATTTCTCACGTGCCTTTGATTGTATTAACGTTGATTTATTGTTATCCAAAATGTTTTTCTATGGGTTTGGAGAACACACAATAAAATGGTTTGAAAGCTACCTTAGCGATCGCACGCAATTTGTTGAAATACAACGCGCAGATGGGTCAAGGGTTGTTTCTTGGCGTTACTCAGTGGAAAGAGGAGTACCGCAGGGCTCGATACTTGGCCCAGTACTTTTTATTTTATATTGTGCAGACTTAACTAAAATCATAAATAAATGTAAATATCATATTTACGCAGATGATACTCAGATTTACATATCGTTTAAGCCAGAAGACTACGAACAAGCATTACATGATTTAAATGCGGATCTTGAGGGCATAGTACAGTGGTCCAATGACAACACGCTTGCATTGAATGCGACTAAAACCAAATATATGCTTTTTGGTACTGCAAACCAGCTTAGTAAAATCAAACCCTGCGCCTCCTGTGTAACTGTTATGGGGCAGCCTATCGAACGAGTCTATGAAGCACGTAATTTGGGTCTTGTGATGGACGCGGATCTTCGTTTCCACAAACACGTGACTCAGTGTATCCGTAATTGTTTTTATAGGCTTAAGATTTTATATAAAGCCCGTCCATATCTCAGTGAAGAATTGCGAGTGCTGCTTGTGGAGTCTTTAGTTTTATCTAAATTAAACTATGCGGATACAGTGTACGGTCAACGACTACTTTCTAAAACTGAGAAGCTGATCCAAAGACTTCAAAATGCCTGTGCGCGTTTTTGTTTTAAAGTTCCTTTTAGAGGACATGTCACACCCTTTTTCAACGAGCACAGTATTTTAAAAATGAAAGCTAGACGTAAACTACACCTGGCGAGCTTACTCTTTGGAGTTATCAGAACCCAGACTCCTGCTTACTTGTACGATAAGCTTTCATGGACTAGTAGACATAGAATTGGTCAGGGCAGGAAATGTTCGCAACAGCTTTCCATCCCACAGCATAAGTCGGCGGCTTTTAGAGGCAGTTTTCGGTACGCAGCTAGTAAGTGTTGGAACAATATCCCTCCTCCTATTAAAGATAGTAAAAGTTCCCCGACATTTAAGTTAAAATTGAAGCAATTTTTACTAACTCACCAAAAAGAATTTGAAAACATTCGAGCCGACATGTCAGCTATTTGAGAAACCTGTAATGTATGTTTACCTACTTATTTTTTATTTTTGTATGAATATAATGTATTATTATTAATATTGAGTCCATTTTTTGAGGTATGATCCGATAGCTACTCGCCTAGTTTATCTCAGGCAGTTAATTTGTAAGTACACTGTGCACTGAATATATTTTTGTAAGAACAATGTGGTTAGTATTGTCTGTTATTATATATTGTTATTATCTGTTATTGTATATTCTACTGTTGTCTCAGCTATTTTTCATGTGGGTTTTTCTGTCCAAAAAATGTACAAATTTCGTACCTAGCTGTAAAACGTATTATTGCAATACGTATTTGTTTTCGAGCGTATGGCACTCTTGGGCTGCAGCTGAAAATCAGCGTCAGGTGGCAAACTGTGTGTTGCCGCCTGACATTATGCTGAGCTGAGGCCCTTTGGCATTAATTTTTATTAAGTTTGTATTGTTATAGTTTTAAGTTTTAGCACAAGTGCCAATAAACGCAATTTTCTTTCTTTCTTTCTTTCTTTCTTTCTAGACTTGATGTGGACTGTAATAGTACCATAACTTGAACGCAATTTTGGAGATCCTTAAGCAAAGCAATAAAACCCATCATCCAAATGACACAAAGCATAGAGATTTGGAGTCGCATTATTAGGAAAACAAAAAGTTATTGAAATTAATTCATTTTTCTTACAATTTCTTTCCAACTTACGTATTTCAAATAATATGTTATAAAACAAATCATGTACGCATGTAGAATGTTACATCGATGAAATAAGCAACGACGGTGTACGTACATAGTTCATATGGGTTATCACAGATGGATAGGTACCTACTTTTTAGGGTTCCGTAACCAAATGGCAAAAAACGGAACCCTTATACTCGTAGATTCGTCATGTCTGTCTGTCTGTCCGTCCGTACGTCTCAGCCACTTTTCTTCGAAAGTATAAGAGCTATCCTGTTGAAACTTGGTAAGTAGATGTATTGAGTGAACCGCATTAGGATTTTTACACAAAAATAAAAATAAAACTAATTTTGGGGGTTGCTCCCATACTTACAATTGAAACTCAAAAAAATTTTTTTTCACCGAACCTATACGTGTGGGGTATCTATGGATAGGTCTTTAAAGATGATATTGAGGTTACTAACATCGTTTTTTTCTAAACTGATCAGTTTCACACACAGTCTGACTCTTCCCAAGTGGTAAAATGTTGGTCTCCCCCCCCTCTGTAACTTCTAAAATAAGAGAATGATAAACTAAAAAATATTATGATGTACATGTGCAAACTTCAATTGAAAATTGGTTTGAACAAGATCAAGTAGGTAATTAGTTTTTTTTTTAATACGTCATAAACCGCTAATCCGCAATTTACCTTTCAAAGTTACAACCAACTACAAGAACGTTTATATAATGTTACTTGCTGCTACGGAACCCTTCATGGGCAAGTCCGACTCGCACTTGGCCGGTTTTTGCTTGCATGTAGAAGTTTGAAGACAAAATGTTCAGATGTTATTGTGTTATTAAAATGTGCTTTTCCCCAATATGGCCGATAAATGGTTTTACGAAAACATTAATATGAATGTTTATACAGCTTTACGCGTTACAATAACTCACGTAAAAGCTGCTAGCCATACAACAGAACTCAGTTGATCTTTAAAAATGCAGGCATTACATTGATTCAGGTCGGCACCCTTCATTGGCCGTAGGCTTTTACATAGCATTTAAAAATGCCATTGTAGACCCTAAGGCACTTTAAATAGCCAAAAGCTGTATACCGGATTTGAGTGGCATTATAATGGTTCACGTTTATGCTATAAAAAAGCATAAGGCCTTTATGTACTTCACGAAATGCCATTGTAGACCCTAAGGCACTAAAAACAGCCAAAAGCTGTATAGTGGATTTGACTAGCTTTATAATGGTTCACGTTAATGCTATTAAACAGCATTCGGCATTAATTTGCTTCTTAAAATGCTATTGTACAACTAAAAGCACTAACAACAGCTGAAAGCTGTACAGCTTCGTTGTGGCTTGCTGCACTAAAACCTCAGGTTTTATAACAGTATTTTGATATGCCATTATACAACCATTATACAGAGTAAAGCATTATAATAATTTTAAAATGCCGATATAAAGCGACAAGACGCTCGGTGAACTTATATACGACTCTATAAGGATCTTAGGCTCTACATAAGTTTAATATTCGTTTGTTATAATGCTTTTTGTGTTACTTGGGTTGAGACGCGCGTGGAACACACCCAACGGCGAGTCATACATTTACTCGCCGTCCGCATCTCGCGCCTACGGTGGAGGGAAATCGCTTCGCGACGTCCGTTGCCGTGGGCGTCTCCCGCCGCGGCTGGGTCATGTGGTGGAGGCTGCCGTCTCCCTCACGCGTCCCACCTCCTCCTTCGCTAGCACGACTGCTACCCATTCCGTCTCGCCCCGCAGCATGGCCTCGACCAATGACGGGCGCGAGAAGTCTCCGCCTATCGCCGCCGTGAGGACACGGCGCCGGGGCGGTGCTTTCCAAGCGGGGCAGTCCTGCACTGTATGCTCCACCGTGTCCTCTGGGCAATCCTCGCAGTTGCGACACCCAGGCGTTTCTTCCCCCTTATCAGACACGGGTACCTCCTGAAACTTCATGCGGTAGGTAAGGACGCAGTGGCGCCTACTCCTCAAACAGGGGTCTTACCGCCGCGATTGTGGCGTGCCCGGACCTGGGTTGCGACAGTCGTTCCCTCCATACTGGCCTGAGATCGCCCTTTAGCTCTTCCCGGCGTGCCTTCACTTCTCAAAGCAGCGGGGATACACCACGGCACTGCGTCTCCACGCGCCAGTCATAGACGCAATGGAGGGCAGTCGCCTCCAGATCCCAGGGTAGCAATGCGGCAAGGAGGTTGGCCGATTCGCTGGCGATCGTGCAACATCCCCGGATCGTCCGGATAGCCATGACCCCCTGGCATGCGACCAGCTTTAGGGTCAATTTATACTAGCGCAGAGTCGAAGCGCATCGAAGCGTCTTTCTAAAACTGAACATAACAATTTCAACCTTAACTCCACAGCGTAACGCACACATTACTTCTAAGATTTTAAATAGTCGCGCGCATTCTTCAGAATTTGCGCGTCTGCGCGTGAACAACGCTGATCGTGAATCGTGCGGCTTCGCTAAGTAATGTGTGCGTCAGTATCTCTTGGTAGTCTGTGGTGTGCGTTACGCTGTGGAGTTAAAGTTGAAATTGTTATGTTCAGTTTTAGCAAGACACTTCGATGCGCTTCGACTCTGCGCTAGTATAAATTGACCCTTAGTGGTCGCGTATGGAATATGGATGCTAATCAGGGCCCACACGGGGGCCCTGTAGAGGGCCATGAACCACACGACGCCGGCGTATAGCCTCCTTGCATGAGGAGTTTGGCCAACTGAGATTGGGCAGGAGTAGCCTGAGGGCGGCCGCTTGAGGCTTTGGGGCAAAACTCTCAATACGAAATGCCTCAATGTGGATTGCATTGCTTCGGGATAGCCATGTAATGATTTATATACAGAGCGTATCCTGTATTAAGGTCTTGAGGCGACGACTGTAACGAGGCGTTAGTAGTGACAGTGTGGCCAATTGCTCACTTTAAGAATAGCCAAGGTGTATTACATATTTGTGATTATTTTTTGGGCACAGGCGCGGGGCCCCCCAAGGCGCGGGGCCCGTAGCATTTGCTGCCTCCTGCTATATGGCTAATCCGGCACTGACCAGATGTGTCGATGGCAGGAAACCGATATTATCGAACACCTCTGGAATGACATAAATTGAAAATTACATTCAATTAAGAAAAAAATACTTTTAACTTCGACTATGTATAGTTTCATAGTCCAAATTGTCTTTAACTAATGTTAAGCTGAATTAAAATTTACAAATCTAGGAAAATATAGCTGCGGTATTTTGAAGGCCAGTCATGAAAATTACTCTGAAGCCACGCAAAAGCTGCGGTAATATACATTTAGAGATAATTACTAAAACTATAAGATTGACCAACATGTCACTAATTGACGTTAATAACACACGTTGTTGTTTTCAGCTTTAATTCAATTGTATATGAGTCGTGTGTTGATAACTAACGAGGTATATAAACTCAACGAATTATTGATAAGCAAATGTTACTACTCAGTAACAGAATTTTTAAATGACAAGACACTGAAACAGCCGGTTTATTACAACAAACTATTGTAGATGATAGTAAACTACATATGAAGTGACATTGTGTAATTATTAAATGTTTTTTTAATTCAGAATTTTAAATATTATTTTTTTACTAATCTCTATTAGGCTTTTTAATCTAACATTATAATAATATCAATTTAATCTTAATTTGTATTGCATGACAATTTGATAAATTATTAAATATTTTGAATTTTGTATGCCTAAACGGCGGGACATAGCAGATTTTACCTGTACCCAACACAACATCTTATGTACCTATGATCCACAATAAATGATTTGAATTTGAATTATTGAAATGGTTCCACGACATTAAAAAAGTTAATGTACACGGTACACTAGGATTTAACCACACATGTATGTGGCAACACATAAGTACTTTAAATCATTACTGGCATTTAATTTGAATTTCATAACAAGTATGCGGAATTAGCTCTGGTAGAAACGAATATGTAAAGCAGAGGACAGGTAACTCGCCAGCAACGCCCCAGCTTTGTCAGGTGATCTAGCTAGTGCCACACCCTATGGAACAATCGACGTTGGAAACAAAACCGTAAACTGCATTGCAAATTAAATTGACAGACATAATTAACTTCTCGTATTTAAACTAAGAACTGATTAATGATCTTCGGTATGCTAATTCGTTTAGAAAATAATGAACTGACACTGAGATGGATTCGCTGGACAAAAAGAAACAAGTACAAATGATACATTTTAAAGCTAATATGCGCTTCACGTTATATTTGAGAAAATTTATAACAGGAAAGGTGTGCAGAAGTGTAAAATCTTACGATTACTCGGACACACTTCGTGAATTGTTATTGTCTTATGTTATGCACTTGAGCACGAACTCCAAGTGATACTTATTAAAATATATTTGAAGATTCCTTCCTTGTATTCCGCTCTTTTACTAACGTTAGGGTTATCAATTTTCTGTTCAATACATCAAGCTTTAGTTAAGGTGATTTAAATAATATATATTCGTCTTTCATTGCCGACGCGTTTGCATCCGTAGTGACCCAATTCTGAATTAAGAATGGTATATTAAAGATATTATAATCGTGCCGAAATCCATCTCAATGATACCTGAAGAAAATATATTTTCAAATGATCGAATGCAAAAATTATTGGGGAAATGCTATTATAGTTTTATCTTTTTTTTGTTGTTACTTGTTAGTTAATGCTACGTTAACTTCATCATAGAACAATATTTCCATTACAGAGAAGCAAACATACAACTAACTGTGCCGCGGAAGTGTTAAACACTTGATCAATAAATCAGTGTCCGCAATACGATATCATATCATCTTTAGATACACGCAAGAGTGCTTGATTATATACTTAAAGAAGAAATCATGTGGATTACTTTCCACAAATCAACTACAAACTGAACTTGAGGTCAAAATTATCAAACATGTTTTGGAACTTAAGGAAAACGAGACTTGAATGTGACCACGAAGAGACCACATTCTTAAACTTGATATTAAGCTTAGACAAAAAGATGCTCCGGGAGCGAAATATTCACATAGACAAAATTTCGAGGAATGTATCGAGAGCACCATAGCTTAGGCACCTGCAAGTTGCCAAGAGCGGTTGCTGTGCATAACACAATACTCAAGTTACGTCTATTGCTGAGAAAAATGTAGGTCGTGTCCGATTTCAAAGCGCAGCGGGACTTGCACAACTATGTTTTAACTGCCAATGGCAAATCAACAACAAACTTTCGATATTTCTAGTGTTTAAGTATATTTTACACTTCGCTTGGATTTATAATGTTCATCGCCGCCGTCTTGGCGATTAGATAAAAACATCGAATTTGACTTCGATTAAATCACAGCAAGAGTTGTCAATTTTAAATCGACATCCGATTTCATGGTCAAGAAAGGAATTAATTTAAATCTCAGTAACATCCGGATCATATGCACATATGGCAGCTGGTAAACATTATGCACGGAAGTTATAATCTAAGCTAAAAATAATTTTGTTACGGTCTTTTCTTTAATTTAGTATACTTTGTTTTTTGTTAGGAGTAACGTTCGCCACTTTTTTGTATATTCATTTGTATTGTGACTAAAAGATCATATTAAGGTGTTTTAAAGAGGAATTGGGGTAAAAATTTGGTTTTACCGGAGAGATATTAACTGACCATTGCCATGCAAATTAATGTTGGTTTTTATATTAAAGAGTTATTAATTTGCATAATTATGTATTTATCAAATCCTTTTTTGTTCACATCAAGATTTAAATAAAGGATCGAAATTCGAATCAAAATAAAACAATGACAGCGTTAAAAGAGAATATTCATTTACCCTGGTAAGAATTGATTCATTGGTCAATATGTGTTATGAAAGAATAAAATTTAATGAAAAGGTGCGTAATGTGGGAAAGGCGCAAGGGGTCACGGACGTACACGTCGGTTCTTGTTTTCGCTAGCAGCAGTGTGTGCAACTTGGAGGAGGCACAGCACCGTCTAACTGACGCCTACCGAGATACCGACAACTGCTTACTTCTGGCCGCTTGTTGTTTCCCCACAACACAACCGTCCAAGACACTCGCTCAAGTTTCCACAAGCCACAAACTTCTACAACTATCTACGCTCTACGAGATATCTACGAGTTCGAGTCTAGATTTACGTTTTCATAAACTTCTCATCAATATTATTTATCTTTGCTGCTACCGTTCATTGCTCTCTTCAAGTGCTTACTTAAGAAACTTTAGACGGTAATTTGAAAATACTTTTGCAAAACAAAATAAACGTATCAATTTCAAAACAGATTTGGAAATATTTTTAAATAAAGTTCTGAGCAAATATATTTCAAAAGTTTCGTTTACAAAATTGGCAAACAGGATTTACCCTTAGGTAAATAAGAGTAATTAAATTGTAAAGTGTTACACAAACATGGGATCAATTTAAAACTTCAGTAAGTATCACAAATCACGGTAGTGTTACGGGCTTGGGACAGGCACCGACCTCCTTTCCCCGTTGCACTGGCGCAACGAACAAACAGAATAACTAGACGAAGATGTCGGCGTATATACGAAATCGTAGCGGAACCTGCGCGCGAGACTTTCACTACCGTATGTATGCACGTGCTCGTCCGCAGCGTGCGAGTCGCGCGCCGCTGTGAATGCTACTGATGACAAACGCCGGCCGCCGTAAGCGCCGATGGTGGGGCTGCGGGGCAGCTGGATGATTATCGTCAACATCTGATAATAAACACTGAAACCTACCCCCTCACTACGCACAGCGTTATCTGTATTCAAAGCCTAGATATTCGTTTCGCTCATCTGCGCCAATTTTTTTATCGTTAATGTCACTCATTTCGTGTCCCACATTTTGACTCATCAGTAAAAAAAGTGTCGCAAGTAAATATATGAATATGTAAATAATTCTTGTAGCTACATTTTTACGAAACGTCAAAACAAAGTAATTAATTTATTCATAGTTAGTGTACGTCTTGTTATATGCGTATATTAAATCATGTTTAAACCGTAATACATTAATACAGGGTTTGATGAAAATGACAACCCACACGAGAATTGCGGTTATTGTATTCAAATGACATCTGCTCCTATTTCTGTATATTGCTCGAGTGGGTCGAGTGGGCCACTGAGGGTGCCCTACCTTTGCATTATTAAATGATGGCGCCTATCGATCTGTTCGACGGCCTGCACCACAATCATGCAGAAGGAGGTATTGATTTCCTTACTAAATTATAAATGTACTGGTTACTGGGTCAGTTCTTGAAGGAGAAAAATATATTTTTAAACGACGTTTGTCGTGTCTATTCTCCTTTTATTACACGGACCCATCATTTTTATTCGTCTACGATATTTCTTGTACTTAAATACAGCATAACAAATCATGTGAAACATAACATAATATGCTCATTATAATGAATCTTAGAAAAATAATTATTCATTAGTCCGACATTGAATTTAAGACAGTCGCAGACAACTAACTATTGTCATTTTTCATGAATATATTTTCCTGCTCGACATTTCTCGTTGCTGTCAGTTTTAATTTTACGGATTCAGTGTGTTATATAGAATGTAAAAATAGTACAAAAACAATAGAGTAGATATAAAAGATATGAAACGCGGCCATTTATGATAATGTAGTTGCACACCTACCAAATATTTCCCGTGATCCTATAAAATCGGAGTAGATGATGTAGGGAAATATAAAAATGTTGTGTAGCGATTTTCCCTTTTTGGATGCCATATAATGAGTTCAGGAACCTTTCAGGTGATGACTCGTCAATGGTATACTGCACAATTAATTGGGCAGAAAATTTACATAACATATGTGGTCACGCCAACAATAATTCGGTTCTGAAAAGTGTCAGAACCAACCTTCGATACTAGCGAACGTGTTAATTGCAGTGAATCGGCAGTTACCAAAAAATCGAGGCGGAAAAAAGAGGGAGAGAAGGGACATGCAGCACTCACCTGGGGCAGGCCAGCGGAATCCAATCTCCTTCGACTATCACACAGCAGATTAACACTACGCGGGTCGCGCGACCATTAATTGAATAGTTCTTATTACACTGGGTAATCAAACACAAGGATGCGTTTGGCGGAGCGGGAATGTATTTAATATTGCAGAGAAAGGCTCGTGATGATCCTCGACTCTTCGCGGGTGATCAGGCGAGAAAAGAAAAAAGTGTCGCCATGCGGTGCGGTTCAAGAGGTCCGTTACACACTTCCGATCATGTGCAATTTTTTCGTTGAACTGGCTGTTGTCAATCCGCGATCTCTCGTTCTCACGTTCACTTCTTGAACGATGCTAAAAGCGCTGCATGTAGGTTGGGAAAAGGAGCGGGAAATACAAACTGCCTCATATTATAAGAGTGAATCTATCTAATCAGTGTTGGCGTTACCATTTCCACCCCCCCTTAATGGGTCACCATTAAAGAAGCGATAATAAGACGAAAGAGAAAAATATTACTATGACTCTGGGAGCGCTCAATGCGCGCGGTGAGATAAATAGTTCCGTAGTCACGGCGAAGCGGGACAAGCTAATTACTTACATTACAAACTAGAGCGAAGCGGTATTACTAAGTAACTTAAACTAATGCGAAGTGCGGTATTATTAATTATTGTCTTGGAAGAGGACACAAACGAACGACCGGGCGCAGGTAAGTTCCCTTGGCGGTTCTAACTGTACAAACGCGCACGACGCCGTCTTTAGACGGGTGGACGTTCTCTACAATAGCCAACGGCCAGGATAGGGGCGGCGAGTTATCATTCATCACGACAACAACGGTTCCTGCTGTGATAGGAAACGACGGCGTGTTCCACTTCTGCCTAACCTGCAGACCGTGTAGATATTCCATCTTCCAACGACTCCAAAACGACTGGACCAACTTATCCAGTAGCGAGTGTCGGTGAAGTAAACTGACAGGGTCAGAGTTGACTTCATGTGCGGGTAGAGAAAATAGAGGCGCGGTATGTAAAAAATGGCTTGGCGTAAGGGCCGTGGGCTCTGCGGGATCGGAACTCAGTACTGTCAGCGGGCGTGAGTTTAGGAGACACTCAATTTGAGTGAGAACAGTACAGAGTTCTTCGTATGATAGAAGCTGCTGTCCAACGACTCGGAACAGATGCATTTTCACGACCTTCACGACACTTTCCCAGGCGCCTCCGAAGTGTGGGGAGTTGGGACAGATAAATTTCCAAGCTATCCGACTCTCAGCGTACTCTTCCTCCAACTTTGGGCGATACACAGTATTGAGAAACTTGTACAAATCGCGGAGGTAAGAGTTAGCCCCCTTAAAACATGTACCATTATCAGAGTACATGATCTGAATCGGTCCTCGACGGGCGAGAAACCTCTTCAGCGCGGCAAGAAAACTGGGAGTGCTGAGGTCCGTGGCGACTTCGACATGCACGGCACGAGTCGTAAGACATGTGAAAATGCACAGGTAGGCCTTTGCACTGTGGACGCCACGGCGGCGCACAGGAACGTACGGCAGAGGACCAGCATAGTCACAGCCTACGTGCGTGAAAGCTTTAGTGACCTGACGCGTGCGATAGTCAGGTAAGTCGGCCATCAGCGGATAAGTTGGTCGCGGTTTTAAACGAAAACACGTATTACACGTGTGGACGCGCTGTCTCACAACACGGCGTGCGGACAAGATCCAGAACTTCTGTCGAAGAAGCGACATCAATAATTCTGGTCCAGCGTGTAAATACTTTACATGATAGAAATCAATGATCAAGTTTACGACGGGATCATTGCGCGGTAAGATAACCGGATGCTTTTGAGCATAGTCCAGTGCGGAGTTAACGAGTCGACCTCCTACGAGGATCAGACCGTTTTCAATGAAAGGCCTCAAACGGTTGAGAACCTGCGAACAAGATTGATTATTCTTAATATTAGAATAATCCTCTGCAAAGTGTTGACGTTGCAGGGCGCGAAGAATTTTATTTTCAGCGAAATTTAATTCATCAGCGGACACTGCAATAGTGTCGCGGCGGGGTAACAATTTTGCGAATCTACAAACGTATACAATTATACGAAGAGTTTTACTCCATGAGGAGATGCGGTTAGCGAGATCATATAAAGCACAATGCTTTACAGGCGAGTACACAGCGTGTGTATGAATTTTCTTTTCAATATTAGGTGGAGTAAATTGGTCGTCAAGAGGCTTCAGAGGCCACTCAGACGGGTCCAATGTAGCCCACTGGGGCCCGTGGAGCCACAGAGGGTGCGTGGTTAATTTCTGAGGCGTAATGCCACGTGAGAGAACGTCTGCGGGATTTTCAGTCCCCGCGACGTGGTAGAAGTTGTCAGCAGAAATGTTTTCCGTAATCTGAACAACGCGGTTTGCTACAAAAGTTTGCCACTGACGTGGCGAACTCTTGATCCAATATAACACGACCTTAGAGTCAGTGAAAGCGAATACCTTGATTGGAAGATGACGCGAGTAATTTTCATAGACTATGCGTAGCAGTTTGGACATGAGAAGCGCGCCGCAGAGCTCTAAGCGTGCTATAGACAGGGGCTTGGTAGGAGCGACTTTGGACTTTGCGCAGACAAGCTGGACAGTGTTACCGGAGGCGGCGGTCACATGAGCGTATACAACGGCACCGTAGGCATGTTCACTTGCGTCCGAAAAGGATAGAAGAGTGAGAGTGCAGTTGTTAGAAACGCCTACATGACGCGGAATGCGTATATTGTTAAGAGTCGGTAACTCGTCGCAAAACTGCTTCCACATTTTAACAATGTGCAGCGGCGGGGTATCATCCCAATCGAAATTAAGATGCCAAAGCTGTTGGATCAGTAGCTTAGCGTACACGACTGCGGGGGCCACGAAGCCCATTGTATCCCACAGTCGGGCGACTGTAGAAAGTATGGAGCGCTTAGTGCACTTCACATCTGCGGGAACCGTAATTTTAAAATAAAATACGTCATCATCGATACACCAATGCAGGCCTAGTATTTTATGCTGCATGGTCTTATCAAACTCCACCTCCGTAGGGAGTTTGTGCGAAGCGGGAAGATTATCTAGTACAGCACGACTGTTACTGTTCCATTTTACGAGATCCCACTGAGCTCCTTTGAATAGGTCAATCAATTGTTGTGACGCAGATATCGCTTCTTGTTCCGTGGGAATCGAGAAGGCGAGATCGTCCATGTAAAGCGACGCGGACGCGAATTTGCTGGCGAGAGGATAGCGCGCGCCATCATCTTCAACTAACTGTCTCACAGTGCGCAGTGCATGGTAGGGACTTGATTTTAAACCGAAACAGACGCGGTTAAACCTATACAATTGTAGTGGGTCTTGTGGAGTAAAGCGATAAAGAAAACATTGATAACGACGGTCAGCTTCGCGCATGATAATCTGTAAGAACTGCTGGCGACAGTCCGCGGTCAATGCGATCGCATGTAAGCGGAAATTTAATAATATTGTGAATAAGTCGCCTTGCAAATTAGGACCTGAGTGCAGAATACCATTCAATGATTGCCGGCCACCAGAAGTAGACGCGCTGGCGTCTAAAACCACGCGCAGCTTAGTCGTTGTCTTATCTTCGCGCACGACCCCGTGATGCGGTATAACGTATACAGGTGTTGGGTCGCGGGGATCGTACGTCGCAGGAGACACGTAATCTTTCGCAAGATAATCCTTTATTACGTCATCATATGCAGACCTAAGTTTAGGCGAAGCTTCTAGCTTTCTTTCGAGGCATATGAAACGCTTGCGGGCATTTTCAAAAGAATTCCCAAGGGAGTAAACATCCTCGTTGAATGGCAGTGCTACAGTGTATCTACCACTAACGGGATCGCGGGTTGTCGTGGACTTATAAAATAATTCACATTCAACATCAGAGTGATTTTGAATGGGCGGTGCGGAGGGAAGCTCCTCGAGCTCCCAAAAACGCCTGACTAATGAGTCAATAGCGACAGGCTCCTGAGCGAGGCAACATGTCAGGGCCTGGGCGGTTTGAGGCATAGGTAACGTAGGCGCGGAGCCCATAATTACGTAGCCGAAAACAGTACGCAAAGCGCGCGGCGCCGACTTGTCACGATTGTGGACAACGTCGGGGAGAAGTAAATGCGGGAAAAGAGAAGCACCTATTAAAGCGTCTATGTTACTAGGCACACCATATGATTCGTCGGCTAGTGGTAAATTATGTAGATGTGATAAATCACTGGTATTTATAAAGGAGGTAGGCAGTAAGTCCGTTATCTGATCAACAACTAGTAGCGAAATATCAAAATTAATTTTGCTGTTGAATCGCGAATACAACTTAACATTAATCGGACTAGTGTTAACTACCTTCTCAGCCCCACCGAACCCCTTTACAACAGTACGGTTCATGCTTTGAGGTTGGATACCTAAACGCTCACAACACTCGTTGGTGATAAAATCGCTTTGTGAGGCGGAATCTAGAAGCGCGCGAATAATGTGTGGATTCCCTTTAGAATCGTATGCAACGACTTGAGCGGTTGATAACAGAACAGTCGTGGACTGCTTGTTATGTGTGAGTGCATTACTCGAACACTGATACATATGGGAATCAACAGATGTACACATCGTAACATCTGACCGTGCGGCAGATGCGGCTAGGTGCGGAGACGTATGTGCGGGCACACAGGCGGTGGGCGCCACAGCGGTGAGCTCGACCTGCTGATTAGCGGGAGCGGCTTGTGCAGAGCGCTCCGGGCGCGCGGTACATGACTCGTTAAAGTGTAACAATGTGTGGTGATTTAATTTGCAAACGCGACAATTTGACTTAGACGAGCAATTAGCGACTCGATGTTTTAAACTAAGACAGTTGATACACGCATTGTTATCCTTCACACACTTATATCGCTGTTGTGGAGTCATTCCATTAAAATCAGCGCACTTAAATAAGTGTTGATGCACAATATTAGCGCATAGGCACTTGCACGCGGGTTCAACCGTTGTGTTTACATATGTTTGACACTTCGGCGGCGAAGCGGTATTTAAGCGCCGATTAGAGTTAACCGGACGCTTATTAGTTGAAGAAGTTGGCTCAGTACGTTCTAACACTTTGGCTCGATTTGAAATAAATTCGACTAAGTTATCAAAGGTAGGTATTTTTGTTGAGTATTTAATTTCAAACGCGCGGACGGTCTCAGGGTCTATTTTCTGTAAGGCGATATGAATTAGAATTAAATCGGTAAGGTTATCCATTTTAAGGTTTTTTAAAGCGGCGACTGCGCTGCTGAATTTCTCAGTAAATAAATCAAAGTTGGTTGCTGAAGCGCATTGAAAAGTTTTAAACTCGAACATTTGATTCAGATACGTAGAAACCAACATACGCTTGTCGTCGTACTTATTAATGAGCGTTTGTAACAACAGACTATAATTTTCCGGACATGGGGATATCCCGGCGCACACCGACTGGGCTTTACCGGTTAGCTTCCCCAATAGGTAATACAATCTATCGGCGTCAGTGAGAGATGGATTATCGTGTACGGTCGATTTAAAACTAGAATAAAATAGTGCCCATGAGCGAATGTCACCAGAAAACTGGACTAATTCAATCGGCGGGAGTCTAGGTTTAGACTTGTGTGGAACACTATCGCTATGTGGCGAGCATTGTGACTGCACTCGCTTTATCCTACCATACAGAGACTCAAAAGCCATGAGACTCTTATAGTCAGGCCTAGCGGATGGTTTAGATGTCAATAAATGATCATTATATTCGTCCAACACCCGTTTGAATTCATCGCGCAATGAATCTATTTGTGAGGATTCGTCAAGAAAACTTTCCCTTAGATCGGTGTTCGAAGAAAGATCGTAAATCTTTTGAACAATTTCAAAGATAGCTTCGCGTTTAGCTTGCAACATAAGCAACCGTGTATCTTCCGCATCTTCATAATCAGAACCCGAATCACCCGTTTTCTTAGCTTGTTTAGTCATAACGGAGTTTATAATTCAATCTATTGTAAACAAGCAGCTGATCTGGGGTTTAATAATACGATGAAATTAAGTAGGTCACTATTTTGCGTAAAGAATAAACGGAGAATGGCTTCCTGCTACTTCCTACTTTAGTCGGTTAATAATGAACTAGAATGTATGAACAACTTGAAAGTGAGTTAAAGAATGAATGACCGAATAAATATGAATGTCAAATCAAATATGGCGAAACTTTTACAACCGTTTTAACATTTCATACTACACGGCAAGACAATAATTTAATTTGAGGGTAGTTTAATAAAATTAAATTACGATATTAAAACTCGAATTTATCCAAAGTTAGCGTTATTTAGGTACTGAAATAAAGACTAAATGGAGAATTAATATGTTTATCTAGATGAGTAAACACTTATTTATGAGAAAGATCGGCGCAATGTTGATCTACGCGGTAGGTATACCTACTACAATGAGGTAAATTTATGAATATTTCTCTTATTAGGGCCTATTAAATCCTATTAGGGGCGGCTGGAGGGTTCCAGTATTTAAAAGGATCAGAAATCCGGCTCGAAGGACCAGAAAATGGTCACGCCAACAATAATTCGGTTCTGAAAAGTGTCAGAACCAACCTTCGATACTAGCGAACGTGTTAATTGCAGTGAATCGGCAGTTACCAAAAAATCGAGGCGGAAAAAAGAGGGAGAGAAGGGACATGCAGCACTCACCTGGGGCAGGCCAGCGGAATCCAATCTCCTTCGACTATCACACAGCAGATTAACACTACGCGGGTCGCGCGACCATTAATTGAATAGTTCTTATTACACTGGGTAATCAAACACAAGGATGCGTTTGGCGGAGCGGGAATGTATTTAATATTGCAGAGAAAGGCTCGTGATGATCCTCGACTCTTCGCGGGTGATCAGGCGAGAAAAGAAAAAAGTGTCGCCATGCGGTGCGGTTCAAGAGGTCCGTTACACACTTCCGATCATGTGCAATTTTTTCGTTGAACTGGCTGTTGTCAATCCGCGATCTCTCGTTCTCACGTTCACTTCTTGAACGATGCTAAAAGCGCTGCATGTAGGTTGGGAAAAGGAGCGGGAAATACAAACTGCCTCATATTATAAGAGTGAATCTATCTAATCAGTGTTGGCGTTACCAATATGACTTCATTTACTTTCAAGTAAGTTTTAATCACGTGCAATTGTGCATAAATTACCTATATTACAAAATTCTATTAAAACCTATTTTCCCAGTAAAAAGATTTTGTCGTTATATTGAGTTTCCTTGCAGTAATGAAAACTATTTCAATACATGGTACCTCCGAAAAGTTTTTGAATCTCTAGTAAATAACTGCTTTAAAAATATTCTCGGAACAGTAGTGTTAATTTAATCAGCTTTTTCATTCATACGCGATGACCGCTTAGTATAATAAATATCTCATAAATTAATCATTACGTGCGCAAAATCTGATTTGAATAATTTTCACATATGGCACGGCACGTATAAAGTAATCCACATTAATTTCCATTTATTTTTTCGATAAATACAGGATAAATATGAACGAAAAATGCTGTAAAACGCAATGGATATAAAAAGCCGCACTTCGCGCATCATAATTTTAAGTAAACCCTGGTTAAACTGGCATATGGCGCAATTGCCCTTTCATCTGACTTTGACATATTACGGTGATGCAAGAGCCTTCATGTTTCGTATATGGTCCAGCTGCACCGTAAATTACAATACTTGACTTTAATTTCTTAATTTCTAAATACACGATAGCGATCGCGTGGTATACCTACTGAAACTAGTATACAAAGTGGAAGGGGCCAAACGTTTACCACGTATTCATTACATCATTTGAACAAAACTGAAATGTTTCATTGGTAATTATACAAAATACATATAGTATAACCTACAGCTGCAACTGTAGGTATACTGTACAGTACCATATACAGCTGTTTCCTAAAAAAGTGCAATACGTATACGATCAAAATATATGGAACAGCTGCAGTTTATATGAAATAAAGCATGTAATTGCATGAATGTAATTTAAATTGAAAATTAAAATTATGGATGGTAAAAACAAAAGTAAGAATTCAATAGTAATTCGAATGAAAAGGACTATATGCACAATGTGGTTATCCTGAACAATAGTACCTACCTACTACATACGTAAAAAACAACAAAGACTAAATTGCCTAATCGAGACTAGTGCTACGTCACGGATGAATAACGGTGTATTTGTGGTCTGCGCTGCCTCCAATTGAAAGTGTTCGCAACGGTACTTCCGAGTGTAACAAAACTTTGAACTAATGGGGCCGTCACGGACCATAGAACTTTAATATTGGGCACATCTATCTATTCTATAGATGAGATGATAGCACCAATCAGCCTCCCATCTCATGAAATAGCAATTTAAATGATACCTTTTAATGACTAACCAATGAAGTGACGGCCGGTAGGTAACCAAATGTGGAACATTAAATGAATTTAAAGTTCGGGCTTAAAAAAGTACCGCAAACCAACTATGAAACACTATTACGGTTCATAGATGCCTCATAGGTAAAACACGAAAAACCCAATTGATACTTATCTATTGACAGTGAAAAATTTCCGCAACAAGCGACATTAGTATTGATCAGCAGCGAAACGAGGATACAAAGTGAAATGAAATAGACAAATGTCAGTCTATTCATATTCGTTACTGAACATTATTATAATGTACAAAAGCATAAGGCAAGTCATGTTTCAGAGGAACTTTGTGACTACGATGCGGCAAACGTGAAGATAGTCAGGTCAAAAGCTGTGTATGAATAATATGATTTTGTTGTATATACGCCATTTCAGAGTTACGTGGGGTTCTTAGAAGTGGCTTTACTAACTCTGACACCAGAAGGTGGCCAAATCCTCACAAGAAAAAAAGAATTGCATATAACTTTGAAATTACGTGTAACTTCAAAGTTACATAATACATATCAATCAATTTTTTACGTGCTTCTAGTAGACAACTATACAGGGGGAATTTTTCAACTAGGCGTGGATGGATGGCTATGAGGAATATCGAATAACACTTAAAGGAGTGTCGAGGCCAATTTTGACGAAAACTAAAATTTCATCATTCGATTTTAGAAAAATCAATAATCCTGGCAAAGAATCGATCCCGATGATTTAGAAAAAAAAATCACACCTGTATTATTACACCATTCGATAGTGTTGCTAATAAGGATCAAATTCTGGAAAGTAATCATATAGTAAAGAAACAGAAAAAGTGGCAATTTCATAAAAATTTGCTATTTCCTTAAGTTTGCTATTTCCTTAAGTTTGCCGCATATTATTACTTCCCAGAATTTTAACCTTTTTAGCAACACTATCGAATGGTATAATAATACAGGATGTGATTTTTTCTAAAATCAGCGGGTTGGATTACTGGCCAGCATAATTGAATTTTCTAAGATCCAATGACGCAGTTTTAGTTTTTCGTCAAAGCCGACCTCGAGACTCCGTTCAACGTTTTTTGATATTTCTCATAGTTTCGGATTTAGCCATCCACGCCCAGTTGAAAAATTCCCCTTTAATTTATTTCCCTGTTTATAGTTTTATTTTATTTAATTATAGGTAGATGGCGATGTAGACCGGGACATAACACACCGGATCAACTCGGGATGGATGAAATGGCGACAGGTCACCGGAACAAGTTGCGATCCACAGATGCCCTTAAAGTTCATCATCATCATCAGCCTATAATGTTCCCACTGCTGGGACACAGGCCTCCTCTCTGTGAGAGGGAGTGGGCCATAATCCACCACGCGGGCCCAGTGCGGGTTGGTAGATGTCACATGTCTCCGAATTTTTGGTTCTAGGACATGCCGGTTTCCTCACGATGTTTTCCTTCACCATTTTGAGAGCAGTGGTGTTGAAATAAATTACACAAAGTAATGCGCCTGGCGGGGTTCGGACTTACGACCTACAACTCGTAAGTCGGGACCGATAAGGGGAAAATATATCCGTGATTAGACCTGTCGTATTGTATGGATCGGAATGCTGGGCAGTGAAAAAGATGGATAAGAAACGATTGCATGTACAAGATGAGGATGTTGAGATGGATGTGTGGAGTGACAACAAAAGTAAAGAATGAGTTTGTAAGGGGAAGTTTGAAAGTGGTGCCTGTTACAGAAAAAAATAAAGGGAATCGTCTGTCTTGGTATGGACATGTGATGAGAAGGGAAGACACTCATGTGACTAAGAGAGTGATGAGTATGAATGTTGATGGTTGGAGCGAAAAAGGAAGACCAAAGAAAATATGGTTGGATTGTCTAAGGAATGATATGGAAGAAAAAGGAGTAAATGATACTGTGACGTCTGATAGAGAAGAATGGAAGAAAAAAACGTGTTGCACCGACTGTAAAATGGGATAAGGGCAGAAAAGATGATGATGAATTAATTATAAGTTCGCCTTTCACAACTATTCGCCTAATGGTAAGCGAATATTGTATAGGTATTACAATAATAATATTGCCTACTTGAGATGCAACTAAGAGAAAAGTAATATAAGGTTGCTTCATGTTTTATCAAGCATGTCTACTTCACCTTACTATAAATATACTCACTGAAATATAAACATAATCATATGCATAATGACGTTCACACTATAAGATTACACACGTTTAGCAGGAAACAGTATTTTTATGAGCAGTTTCTAAGTGCATTGCAGTTATTAGAAAACGCACTATTGCGATACTTGTTGTACAATATACGTCACTATAATTGTGTGCATATATCGTAAAGAGATTTCTAACCTTCCACTTAAGTACGGCTTCCGCTAGGGCTTCTGGTCTTGAATCAAAGATAAATCTATTTCACACGAGGTGTAATGTTTCATTGCATTATCGCGGTTTCGCGTGACGCCATTATCAGAAGCAGGAAATTTTATATGGAAAATAGATTTGGTGAGTCACTGCTGTTTTCACTTCATGGAAATATTACTCAATAAGATCTAGAGTCATATTATGCTTATTTATTTAAGGTGACTGCAACATAATAACATCTCTTCCCAAACTTCTATATACCAGGTTAATTTTTATGTACCTATGGCGTATATCTTTTTCTATGGATCTATTTCAGTAATAGAACACATTACCGGAGATAACCTTCTTATATAAATTAAACAAGTGTTTTTTAATTTACGTTCAGCAATAACATACTAAAATACCCTGTAATCATTTCAGTATTTGAATTGCCTAAAATCATCATCATCAGTATCATTCTCCTGGTAGTAGAATATCTTTTTCTATCTTATTTCTCGTCTTAGCAGTCTCCTCCTTTCTAGCTATATCCACTTCTCCTACTCTTACAGTCATCAACATTTACACTCAACACATTCGTTTCCCAAAAATAACGAACATAATTTATTTACTCTACTTCGGTCTACGAAAATTCGTGTTCAGATAACATTTTAAGTTCACTAATTGCGAGTCGCGATCCGTCGCCGGGACTCATCAGAACTTGTGATGTTTTGGCTAAGCCCCAAAAAGTTAAATCATCGACCGTTGCTTTTATTACGAAATAAAACTAGATAGGTACGTTATGTAGTGTTAGAACAAGTGACACTGATAATAGCTAAATTGGTAATTTGTGTAAACCGTCATTAACACTGATTTCTAGATATTTTTAACAGTCTAAAGTTTTACTTGACTCGGCCTATGTAAAATCGTCACAAAGAAGGTAATAGCAATACAAAAGCGGTTTATGTCGCAGGTAATATTAAAAAAACTAGTCGCAAGTGTGATTTTGATTATTGCATAACGGATAAAAGTAACTGATGAAGTTGTAGATTATTAGAAGTTTGACTGTCAGTCGTAGTACAAAGATTTCCACTCCAATCAACATGCTCAGTATTTATGAAACATGTTCGTTAAACGTTACTCCCAGGACTGAAATAACAATTATTTTTTTAGAACTACATCTTCATAGGGGAATTGTTTACAAGGCATAGTAGCTCTGACTTCGTCAGTAGCTCAAACGTGTTGCAGCCGTCTCTCAAAAGATTAGTAGCCATGTCATTGAGGCCTACGTAATTTAAAAACGACACGTAGGTCTTCTTTCTAGACATAATAATATTATAGAGATCTCGTAGGCTATTCGTAGAAGTCCCGTAGGCGGCTCGTAGAGGCCTCGTAGGCCCATCGTAGACGTTTCGTAGAAGTTACAAATACATATAGATGTGTCGTAGCGTGGCACTCTCGTAGGCCAATCGTAGACTCCTCGTAGGTATGTTCTGGAAACTTCGTAGGTCTGAAGGAGTTTCGTAGAGGTCTCGTAGGCCCATCGAAGAAGTCTCATAGCCATTTCGTAGAGGTCTCGTAGGCCCATCGTAGACGTTTCGTAGAAGTTTCAAATACATATAGATGTGTCGCAGCGTAGCACTCTCGTAGGCCAATCGTAGTCTCCTCGTAGGTATGTTCTGGAAACTTCGTAGGTCTGAAGGAGTTTCGTAGAGGTCTCGTAGGCCCATCGTAGACGTTTCGTAGAAGTCTCATATGCGCCACATCTAGACGTGTCGCAGCGTAGCAGTCTCGTAGGCCAATCGTATACACCCCGTAGTTATGTTCTAGAAACTTCTTAGTTCTGCTTCTGTAGGAATTTCGTAGATGTCTCGTAGCCGTTTCGTAGAAGTCCCGTAGGCGGTTCGTAGACGCCTCGTAGGCCCATCGTAGACGTTTCGTAGAAGTTTCATATGCATCACATATAGATGTGTCGCAGCGTAGCACTCTCGTAGGACAATCGTAGACGCCTCGTATCTATGTTCTGGAAACATCGTAGGTCCGAAGGAGTTTCGTAGAGGTCTCGTAGGCCCATCGAAGAAGTCTCGTAGCCATTTCGTAGAGGTCTCGTAGGCCCATCGAAGAAGTCTCGTAGCCATTTCGTAGAGGTCTCGTAGGCCCATCGTAGACGTTTCGTAGAGTCTCATATGCGCGCCATCTAGATAAATGTCTCAGCGTTATAGTCTCGTAGGCTGATCGTAAACGCCTCGTAGTTATTTTTGGAGACCTAGTAGGTCTGTCTTATAAGTTTCGTAGACCCACTATAGAATTCTCTTAGAGGTTTCGTAGAAGTTTCGTCGTAGGCCTTGTCGCAGCGTAGCAGTCTCGTAGGCCAATCGTATACACCCCGTAGCTATGTTCCAGAAACTTCTTAGATCTGTAGGAATTTCGTAGATGCCTCGTAGCCGTTTCGTAGAGGTCTCGTAGGCCCATCGTAGACGATTTGTAGAAGTCTCATAGGCGCACATCTAGATTAATGTCGCAGCGTTTCAGTCTCGTAGGCTAATCGTAAACACCTCGTAGTTATTTTTTGGAGACCTAGTATGTAGGTCTGTCTTATTAGTTTCGTAGACCCACTATAGAATTCTCTTAGCGGTTTCGTAGAAGTCTCGTCGTAGGCCTATCGTAGACGTTTCATAGAAGGGTCTATCTTAGAAGTTTCGAAGTGGTGTTAAAGACCCGCCTTAAAAATTTCGTTAGTCTCATGTACAGCTCAGGCTGTGACTATGGCTATGCGAAGTTGCCCTTATACTTTCTTCATAGATGTTTTCCTTATTGTGCTACTGCGCATTACTTCTAGATAATGCGACATGTTGACAGAGTTAATCATTCATATCACTGCTCACATCATATACACGTAGCAAAGGGTGCGTAAATAAAGAAACGCAATTGTTACTGCTCAGGAAGAACGATTGAGATGTTTATTAAACAGACTGCAACTGCGAGTCATCTGTGCGACTGCAACACATTTGTTTACTTTCGCCTATTGTAAACCAACCTTAACAACGACCGGACGGTTACTAATGCACTTAACACACCACTCAAATATAATGTACACGAAGGTACACAATCACATCTTGCAAAAATTCAGGTGGAAAATTCTTATATCAGAAAATATTGCGATCGTATAAGATTTTACTTATATCGACAAGGAAAAATGGGAACATCGACGGCACCTACGTACATACAATGTGTCTAAATCTAATATCGGTGAAAATTCAGTCACATTTAGAAATTCATGAGCGTCTTGTAAATTTTATGTTTTATTCACTCGTCTTCGTGAATAATATTTGTCGCTTAGCTATTTGTTCGGCAAGCTCGAGTTGATGATATGAATATTCATGAAAATGTAATAGTAAAGCAAACGTACGCTATGCTAGAGGAGCGACGCAGCCATGCTGGCGAGGGCTGGGGCGTCGTCGGCGGCGACAGAGAAACATAGCTGAAATTTTAACAAACTTGGATTTCATAGCGATCCGAAGAAAAGAACACCACTCGCTCGCTCCCAAATAATATGAGATTGATGACATGAAATGTATATGAATACCACGAAGTGAACGTAAAACATATACAAAGAAGAGAAGAGATAGCTCGGTTGATGGAAAAGTGGCTTGTAAACACGTCCAGATGACATGTGAGCGATGTGCTCGGCAAGTGTTCGTTGATTTTGATAAGGATTCCGGTCAGAGGCCCGAGGAAGGGCTCTGTTGGTTTCCCTCACACAAAGAACGCAAAACAAAAAACAATTCAGTGCGCGTATATTAATTATATTCATACAAAACTGGATAATTTGCATATAACTTCAGCTGTGTAAAAACATAAAAAAACTTAACGACATTTTCCTTAAAGATCTTCATGACTAAATTAACGATGCGGTACCCAACAGCGGAACAATAGCAGAGCGGCGCGGTATGAACAAACATTCAACTTTATCTTGACAGGTTTGTCTACTTCAATGTGATAAATAAGTTTCTAAGAAGCAAACGCTAGTCTATTATCAAAATTAAACTGATATAATGTAAAGTATAATTATCTGATGATCGTAAGAAGGTCGCACGTTATTATTGATAGTGAATGCAGCTGAGAGTCAGATTGGGTTGCCAGCGAGTGGTTTCTGTATGTTATTGCGATCGAGTACTCACTCGATCTCGGCACTCCACAGTTCGTCCTCGTCGTCTTCATTGTCTTTCATTTTAAAACAACAAAGTATTTTATATGCTTCTATCTGCGCGCTTGGAATATATCATACACCTGAAAATAGGTATGACTATCTTGTTTATTAAAGTTAAGCATTAAAGTAATTATTTGTTTAAAAAAAACCGTTTGTATCGAGAATGTTCTATGAAGCAACATTTCAAGAGATTTACGAGATTCGAGATCAGGAGATTGACGTGTTATGCTGAGTAGTCTGTTTCAGCTAGTCGGAGTATTCTTCAGTAGCCTAACATGAGCGTGCGTATCACGTGCTTTAAAAACGAAAAGCTAACGAAATGACGCTTCGACGTACAACTGGTACTCCTTATATCTTTATCTGGTTGACTCCCATCAAGTATTTGTTTTTGGTGTTTATCACTTTACAATGGTCCAGTTACAAGATCTCGTCAATTAATATTCATTCTGCTTGGAGCACGCGCCCATACCTGTGCTCATACTTATAATATGAATACCCACTTCTGCCAAAAGAATGACTCCTGCGACTGAACATAATGCATAATTAATTTTCCAACCAAAATTGGTGTTCTTGAAATATAATTGTTATAGCGCATCCTTAACAATGGAACATTTAATTGGCTCAATAACTCATGTTTTCAATGGCCGCGATGTAAAAATGTTCGTTCAACGTGAACGGCGGACAGCGCAATTTGTTTAAAATCTTTTGTGACTTTACACGAATAAATCAGAATTGAGTTCTCATTTAGCGTGAACGTGATATGGTATATAATACCTTTACAATGGTTACTCGTTAACATTTAATACCTAATGTTATCAGATAAAAAAATTGGTACACAAGATATTTTCTGCGATGCCTATATCAAATTATCAATACATCATTACAATAATTGACCATTATTGAGTGAAAAGTAACTGTACATACCTTGACTTCTTGGTCGACTTAAAGAACCCAAAAAAACTCATTTAGAACGATTGCACTTTTCAATGTTGATTAACACCACAATTTGGGTGACTAGAACGGTGAAATTCACCGAATTTAAAAACAATATTGTATCAGCAACGCATTGCAATCAACTGCCGCAATAATATCGAAGGAACCAAAACTTATCTTGAAAATATTACCTGTACGAATTAGTAGGTAATGATAACAAAAGTTGATTAATTGTATCGATATTTGGTGTCAATATCAATATTATGTACTGAAATGTAATGGAAATAAACTTGAAACTCGAACCTGCGTCCTTCTGGATCTATACGCCAGAAGTCTTACCAACTAAGTATTATTCGCCGCAGTTTATTAACGCGATTCAGGCGTTTATGAGTTTCAAGATATTGCAAAACAAAATGATATCAACAAAACTGGATCCATTAGACAATAAGAATTTGCTTAGCAAAATATTATTTGTAATTCACGATCTATAAACACATCAAACTTAAGTGGAAAATGCTGATCCGCACGTTTCAGACTCGGATATCCCCCACACAAAGTACGAGGTATAACGGGATGTACTCGAGGTTCGGCTAACAATGTGATGCATTACTGTCGGATGCAGCTCTGTGCAGCATCATACTTCGTCAAGTGTCCAGATGGCGCCGCCGCCAATCATTCAATTACATGCAGAGCATAAACGATTCAATTGCGGAATTCGCCCCAACAATGTTAAAACTGTACTAATAAACGCCCGTGCGTTTTGAGCGATCATTTGAACGGTTACGTCACTTCATTAAGCGCATCCGTCAAGGTGCGTAGAGGCTAATTCGGTCAATGAAGTCAAATTATTTAGCCAAAGCCAGTACTACGATCCAGCTAATAAAACGAAACTGTAAAAGCTAGCTGGAAAACAAAGTTTGAAAACAGGAAACAGTTTCCATCAATTGACTCAAGACTAATGGCAAGACATTAGTTCCATTCTTTGTTCACTTCTTAGAACCGTGTTCTAGAATTTTCAACGACTATGCTCAAACATTATTTCGATTTAAAACAGACGGATTTCATCCAAATCTATACTTAAATCAAGATTTAAATCGAGATTCGTTCCTGAACGTCGTTTTAGAATACGCGTTGAGGACATTAAAATCCAATAAAACGTTTTTGCGCTCATTTGGCATCTCATAAACACTATGAAATGGTATTGTGCCAATACTTCTGTGGCAAAGTCAGTATGAACCAACACGGGTCGTTTCCGAGATAGAAAACTAACGATTAAATACCTAAGCATATTCATGTAATGATGTAATTCAAGAATTTAAAACATTTTACTTACTGAATAATAATAATCTAATAATAATTATGAATTTCCTTGGAAATAGCAAAGTTATTTTCTTGTTATGAAAATATTAGCGGTAATTAGTTTCTCGTAAATATTTGTAATAGTAGTCATAAAAGCGACAGATGACAGTACAGAATTTAGAATGACAGTTGTTAACAAAACAAACACTATCTCATCCTTTTTACTTGAAATAGCCAAACAGAAACTTGATGATAGGACAAACAAAAAGAGGGGGCTCGACTATTATCTAACTATACGACAATCTGACTGTTATCTCTCCCTCTGTACTGCGCAGTTTTTCAAATTATCAATAAACAATAGAATTGAATCACCATAAACACTAAAAAAAACAGGAAAAACAAACTGTGTAAAGTTCAACGAATTTAATGATTTACTTTTTATTAAGTCTTAAATCGAAACCAATTGTTGTGTAATATTTTATCACTTCCCTGTATTTTCCAAGAACATTTACACATCTCATGAGAGTGACTCTTGACGAAATGAGTGTCGGATTAGATGTAATCATAAACGTTATCAGTGTAAGCTCCAACAGTAGTGGATATCTGCATCATATTTGACACAAAGACACCAATAACCTGATAAGTATCGGACACCTCACTCCAGTATCAACTCATGTGGTATATCAACCAGTGGCAGGTACTGACCTCATTGACGACATATTGAAAACACCGGAAGTAAAATTAATCAATGCGGCGACTAATGTACCTACTACATCAAGTGCAAGTATTTAGGCTGAAAGCTGCCTGATCCACCAGATGCGAGAACAAGGAGTGCTTAATCAACATAATGAGACAACAGCCGCCATCCTATAAACCTACATTGAGATGCTAATAAGAAAAGGGAAAATAGATACATTTGTAACGAGCAAACGTTGGGCTGTGAAATTGATTTGTTCGCGCTAATGCGACGACAAAGCGATGCGTTGTGTGTGTCGCGGGCGACGCGTGACAACACGGTTACTCGTACAATATCACACGGCCTCGTGCACCCGCAGCCGTCACGACCCCAGCTAGCAAAACACCATAGCACTGCCTGTCCCAAGTGTCCACAGACAATACTCCAATGAAACCAAGTACCATTTACAATACACCACATATCAATAGGAGTTTCAATCATTGAAGAACGAAGAAAACGAAACTAGATGAGTAACCTTAGTATAACTGAAAAAGAATCAATGATGACAAAAATCTGAAGAGTAAACGTAAATGAGGTCTGAAGGCTCTTTGAAAGTAAATAATTTAATAAAGAGGAAAAAGAGGCCAAACAATAATAAAACACATTTACATTTTATTTATTCTTTCTTTACGTCGAACAAAGAAAGCATAAAAAGATTACTGTAGGAGCAACTGTATGAGCTTAAAGCTTCCTCAAATATGCATGCGTTCATATATGTGCTGCTCACGTTACGTAATATGAAATGGCTTTTGTGAAAAGCATTTCACTAACTCCAAATCTCATCAAGTAATCTGCGGTGTCTGTAGCGCATCAAAAGTTACCAAAAAACTCAAAAGAGGATTAGGAGTTTCCAAGTAAAGGATCCGAACCGAAATCAATATCGTTGTGCAATCAAAAACTCGAGACACAAGTGGAAGGGCCTATCGCAACCGTGAGTAACAAGAGCCAGACATCGTATACTAAGAGGCTATAGCCAACCGCAAACATGCTCCGCCGGCGGTTTAGAATAGATAGCACAAAAGGAAACAATGACGGGGTGATCCGGCCTGCGCCCCGGGCCTCCCTCACCCACACCGCGATGGTGTTGTCGCCTAAACGTTTTATATCGGCCAAGGACGGCCTGCGACATGCACAGCGGAACTGAGCACTGCAACCATTCCACCAGCTCACCAAATATGCGCGACTGACGAGAATGAATTAGCTCGCCGAAACTGGGTCGCCCGTAGCCTAGCCACTCAGATTGTGAATCACGATGAAATAATTTTATTAGTAGACAGTGCTATTGTTCCAATGTTTTACACTCATCGAGTGGTGGCTTGAGTAATTGTATTTTTCTTCCTTCTGCCTTTCAGTTTACGTTTTTGTTTATTCTTCTTATAACTTAGCAGATTAAAACAAGATCTTTTAACGTAAGTGAGACTGGCTGAGTTTATCAAATATTTGATTACATTAGCATCAAATGGGCGCGTATTCTGACTGATATTTTTATTTACATAACAAATTGCGCCAAACGAAGAAAGCAAAAATCGTACTAAGTCATATTATATGATAATTATTAAAGTGCACTTAAGAGGTAGGCCGCGAGACGTCGACAACGCGGTGTAATTTCTCAGTTTACGGCGCGGCGTGGCACAAGCTTTTTAATTAAATGACGTTATAAAGGGGCGCGGTAAACAAGCAAGATTTAGTTAGGAAGGCCAGCGCTACCGTTAGAGGCTGCTCGAGTGGAGATAAGGAGCCAGTAGGTGGAGGTAATGTACACACTGATATACAGAATGTTGCACAAGGCAAATATTTGCGCCCCGACCGACGGCTGCCGCTCAACGTGCGGACTGACATGTTATTAAAGAAATAATAGCTTTTGGGTTACTGACACTTGAAAAAAATGAGGAAATTACTCTTCTGGAAAACCTATCATGTGAAATTGGTCTTAGGTATATCTACTAATTCGTGGAACTGATTCAAAACGGCGCTTTGCCCTGGAACAAAAAAGGCAACCAAAGTAACAAGGTGGATTTTAGTCAGTAAGAATCTGACAGTCCAGTTACCCAGGACAGGAGGACACACTTGATGATTTTAGCACCCAAAACAAGGGATCGACGAATAGAGTAATGTTGTAGCATCATTAGCCTCACTCACATAAATATCAATCTAATACTGTCAAAACAAATTAGGCGTAATATCAGACTATCGACAAAGGATAATAATAACAACCGGCTGAAAATATAACTGTGTTTACCATTGCTATAATATTATGATTAATTAACGAGACGGCCATGTATCACATTTCTTTATCGTAGTTAGATATTAATTAGGTAAATAAATGTGGAGTGAAAAGCGTCGGCGCCGCGACCTTTTGATAAATATGCCGAGTGGAATAATTCCACGAGGGAAATAGGAAAAATAACGTTAACGTAAGGTAACAAGCGGCTAATCCGTGATGCATTCGCACAAATTGCGCGTCCCAGCTGGGAACAAATTGGATTCCCGGTGACGAGACGCCGGAGCCCCTCTAGTGCAGGGCGAAAGCGGCGGCGGACAACTCTACCTACATCTAGCAAATTGAATGCCTAAATTTTTTTAGTTTTCCAGTTTTGCAACCGTTTTGTAGTGGTGCAACAATTTTTTGCAAGTCCACTCAATCCATTTCTCTATAAAATCTTCCAATACTGCGCCGAAATTCACTCGAGCCACAAGAACCCTTTGCACGCGAGTTCGACTCGCACTTGGCTCACGTTTAAGACGAATCTAACGACACCTCTCAAGTTAAAATCCATCAAGCCGTTTAGGCTGCAGAGCAACACAATGAAATATACATACATACATACCCTCGAAAAACATAACCCTCCTGGCGCAGTCGGGTAAAAATGATATTGAGGTTACTAACATCATTTTTTTTCTAAACTGAACGGTTTGCGCGAGAAAAGCTTCCAAAGTGGTAAAATGTGTGTCCCCCCCCATGTAACTTCTAAAATAAGAGAATGATAAAACTAAAAAAATATAATTATGATGTACATTACCATGTAAACTTCAATTGAAAATTGGTTTGAACGAGATCGAGTAATGAGTTTTTTTTTAAGCGTCATAAATCGTAAACCGCAATTTACTTTTCAAAGTTACAACCAACTACAAGAACGTTTATATTATGTTACTTGCTGCTACGGAACTCTTAATGGGAGAGTTCGACTCGCACTTGGCCGGTTTTTTTTAATTATTTTGCACGAGAACGTGATTATTTTCACACGAAACTACTGTTATAGTGCTAAAATCGAGCAAAATAATAAAAAATAAATTGTAAGTAATCGGTTTTTTACTTCGTTCGTTATAATAATATTCACATTCATTTTGAGGAGTGCTCAATTTGAGAAGTGCACAATTTGCGAAGTGCACATTTTGCGAATTACTATTTTGAGAAGTGCACCATTTGGATTTGCGAATTGCACAATTTGCGAAGTGCACATTTTGCGTCAAGTGCACAATTTGCGAAGTGCACAATCTGCGTCAAACCCTTTTCAAATACGTCATAAATCGTAAACCGTATGAAAAATAAGGCTATTATTAAAACATCGGTCAAACTTACAAAGAACTACAAGAACTTTTATATTATGATGATACTTGCTGCTACGGAACCCTTCATGGGCGAGTCCGACTCGCACTTGGCTGCTTTCTTTTTCCTTTCCTTAGTGTTCAATTCCTTCCTCACCGTATCATCTTTCGCTCAATCAATCCATACTTCTTACTTTCTAAGCATACCGACTATTGTACTACCTTTTTGAAACTACTTGGGTCCAAGCCTCGCCTACAGCGTTCAGACCTAAACTTTTGAAACTGATGTTGTGGACTCTCACGATAGTGAGAGTGTTCAAGTTCTACTATGTTTAAGTTTTCTTGTTTTACTCCGTCCGATAAAAACACATGTCTTCCGGTTGCAACTTCCATTGTTCACACACAAGTTAATAGTTTTCTTCGACATTACAATTCAATACAATAATATCAATGTTTATTTTATGACGTATTAGTATGAAATAGTGAAATAACAGTAATTGATAGTTCATGTACTCTGGCGACCTCGATGATGCTGCGAGCAATGTCCACGTCCTGTCATGAGTTGGCAGTAATTATAATTTGCCCTCCATTAATCATAATAATATCTTTGCTTGTTTTATTGTTACATATCGCCTAAACAGCGCATTTTGGTGATCTAATACTTTTCAGCCTAATTTATTTGGGCAACATGTTATCTCTTTCAATGTTTAAATGAAAAGGCAATTAGATGCAACAATCTCATTTTACATGCATAAGTATGTATGATGCTGCTAAAAGTGGGCTTCGATGTCAAACCTCACGGGTTTGAAATTAAAGCAAAAATAAATTAAACTTATTAAACCCTAATTGCTGTAAAACAGTGAAACGTGTAACTGTTTTACAACAACTAGGGATTATTGAATTACTGCAGAAGAACGATTATACCACGGATGAATTCATCAGGTATTTTACGTAATTCAACACACGGATATTGGTCTCCTCATATTTATTTGTACTTAAATGGCAATCTAGTAGTAATGACTGATAAGTGTAAAGTGTTCGTGCACGCCTGTTACAACTCGTAGAAAATTGATCGCCCTACTGAATCTCACGTCATACCACTTTATACTAGATCGTGGCTTCGTGACAAATGTAGAAGGCATAATACATAATTATGCATTGTGTATAAAATTGGTTTGCTCAATTGCTCATATTTAACGATGTGTTAAAGACCATGATGCAAAACAACTTTCTCCATGGGACTAATATCGTGAATGCTATTAAGTATTCAGGGCTGCGTTTAAATCCTTTATCCAGTTTAAATTTATACTGACTAAATGTCAAACACCCCGTTTATGTACACCGCGAGGAGAAAAATGAAGCTAACTAAAATTTTATCTGCCCCGTTTACGGTCGTCCGCTGGTATAAGTTTTTACTAAATGGAATAAATTTTTGCGACCTTTTTACCACGCAAAATTTTATCCTGCTGTCAGACTGACATTAAGTTTTGTTGTTTTGCTCGATTCGCGCCGTAAAAACGAATATTATTTTTATTTTAGAGAGTTATTATTATTTGTAGATTATGGATTTTTATAAAACCGGCAAATTGATTATTTTTTGTTTAATAAACTGAGCTGTCAATTGAATTTGACAACTAACATTGACAGAAACTTATGACTCCGTTCAGCGAACCCTCGCTAGTTTAATTTTTTACCGGCGAAACATCGCCGGAAGATTTAAACGCACCCCTGTAGACCAATATTTTTTTTTTAAACCTAGTAGGCCGAATTTATGGGCCAGCTTATTGTCCTTCGAGATTATGTTGGTCTGATGAAAAAAATTGTTTAGTTTGATAGTCAAGCCACATCAATAAACTAAGTTCACATATTATACTGAATGCTGCAACACGCAGTAGAAAATCTTCAAGGATGTGTTAATAAATTAGCAATGTAAAGAGAACGTAAAGGAAACGAGCACTGTGTCTATTTAAACCACGTTTCTCATAAAGCCACCTGCTATCTATTCCTTCAGGAAATTGAAAGCTCACGGTGAGACAGTGCGGTGGCGCGCATTTGTCATTAAACGCCCTATCAAGATATCATTTAATAGATACAGACTTCGTGGTCGTATCTTTATCAATTTTGTGTAATTTAAGGTCAGAAACGAGAACCATCAACATAAATTATAGTGATAGCATCTAAAAGGCAATTCTATTTTTTTTTAAAGATTTACATTTGACCTTTAATGACATATCCTTATCTTAGGCTCTGAACGACTGCTTTGCCTACAATCAGGAGTTTATAAATCTGCTGCTCCGATAAAACCTGCTATTTGGTAAAATGATGAACTTTAAATAAATGTTGCGGATAAGTTTCATGAAATCATCTTAAATTTTTGAGATCAAGGATTGAGTCGCACGTATATACAAAACACTGTCTGTTCAATGCTTTTACAATTACGTCACGCACAAATTCAATATATGAGTGGAATCCAATCACGATATAATAAAGCTAAATACATGTTGCAAGTAGCTTGCTCGCAAGCTGCAAGTGACAAATATCTGGCACGATCGAAACACTGACTAAAACTGAGCAGGTGAAACTTACATTCAGTACATTTTAAGCTTGCAAGAAAGCTACTTGCACAGTCGAAACGCATCTTTTAAAACCATAAATACAGTGTTGTTACCCAAAAATAATAGAAAAGCATGCAATATCGATCATTTTAAAGCTAAAAATAAATAAAATTAAATACATATTTGAGTAAAAAAACAGCTGACCGAGGAGCATAGACCTGAAAATAGTTAGTAAGGAAAATAAAAGAAGCACTCACTGCCAGTGGAAGGGTCCTGTAATCCCGTCCCTAAGTCGGTCCTTTAAAGAGCGTTGCCTCGCAGGGCCGGGCCCGGGGGGCAGCATGCCCGCGCCGGCCGGCACCGGCACCGGCACCGACGGCGGCGGCGCACGCGCCGGCGATGACATCGCTACAGATTGCTGCGCTCGCGCACTAACACCGCGCCGACAACATCACACCACTGCACTACTAACGCGAGCTGCAACAAAGCAAAAACAACCAAAGCCACATAAATAAAGCAAAGCCATAAAAGGGCTAAACGCAAAATATATTTTGCAAAATTAATATATTCACATAAATAAAATTGTACATCGCGCAACAAGAAGAAAAATAAAGGAAGGCGGATCAACAGGTCAAAAAAAAACATACCTACTTATTTGACACATTGATCATAGTACGAGTATAATGAATTAATCACCGTTCATATTAAATGAATGAATACATATTATAGTCTACTAGTACTGTCTCTTTTATGATAATTAATTAATCAGTATCAAATTATTTTTTGTGGCTACAAGTTTCAAATGACCTGACGCCTTCTAAATGAAATGATATAATTGAAAAAAAAAAGAATTTTTTTATTTCAATTATATGAAGGTAAAGCCGTATATTTATATAGTTTGCACTATTGAAATTAAAAGCATTGGAAATAAACGTTGTAATAGAAGTGGCTGATTAAAGAGTAAAATAAAAGCGAGTGCTGCGCCTACGAGTTTTATAAAAGCAACGCATAGATGGAAAATTGAAATAATATTCTCATCAGGCGTTTATAACGCTTACATATCGTGTTATGTTTGTATCAGTAGTTACGAGTATTATTATTGTATACCACGGAAGCTTTATGAGTTTCATATAAAAACCAGAGACGGGTATTTACGTATCAACGCCCTTGGGACAGTACTTACATTGTAAGTGCTGTATGCCTAGTGTCACTACAATGATACCTTCTATGTCTGGTTGGTAGACTTCACAATAAGGTTATGTAACCGTATAGATGAATATATTTAGAGCAAAATTTCAGAAAATGTAGTCCGTTATTTCGAACCGTGAGTTGATCAAAATATATTATCTACAGATAAAATATATTTTGTTGCTATTTGGTATTCATAAGTTGAAGGATACAAGTAAACTAGCATCTAGGTCTCGTGATAGGTCAAGCATACTGCATTTTGACAAACATAGCGACAGCTAAACAACATCCTCCTAAATACGAAATAAGGTTATACTAATCCTGGATCAAGATTTATTATTGGAGAGCCATATTCCAGGATTAGCTTTGATTACAATATAAATTATGAGATTTCTGATGGAGGACGCCTGATGGCCGCCATAGCAAGGCTTGCTTGGGGAGATCCTAGAATCTTTTATAATGTTCGAGTAGCCTAGCCTATAGTAAAATCGAGTGCGCTATACACAGTAAGACAAGAATCATAAATGGTTTAAAAATACATTCAGACACAATACAATATCTATTTAAAAGCTGCTAAGTAGGACTGTTGTGCCTGTTACAACCATCAGCTTAGAACCATACTGTCCATACATTTACATAATAAATTATCTTTATCTCTTGGCAATCAAACGGTTAGCTTTTCAGAATACTGATAACATACATTTCCTTCAGTTTGTGACAGTGACAAATCAGAAAACAAGTATATGAATGCGTAATGTGACCTTGGATTAATTTGATTCAGTATAAATCGAGTCAATCTAAAGATGATCAATATAACACTTTCTAGCGAATTTCTGCGTTAACAGGAAACCGATAACGGAAAACTCGGAAATTACTTTAAGACGTAAAAAAGCAGCTATCGCATTTTTATTTGCCAATCTCAATTGAATAGAAAACGTTTATTTGTTAGGTTGCAGAACTTTTGGGTAACTAGATAAGATCCCTTTGAACACTAAAAGTTTGTTGAGAATACACTGAAACGGACAGGGCTATAGCAAGGGGCGAAAGCGGCTATCGATCGGCCCTAACCTCTCCCGCGCGTCCCCGCACCTCCCCGCCGTCCCAGCACACCTTACGTAAGTCCAGCTGATCGCACCCACCCTGTAACCTTGGCAACGAGCCTCATGCACGCAATTCTGTACATTGTTTGTTATACATTAACAATGCATTATTTGATTACATACGTGACGCACTATACTGCCATAACACAAATAACATAGAATGGCAATTTTATGAAATGTGCTTTTAAGTTCTTCTAGGCACCTAAGACAAATCGCTTTTTCCATAAGGCTACTTGTTATATTTGGGCCATCTAACAGATTATTGATTGTCATTTAATGTCCCGAAGTGGACAATTCTCCGGCAGCCGCGTCCCATATTCTTGGATGGCCGTAGACATGTTAATTTCCTGCAACTAAATGACTCTACATTCATCTGCCAATATGCTACATGTGTGACTATTCTACAGACTATTAGGACATATGGATTTTCCTTATTTATCAAAAGTGGATTCACATTGGCAACCTGTAACTTTAACTGGAAAATATCATAATCCTCAACAATTTGCAAATGTGTTAAATGAAAAATCATTTGAGCTTTTGATAGTAGCAGTAAATGTTAGATTATGTACTTAATAAAAATGACGTGAAGGTACAGATTTTTAAAGTACAAAATAAACAACAAAGGGGATATGAAAAACCGAAAACTTTTTAATTCAAGTTTTGGTCATAACATCGTGTTTCGAACTCGGTGCTGTGGCGTGTTCCAAGTATATAATATTTAACAAACAGACTGAAACAAATGACTGCAGCCACAGGAAAATTAACATTGCGGTATTAAACATGACTGAGCAATAAAAATTCAAGAGAGTTCCTAATGACTTTATGGACACCAGATGCGACTATAGATTCATTATGTTATTTTTATCCGCTGTCTATTCTCGACAAGATTCACTCAAAGCGCACAACAGTTGCAAAATAAAGCTTTAAGTCTCGTGTTTCTTTTGCACGAAACTAGCAGTTAGTCAAGATTTATTCCATGAATTCAGAGCACAGGAGAAACAAATCGGTCATATGGGAATAAAGAGCGAAATCCCCAGTTTTCTTTACCATGAAGATACCTGCTACCAACACAGCGAATATGTGTCGCAAGTGCCTGAGATCGGGTAGGCCATATAAAAAAGGACAGTTCTAAGGGTTCCATAAAGACTGAAAGGAAGTGGTGGGTCGGACAAGTACGGTTCGTTAAATATTTGACTGGTGCCGCTCAATACCAACGACCTTGCGACCGCGACGCGGCGCGCTTGCTCGCTACCGAACAGCTATCAACGTGGCCCTAGCGATCAGCTGTTACTACTTTTTGTCAACAATTACCTACGTCACAAAATATCCTAATTTATATAGTGTTGTTTCATCGAGATGATCTACCATGATACTCTCATGTAAATAAAATCTCAATAACACAACAGAATGGACTTCCAAACCAACATCACAAATATTCAGTTAATAAAAATAACACACGCAGTTTCTTTCTTGAATCTAAATAACACTCAGTTTTTAAACAAACATCTATAAAATCTAGCTTTTACATGTGAGGCTAATTACACCTAAACGGTAATAACATTACAGAGTTCCAATAAATCTATCGAAACAAATGATTTACGACACACAATGAACAATTCTATCACTTCCGTGATAGCAAAATATGGATGTAGGACCCTAAAAAGAGTGAAATGAAGATAATTATGATGATAAAACAGTGAAGTCAGATGATAATGTCATTGCGACTAATGAATGAATAGTGCACGTTAAGCATCTAAGTGTGGTCCATGCATATATGCAACGAACCGAGGAAGAAGTACGAAATTCATGTGAAGAAGCGTTGACGGAAGGTTCGTTGACATAACGCGCACGCGGTTTACTCCGAAGGCTGAAAGCGTGCAACTGAACTAACTGCCAGCGTTAGGTGAGGGGGAGACGGGAGCGGCGCGGGGCGGGCGTTCTGAGTTGGCGCCCAACACGGGCCCGGCTTACCCCTACGTACGACACCTCCTTCATGTTATAATCACAGGACAATTTCTGTACACCTCCGTAGCGATATATCGGAAGGTTCTGTTTTAGAGTTTATTATGCTTTCCGCGTTAGATATTAAAATGAACCACGTTGACCATCTGCAGGAATTATAGATAGAAGCCAGTTTCAGAAATACAAACGCATTAAGGTTAAATGAAAATGAGGCTTCTTTTTCATCATGAGAATTGGTTGCGCAACAATACACTATTCAAATACAATCCTTCGTCCCTCGTTAAATGTGAATGTGAAATACGTTATAGGTAGAGACGCCAAGCCAAATCAGTGTTCTGTTGTGATCAATAAATCGCATATACAGAGCAACGAAAATCCGGCACAGTTAATGGGTTCTAGGAACTGTGCGTGATTAACTGTAGCTGGGAAATTCAGACTTAGCGTGTCGGTACTATATAGATGCTGGATATTCAGTAATGAAAATAAAAATAAATAATGTCGGGCACATTTAACTAAAAATTATATATATGTAATTAAATAGGCACGTTAAGTCATGACTTGTTATATGAACTTACAAAAGTTACAAATATTAATTTCATTCAAGAATGTTTCACATCGTGGTTCGTTATCGATTACAGAAAAGCGGTAAATTGCACTGAGTGATTCACCACGGTGCGGTAGGGTAGTTCAACTAAGTTCAATATAGTTCTTTTTTCTTTTGTGGTATCTAGGTTAGCGGAGTAAGAAAACCAATAGAAAGGTGTACACTTGAGGGCTTCATAATTATTAATATTATGATGCTACAGATTTCGTTATAATTATTATTATCTACACGGAGTTTGTATGTACGAGTACATTAACACAAGATTAACACATTATTACACAGTACATTTTTAAGCTTTGGAGTTTGATGTGGGCTAAGTAATACCGCAGTGTACTAAGTTTACTTAGACTTGACCACATGTGTTTGATTTCTCCAAACACATGATGTGGCGGTACTTAATGAGTAGCTTATCTACTTTAACACGCAGTTGGTATCAACAGCTAAATCCTGCCAGCAGAGGCTTAGGTACATAAACTATGTAGACAACGAAGCTTTTACTGAATCTGTATTTAAACGTAAAGAAAAATGTTCAAGAAATCGTACCAAACCTTTATGTTTCTATGAGCAAAAAGGTATACATACACAAGGGCTAACTGGTTTGGTAAGTAGAACACCGTATTCCGTGAGTTGGCCTTGACCCGCGTTCTCTTTAGGCGGCCTTCGAAATACTTGCCCGAAGCACAACATCGCCAGGGAGTTACTCTCATGAAGTTTCAAGTACATCATTACAAAAACGATTACTTTATAAATTGTTTTGCTTACCTACAGATTTTATAAAAACGAATAATTAAGTATGACGAAAAAAATTTGAACTAAATTGCAGTTAGCAAGACATGAAATGGTGGCACTTGACACTAAAAAAGGTAAAATGGAGTAAATGAGTCTCAGAAAACGGTAATATAAAAAATTCTTCCAAAGAATTTCGTTATAAAAATATGTTTTTATCATAAGATTTCAGTCCAAACGTCATCGTCAGTGGGTACTTGCAAAGGTTCATTGACCAGTGAAGGTTGCTTTTATTTTCAAAACAGGATCCTGCACTGCGCATGAGTCAACGTTCAGACCAAATTATGTTTCTCGTTTTATATTCCCACTGGTACCTATTAACATGAAGGAAATTAGATGAATACTAGATCATTAATTTAATATAAACAACAATACGTCAATAAAAATATGTACTCGTATTATTCATATTGACGTCTTAGTTTTTTTTTTAGATTAGATAGTAACAAGAATCTTTTATCTTAGCCCCGTCATGAGCAAAAGAGAAAAATATTGATAGTACCTAAACGTTTATCCGACTGCGCCGAATCATAGGAGGAAGTGTTTTGTTCAGCGAAAACATACAAAAAGGACATTGTTTTTGTAGCATTAATTAAGTGGATTATGGTAAATGAGGTGTTGCTTGAATCCAATTGTACTAAATTCGAGTCTAACATGTAAACATGTTACGGACTCGACCATAATACGAACTAAATGGTAATTTATTCAAGTTTTAAAAATATTACGAGCGCACAACATCACATGACATAATTCTGGTTATGTCCGTTGAATTGTTCATGATGACGATGACGGACTGTGGCGGAATTGTTCTCAAAGCTGGTTATAAGTAAATAAAATATTCCATAATCGTTTTGGCCTGTGTATCGAAAATCAAACAATGGTAATCGGCAAGTCCCATAGGAAATCAAAAGTGTACGTAGAAGATGACAAGATACAATAGACTAGCGAGATTAATGGTACGGTACCTAAACATAAAACAGTGAAGACTGGGCACTGGAAAAAATAAAAGATAGTGGGTGATTTCAGGTCAGTGATAGATTAATTATAATTATTATTGCAAACATGGATAACATGGAAACTTTTTACAATATTTCAATTATTATTTAAATGTGACACCCAATCAATAATGTTTATCAACGCATATGTTGGCAGGCGGTGTCTGCAGTTTGGCCCTCGTTTGTGTTATTAGTATTATTTATGAGCACCGTCTGTCTGGCAACAAGTCTGTCTAGGTTTTCACACTTTGAATACATAGCAATACATCCGAGACGAATTGACACCACAAACAAACTTTAAGTATTTCCTTGAAATGAGCGTTTAATCCTAATTTAAGAATTAGCTTAGATTTTTCGTTGCTAGGTTTATACGTTTAGTTAATGGCTGATATAACGATATGCCGTGCCATTTCGTATGTATAACTAACAGCACACTAGTCAGTCATCACAAGTACTAAGCAAACAAATCAAAAGATTACTTACTCGATATTTCAGCTTATTGTTAAGCCAATGGATAAAATGATATGAACAGCTATGACTCCCAATAAATCAAAAGAATGAGTAATCGTATAATATCACGCTTAGAGAACTTGATCAGTTTAGGTAAGTCTGCACAGGTGTATCTTTGAAATATCACTACGAAATAAAAAATATTACAATAAACTGTCAGTCTGTCAGTAACGAAGAGAAAACAAGTACTGATAAGTTATTGTAAGAGATAACCCTTTATGCCAAGATAAGGCCGAAATCTGTCCATGATGTCAATAAGTTTGTTTTGAATAAGACCAACTGTAATAAAAGTATGAATGTTGAATTTAAAAATAACTCCATACACTTTGTAATCTTTGCACTGTCACTTTTAAATACAAAGATCACTACACAAATGTATTATAACTATTAACACAGGATCCTTTTGCCCGCCTCTCTACTGACAAAAGCCCAAGAAAAGACCTTAATCAAAATAAAGAGAGCAAAACCCGCCAAAAACAAAGGAAATTGCTGTGCGGATTTTGTTTAGGTACAAATGAAAGGAAATCGATTAAAAATATTTGTAGCCTTCGGAGTAAGGTGGCGTTTCTTAAAATCAGGTCCGGGTGTGGAGCAAAGACTAACTATTAATCATTAGCAATTTAGATTATTATCATAATTATGAACTTTATTGTTGTTTTTCTCGGGAACAGTACCTTTTTTCGGAAAGAAAGGTACCTTATTACTGTACCTACACCAGACAAAGTGAATGCAAAAGTAAGAAAGTTAAAAAAAGGAATATTCAAATATTTACAAGTGTATAAAAATTGATAGCGAAACTAGCATAGCTAGCTAACATAAGCTTTTGCACATTATTCTTGTGGCAAAATGTGTAGGCGAACGTATCAACAACCACCAAAAAACTAAAATATTCGACCCGAATGTAAACGAAATGAAAATGTACACAACGCGTGAGTTCTCGAAGCCTCATAATTATCTATTTTTTGCGGATTTTCTGAATTAGCCACGACGCGTTGTAGTTGTCGAGTTATGCACGTTTTTGCCACTCAAACTTTGACCCTTAGTTTTTAATAGTCTTCATTTAAATACAGTTTATAGGCAAATGACGACACCTTATATGCATTTATAGGATAAACTATTTTGCAATTGAAGAGGCCACACTTACACATTGGACCACCACCCTATTCAATAAGTATTTTATTTTGGGCCAAAGAAAGAGCTAGAGTTTACTGTCAGTGTCCAAGTTCCTTCGTCGTTAGTACTACCAGAAAAAAAAACAGTATAATTAGATCTACATATACTGTCGCAGTACAGCCAATAGAAACGCTGCATTTAGATATGGCGATATCCTAATAAAATTCGCCTATACATTTACGTATACTGTGCAGAAATACGCTTTGCCCCAAGTACAGCTAAAAAGTTTAACGTGGTAGCATAAATATGTTGTGCCAATTAGATAAAATGCTGAGCTGTTCCACTGCGCAAAGGAAGTTTTCCGATTCTTCCTCATTCCTTTCTCTCTAAAATACCAGAGGCCTTACCACGAGCTCTTAACGCGATCCACTTTAGGCTGTGGGAAAGAGACAGAGCTATACAAGTCTAGCGCCATCTCTTTCCCACAGCCTAAATACTCACGCTTTAAGAGTTCGTGGTAGGCCACCTGCTGTTAAAAACACGTCTCAGTGCTATGTCATTACTGGTAATACAATCCGGTTAATAACTTAGGTATTCAGGCACTGTATTTTCTATGGAAAGATTTTACAAAACTTCACAAATGCTGCCCATCCAAGTTGGATTCTTCGGGCGACCTCTTTGTCCAAGTTAGAAAGAACTAAACAATGGTCTACATCTTCAAGAGTATCATTCCCAACAACAACCGGTGCAACATGCTCATTCAACATGTCATTTTAGGGCTAACTTGTTGGGAAACGGTTATGCGGTTGCTGAGCATAGCATTGGTGTCTCCAATGAATCTGTTATGATAACTATATAATTGACAAAACGAAGGTGGATAAGTATTCACGATTAATGTGGATGTCGAGTTCGTTCTAGTCCAAGAGAATTAATTTTTCCCAACACTTTGGGAAAAATTACATTTCTTGTCACGATAACGACTCTCTGCAAATTCTGCAATTGGACTGGTTTTTTGGCCTTTGTACCTAGCGTTTCTATACAAGCACATCAACACTTCGATATCAGTCAATGTGACATCGTTGGAGAGACTCCATTACTGTCCAGGTTTTGACTGAATCAAAAGCTTTCTCATAGTACTGTTACGTCGATCGAATTGCGAGACCTACTATAATCTTCTCGAAAGTTCCACAAGGTTCTCGACAATTCTACTAAAGATCGGTCAGGAAATTTCTAGAAAATTCTACCCTGTTCTAGATGTTTCGGGATGGTTCTGGAATGTTCCAGAAGGTATGGGACTATGTCGAAGTCTATGGATGTTTCCAGAACATTCGACCACCTTCTAGAAACATCTAGTGGGTCCGGCCGGGGTATAAAAAGGGCGTCGATCACCAACCTGAGTCAGTCTAGTTTTGACTACGATCGAGGCGACTCGAAGTGAACAAGCGATCTCTAAGTGACTTTTACGTGTGATTAAGAGTGTGTATAAGTGTTTAAGTGTTGAGTAGTGTTAAGTGTTTATTTTAGTTTGTGATTCGTGTGTGATTAAAGTTTATTTGGTTTTAATTGGTGTTAATTAATTTATCCCAATACCCAGCTCGTAACATTTGGTGTCAGAAGTGAGGGATAAAATGCCGATTTTACCAAAGGACGACACGGACGGTATTCGTACCAGGAGTCAGCGCCAGCAAGACATGGACCAGAGGCGGTTTGGAGGTTCCCCGATACAGACGCCGGGTGGTGCTCAGCCTACGACGGAACCAGCCGCTGGTCCATCTGCAGTCTCTTCAGCACCAGCGGGTCCAGACCTGTCTGCGCTTATGGCGCTTCTGCAGGAGCAGGCTCGACGCCTGGAAGAGCAGCTACAAAAGGACAAGGAGGAGCAAGCCCGCCGCCAGGAGGAGCAAGCCCGCCGCCAGGAGGAGCAGGCTCACCGCCTGGAAGAACAGCTACAAAAGGATAAGGAGGAGCAGGCCCGCCGCCAGGAGGAACAGTCTCGCCGCCTGGAAGAACAGCTACAAAAGGATAAGGAGGAGCAGACCCGCCGCCAGGAGGAACAGTCTCGCCGCCTGGAAGAACAGCTACAAAAGGATAAGGAGGAGCAGGCCCGCCGCCAAGAAGAGCAGATGTTCCTGATAAAAGACCTGCACTCGACATTTGGCAAGGAGCTCAAAGTGGTTAAAGAGCAAGTCAATCAGCACGAGAACCGCATCTCTGAAGCTGAGGTCCAAATTGCCGGGGTGAAAAAGGCTTTGGGTGAACTTCGGTCTGGAGACGGGGTTGTGTGTCCAGTGATTGCTGCACCTTCGGCACGAGGGTTTAAGGTGCCACCATTCGACGGAACATCTTCATGGTCGGCATACAGGATGCAGTTTGAGGCCGTTATGAAGGCGAATGGGTGGACGAAAGAGCAAGCAATGACCGCGCTCACCTTAGGCCTACGAGACCAGGCCCTGACCGTACTTGAGGCTCTTGGCAAGGATGTGACTTACGATCAGCTGCTGGAAGCGTTGGAATCCAGGTACGGCGACGCGCACTTGGAGCACGTATTTCGCGCTAAGCTAAAGGATCGTGTTCAACGTAGTGCTGAGGGCCTACAGCAGTGGGCAAATCAATGTCAATGGTAATCTCGTACAGGCATTCGTCGACGGAATACGTGACTTGGAAGTCAGAGCCGCCGTAAGACTTGGGCATCACGAAACATTAAAGGACGCCTTGGCTCATGCGTTGGAAGTAGAAGCAGTGAGGCAAGATCATCGCACGCATCGCGTCAGAGAAGTTGTGGAATCACCTGTACGCGACCGACCACAAGGGTACAGTCCCAGGTGCTATACTTGTGGGGAAAAAGGTCATCTTCGGTCCAGCTGTCCCAAGCGAAATACACCAAGGGAAGATCAATCCCAGCAGGGAAGAGGGACCGATAAGACTGCCCAGCAACAGCAGGGAAACGAGTAAACGCCAGGACTGAGGGGCGGGTGCTGGCTGGTATGGAAAGAGCCCCGAGGATCTCGATCTCACAGGCCCATGACGGAAACAGCCTGATCATCAAAGGTGAAATCAACGGAAAACCATGCAAATTGACACTCGATACAGGAGCTTCTCACACGGTCGTCAATTCAAACCTAGCAAGTCGGTTCCTTGGGGACTTCTTCAACAACCACGACCGCATACAATTACTGACAGCTACCGGTCAGCACATAACCGTCCGAGGCAAGAAGGAGGTGAAGTTAAAACTAGGTCATAAAGCATATTGGCATAATGTCATCGTGGCCGACATAGTAGACGATTGCATCTTGGGCTTGGACTTTATGAGGAAATATCGTTGTGAGATCGATGTTGATCGAGGAGTGTTGAAATGTGGTAAAGAAGAGATCTTAATGGAAAGTACACCGTCAGAAAAAGTGCTGCGCTTGAAATTTGACGTGTCAACACTTCTGGAAAACTGCGATCTAACTGGAGTAGAAATGGATAAGGCTAAGAAAACGTTACTCCAGTATGCCGACATGTTCTCTACAGATGATGCTGACATAGGTAGAACAGGACTGGTTCAGCACAAAATTAACACTGGCAATGAGTTACCAATCCGACAACGACCAAGAAGGGTGCCGGTTGCTCGCGAAAAGGAAGTGAAGGAGATGATTGAGCGCATGGTGAAGAACAGTTTTATAGAGCCTTCATCTAGCCCGTGGTGTTCTCCTGTGGTCCTAGTGAAGAAAAAAAACGGCAACACGCGGTTTTGTGTGGATTATCGACGGCTAAACGACGTTACGAAAAAAGACAGTTATCCACTGCCTAGGATCGATGACACATTGGATACGCTGACAGGAATGAGGTGGTTCACAACGTTAGACCTGAAAAGCGGCTACTGGCAAGTGGAAATAGACCCTAAAGACAAGGAGAAAACTGCATTTTCCACAGGAAAGGGCCTATGGCAGTTTAAAGTCATGCCATTTGGATTGTGCAATGCTCCTGCGACATTTGAAAGGTTGATGGAGCAGGTACTTGCTGGATTGATCGGAGACGCATGTCTTGTCTATTTGGATGACATCATCATCGTGGGCCGAACATTTGAACATCACCTTCAAAACCTAATTAAAGTGCTGTCGAAAATCCGGACGGCAAATCTTAAGTTAAGTCCGGAAAAGTGTTCATTTTTCAGGAGACAAGTGAACTTTTTAGGACACATAGTTTCGGAGGAAGGTGTTCAGACCAGGGACCGAAAACCTTTATAAATTACGGTACCGGTATTGAAGAATTTCGGTTATTTTTCAGACTTAGGTAACCGCTATCTGGGTAACCAGACCGAAGAAAAATGTAACCTCTATTCAGGTTACCGTTTTAATACCGGTTTCCTAAAGATGACCTTGATTACGAGAAAAAACCTTTAATGAGGTTACCGTTTTAATACCGGTTACCTAAAAATCGCTCCTCGCACCGAATAATATCGTAATGTGATAATAACGATACTTTGCGTTTTATTGCATATTCATCATGTAGGTACTCTCTTACACTTTGTCAATTTTTTTCGCATTTTTAACCGACTTCAAAAAGAAGGAGGTTATCAATTCGACGGTATGTTTTTTTTTTTTTGTGTTTGTTACGCGATTACTCCGCCAATTGTGGACCGATTTTCAAAATTCTTTTTTTGTTCGAAAGGAGATACTTTAGGAGTGGTCCCATTGTCACCATGTCAGGATCTGATGATTGGATCCTGGAGAAATCGAGGGCAACCCTCAAATTTTATAGGCCTACACATCGTTTTTCGCAAATTTTATGAAGTAATTTAAGTATTTGCATATGGTAATCATCATCTCATGTAGCTGAGCTGATGATGGAAGGTACAACTCCTCTAGTAAGGACTTGGCATCGTCTGATTTAGTAAATTATGTTTGTGTTCGCTTATCTACAGAACTACAAGTCCGATTTAAGTAATTATATAATTATATATTAATTAGTATTTTTGTTGTACTAGGTATTGTTCAACTTAGGGAATACTGCAAGTTTCATCAAAATCGGTTCTGTAGTTTTTGAGATAGGGAATTCTGAATGTAAGAGATTTTAACGATGCACTTGTATTTGACAAGAATTGTGGTTGAATATTTAAACTAAAAAGAGTAAAACAAAAACTTTTTGAAAAAAAAATGTAACCGCCTTCAAAACAACCACAAAAAAGGGTAAAATAACCTTCAAAACTTTTCTTTCGGAAGTCGGTGGCCAAAAGACAATTAAATTAATCAAAAAAAGTCACCGACTTCCGAAAGAAAAGTTTTGAAGGTTATTTTACCCTTTTTTGTGGTTGTTTTGAAGGCGGTTACATTTTTTTTCAAAAAGTTTTTCCTATGAGTACATTACAAATATGTATTTTTATAATAACCATAGCCCTAATATTCCGTTACAGATTTATTGTACTTATTTACGTGAATAATATCGCTTCAAGTGATTACGGATAGCACTGATAATAAGAATTTCAATATGTTACGATAACGATATTATTCGAGTAAGAACAGCAAAATCGTTTTAATTATAGTAAAGTTTTTCCCACGTTTTTATAAACTCACTTTTCTTGTTTGTTTATTTGTTTGTTTGTCGTTCCAGTTGGACTTTTGCAACTCAATTTTTTAGCAATACTACTCCTGTAGAGATTTTATTTCAAAAAACACATTAATATGGCAATGCTGGTTACTATTTATTAATGTATTTTAAAAAAAATAGCATATACTTTTGCAATAGTTAACCTAGGTGATCTACACTCAATCTACGATTGCTGTATTATCTATTAACGCGAGAATAAAGAAAGGGATATAATAATATCGAGTATGTGGCATAGATATGTGGTGCGCCGCCGTCGCCGTGAATTCGGTCGGCGCGCCGCCGCCGAAAGAAACGCGCGGCGCGCCGCCGCGACGAGTCGCAACTTGCTTTCTCGCTCGCACGCGCGCCCTGATGGCATTCGGTGTTTGTTCGCTCTAGAGCTACACTGACTACGTAGCTTATGCCACACACGTTAGTGCCTTTTTACACGTTCCGGTTGCCGGGTTAGCCGACGGCGCAGTGTATGGCACGTGTGAACAGGGACTTACGCCGGATCCACACATTGGCCCTGTTGGCCGAATAGAAGGAGACGGCGCTATACTAAGAAACGAGATAGAATTATTTGCGTCTTGCTTTCTGGTATAGCGCCGTCTCCGTTGGTACGAGCGTTGGGGCCAACGTGTGGAGCCGGTGTTACAGTATACTTGCGGTAATCCAGACTTGCGCAAGTATACTGAAACGTGTGTGGGAAGATACTTGCACCTAAGGGACGACACAACGCCGTCAAGTCAATCGAATTGCAATTTCTTAGTGGCAAGGTTGATTTTCAGTTGTGGTTGGAATCGATCAAATCGCGTCACATCACGCCATGGTTAAAGTCCCTAACATGGTCACTAACCTATGTTTGTGCAAGTCTCGATTTGTACAAGTATACTGGTACGTGTGTAGTCGGCTCTACACATTCAAGTGTATAAATTACCGGCCAAACCCGATTTCAGGATAAACTAGTCTGACCTAGGCAAAACTAGTTCTTCCTTCACAAGAGAAATCGACGGAGCCCCGCTTAGCAGGGCTCCTACTTCTAAGCATCGTCAACTTTGTCTTAGTCATTCGTGACCCTAGACTAGGGTCAACGGGCTCGCCGTAAGATCCCTCTTTGAGGAGTGGCTGGATAAGTCCCACGGCGTCCTCACCTACCGCTTAACGCAGGTCCTCACCGGACAGTGGACACGGATGCTTCGGGAGGTACCTGTGTCGGATAAGGAGGGATGAAACGTCTGGGTGTCACCACTGCGAGGGCTGCCCGGAGGACACGGTGGAGCATATAATGCAGGACTGCCCCGCTTGGGCAGAGCACCGCCGTGTCCTGACGCAGGCGATAGGCGACGACCTCGACATTGATCGCCGCCATTCTGCGGGGTGAGACAGAGTGGGAAGCAATCGCCTCATTCTGCGAAGCAGTCATGCTCGCGAAGGAGGAAGCGAGACTCGCGAGGGAGAACCCTCGCGCACGGCGCCGTGATAGACGCCCACGGCGTCGGACGTCGCAGGACGACCTCCGGCTACCGTAGGCGCGGGCATGCGGGTGGCGAGTAATGGGAGACTCGCTGTCCTACCATGGACCATGTCCGGGTCGACGGCTCGTTGTGCTCCACGCGCGCCTCAAAGAGCGTCAGCACAATGACGGGGCCTCCCATTTAGAGGGCCAAAGCCAGCCGGGGTCGTGGGACACACTTATACCGCGACTCCGGTACACAAAGGGCTTCTGAAGGACACCGTGGATTTTAGTCAGTACAAGTCTGACAGTCCCTCCCGCCCTGCCCTGGATAGGTGGACTCATTTGATGATTTTACCACGATAAAAAAAAACTAGGGTCAAGAGCAAACCCATTTCACATAAAAAAATAGATAGTGCTTTGATTAAAAACTCTGTCTCGCATCTTAAAATACTGAAACAATTATTGTTTTTAGTAAACATAATCGCTAAATATAGAAGACTAAAATTGTAATTAACAAATACGTTTCTTTATAAAACTTTTTTAGTACCTAACAACAACATGATTTTCTTCATTTTTCTTCTTAAGAAATCTTTCCCTAATAAAAAAAACTAAGACACACGGTCGGACGCGACGCGCCGCCGCCGTGAAAATATACAGGCCACGCCGCCGCCGTGGAATTGGCCATCGGCGCTCATATCTAGTATGTGTGGCATACCACCCCCAACGGACATTGGCCCTGGTAACACACAACATTCGCACACTGAGGACCGATGAGAAGATTATCGAGCTGGAGGAAGAATTGAGCAAAATGCAATGAAATCCGAAGAGAGGGTCAGGATACGATAGTTCTAGATTCCGGCAACATGCTCTTCTACCGGGAAGGAGACCTAAATCCCAGGGTGGTGTTGGATTTCCCGTCCGCGGGTCTCTCATCAACAACGTTATGAAAGTCGACAGTGTGTCGAGTAGGGTAGCATACCTTATACTCAGAATTATCAACTGGTATTCGTTAAAGGTCATACAGGTCATAGGCACCGACCTCGATGATGAAGTAGAGGCATTGGATGAGGAGATATCCGAGGCCATACATACCTCCGAAACATACTTCACCGTTGTTATGGGGGACTTCAACGCGAAGGGCGCACGGAATGGCGATAAGTTGAGAGTGGGGCCATTTGGGTATGGGCAGCGAGGGGCCAGCGACTGGTCGACTTCATGGAAAAGGAAGAACTTCATTTAATGAACTCCTACTTCCAGAAGCGGCCATCCAGGAGGTAGACGTGGATGAGCCCCGATGGTACTATCAGAAATGAGATCGACTTCATCATGACGACCAAGAAGCGAATATTCAGTGATGTCTCTGTGCTCCCCAAGGTAAAAACCGGTAGCGATCACCGAATCGTCAGAGGCACATTGAATATTAATGTGAAGCTTGAAAGGTCTCGTCTCGTAAAGTCTACGCTCCGAAATAGTCCTGCCCACATCCAGAACCCCGAAGACTTTCAACTGGAACTGCACAATCGCTTCCAGTGCCTAACCGAATGCGAAACTGTGGACGAGATTAACAGTGGGTTGGTGGAAACTGTTCAAGCTGTGGGATTCAAATTCTTTAAGACCCCTCACCGCAATAAGTCTCAAAAGCTCTCGAACGGAACCATCAAGTTGATGCAAGACCGGACCGAGATGAGGCTGCAATCTTCAGCTGAAATGTTGGAATATGGCAAACTCAATAGACGAATCTCTTAATCAATGCGGCGTGATCTGCGTGCCTATAGGGTGGCATGGATCAAAGAGGTGATCGAGCGGAACCAGGGCTCAAAAATCTCTATTAGGCAAAGTCAAATGACGAAGCTGAAGATTAATGACGGCAGCATCATTTCGACGAAACCTGAGATCCTAAGAGAGCTTGAGAGGTTTTACGGACAGTTATACACATCAACACCCAGTGTCGGTACAGCTCGAGCCGCAAGAGCTAAATTGACACTGCACTGAGGATATCCCGGACATCAGCCTGTATGAGATTAGAATGGCTCTTAAACAGCTCTAGAATAACAAGGCGCTGGGTGAGGACCGAATCACAACTGAACTTCTGAGAGCGGGTGGAAACCCGGTACTTTTAGTTCTCCAGAAGTTATTTAATTCCGTCGTATTCGAAGGTACTACACCAGAAGTATGCCACGGGAGTGTGGTTGCTTTCAAAAAGGGTGACAACACCTTGTTGAAGAACTACAGGCCAATCTCATTTCTGAGCCATGTATACAAGCTGATCTCAAGAGTCATTACGAACCGTCTCGAAAGCAGGTTTGATGACTTCCAGCCTCCCGAGAAAGACGGGTTTCGAAAAGGTTTTAGTACCATAGACCACATACACCGTCAGATTATACAGAAGACAGAGGAGTATAATCGGCCATTATATTTAGCGTTTGTGAACTATGGAAAAGCCTTCGATTTAATCGAAACCTGGGCAGTATTGCACGTTCTCCAACGATGTCATATCGACTATAGGTGTATCGAAGTGTTGAGGTGTTTGTATAGAAACGCCACCATGTTTTTCCGACTTCAGGAAGAGAGCAATTGCAGAAAGGAGTGAGACAGGGAGACGTTATTTCTCCGAAACTGTTCAAGACCGCGTTGAACGGACTCGGCATCAACAGCAATGGCGAATACATCAGTCACCTTCGTTTTACCGATGATTATAGTCATCATGGCAGAATCGTTGGAGCACCTCAATGCTATGCTCAGCGACCTCAGTATCGTCTTCCAACGGGTCGGCCTTAAAATGAACGAAAATCATGTCGAACGTCCACGTGGCACCCGTACCGGTTGTTTTTGGGAATGATATACTCTCGAAGTTGTAGACCATTATACTTACCTTGGACAGATTCTTCAGTTAGGTAGGTCCAACTTCGTTCTCGAAGTTGAACCTACCTAACGGACCTCTTTCTAGAGGTCGAAGAAGAATCCAACTCGGATGGGCAGCGTTTGGGAAGCTACGTGATATCTTCTCATCGAGAATGCCACAGTGTCTCAAGACAAGGATGTTTAACCAGTGTGTGTTGCCAGTGATTACGTAGGGGTCTGAAACGTGGTCTTGCACTGCTGGCCTTTTAGAGGCTCGGAGTTTCTTTGCGGGATAAAAATCCGGAACATGGATATTCGGCGAAGAACCAGAGTCACCCACGTAGCTCATACAATTTACAAGTTGATGTGGCAATGGGCAGGCCACATCGCTCATTGAACTGACGATCGATGGAGAACAAAAGTTCTCGAGTGGCGACCACGGACCGGAAGACGCAGCGTAGGCAGGCCTCCCACTAGGTAGGCCAACGACAACGTGAGGGTCGCGGGCAACCGATGGATGCAAGTAGCGAATTGTCGTTTGGCGTGGCGGTCTAAGGGGGAGGCCTATGTTCAACAGTGGACGTCTTTCGGTTGATGATGATGATGAATAGAATAGAATAGAATAGAAAATATTTATTCGATAATGGACACACACAGACATAATAAAAAATAAAATTCAAAATACAATAAGAATTTTGCTGAGCATGTCCACACCAAAAAGGTTACCAACTCAGCACATGCTGGGAAAAAGACACCCAGCGCTGGTTTTCAGTTGGCACCACGCAGTGACACACGGACGAGGGTAGGCAAAACAAAAAATAAATAAATAAAATAGTTATATAACATAAACAATTAGAAATGTGTGTAGGGAAAAGTGAAGTGTATTAAATAAAATTATATTAAAATTAAATGTTATGAAAAATATCTAGTTTTAATTCCGCGACAAAAATCCAGGCTTGTTGCAGGATGCAATCCCACCCTATGCAATCATGCATATGCACATGCAGCAAAGGACCCACCCTCCCGCCCACATGCATATGCACAAGTGCAAGAAACAGAAAAACATGCCATGCAATCAAACCTATACTCGACACGTGTTTCGCCCCTCCACGGGGCATCCTCAGGAGATGTTGACTCGACAAGCGCTCGGCCTCGAATGAGCCAGTTTGACAGCTCTCGCCTCTTTATATAGCGTGGTGATGACGCATTAGTAACGGTCGATACAACCGTTATAAAGACGTTTGTATCGATCTACCTGTAATCATACTTAAAAGAGGTGATGTAATTAAGTTTGTTTGTTCATTCAACAGTGTATTATTATTATGTTTAGAGATTTCTAACTGCTCCAACACACACAACCGGAAGTTTTTATCACAAACATGGAGAATCTTATACGTGTTATTGTCGCTTAAGGAATGGCCGGTATCGATTAAATGTTTTGCGAAATGTGATTTGTCTGGATGGCCATTCCTATAAGCGGCAACATGCTCCCTATATCTAACCTCGAAATTACGGCCTGTCTGACCCACATAGACCCCGTTGCAATCGTTGCATACTAATTTATAAACACCGGATTTTTTTGAATTTTCTAATTTATCTTTACCGTTACAAAGATTACGTAAGTTGTGATCTGATCGAAAAGTAACGAAAACATTGTGTTTTTTAAGAATATTCGCGATTTTATCGGAAATGGGGCCTATGTAAGACAGACTACCGACATACTTGTCAATTCGTTCGGGGGTACATGCATAAAGTAGTGAGCGAACCCTGTCATTCTGTTTTTTCTGAATTATATTATCGATAACTTGTTTAGAATACCCGTTTGAAATCGCGATTTGATATATTATTTTAAGTTCTTTGACGTAATTATCCGTGGACAGTGGGACTGACATTAAACGATGGACATAGCTGCGGAATAATTTAATGTCAGTCCCACTGTCCACGGATAATTACGTCAAAGAACTTAAAATAATATATCAAATCGCGATTTCAAACGGGTATTCTAAACAAGTTATCGATAATATAATTCAGAAAAAACAGAATGACAGGGTTCGCTCACTACTTTATGCATGTACCCCCGAACGAATTGACAAGTATGTCGGTAGTCTGTCTTACATAGGCCCCATTTCCGATAAAATCGCGAATATTCTTAAAAAACACAATGTTTTCGTTACTTTTCGATCAGATCACAACTTACGTAATCTTTGTAACGGTAAAGATAAATTAGAAAATTCAAAAAAATCCGGTGTTTATAAATTAGTATGCAACGATTGCAACGGGGTCTATGTGGGTCAGACAGGCCGTAATTTCGAGGTTAGATATAGGGAGCATGTTGCCGCTTATAGGAATGGCCATCCAGACAAATCACATTTCGCAAAACATTTAATCGATACCGGCCATTCCTTAAGCGACAATAACACGTATAAGATTCTCCATGTTTGTGATAAAAACTTCCGGTTGTGTGTGTTGGAGCAGTTAGAAATCTCTAAACATAATAATAATAATAATACACTGTTGAATGAACAAACAAACTTAATTACATCACCTCTTTTAAGTATGATTACAGGTAGATCGATACAAACGTCTTTATAACGGTTGTATCGACCGTTACTAATGCGTCATCACCACGCTATATAAAGAGGCGAGAGCTGTCAAACTGGCTCATTCGAGGCCGAGCGCTTGTCGAGTCAACATCTCCTGAGGATGCCCCGTGGAGGGGCGAAACACGTGTCGAGTATAGGTTTGATTGCATGGCATGTTTTTCTGTTTCTTGCACTTGTGCATATGCATGTGGGCGGGAGGGTGGGTCCTTTGCTGCATGTGCATATGCATGATTGCATAGGGTGGGATTGCATCCTGCAACAAGCCTGGATTTTTGTCGCGGAATTAAAACTAGATATTTTTCATAACATTTAATGTCATGGATTTCCGCAAAGTAACGCCTGATTCCATAATTTATATTAAAATTCATTATAGTATGAAAAACATGTGCGCTATAATAAATTACATAAAAGTATTTTTATAAAACGCGCCCAGAATGATGCTACCAATGGCGGGGCAACCGACCAATAGGGAGCGCTGCTTGCGCCTTGGCGCCAGACAGGCGAACAGAAAACAAGAAACTCGCTCACTCGATGATGAGTGTTCTTTTATCAGAAAGCCATAGTTTTATTGAAAGTTATATTTCTAATAATGGATATTACTTAACAGGCAATTGAAGAATAAAATAGTACTCAAACAATAATTTAAATTATAATATATATTATATAGGCGAAAATCGCAGTTACATTCTATTACCGTTTATGTTTGGATGTCATTGTTTAACGAATAACATTGTAATATAGGTACTATTATTGTGCACGCTGTCTTTTTGTTTTTACGCGAATAATATCGTTATGTTTTGTTGCGAAATAATGTTTTTCTAACGTATCCAGTAAAATATATTTTCTTTATTAACTTGGTCCTAATAAAATAAAAATGTAAAACTTTTATTTAGAATGATTCTATAAAAAAATAACTTTCATTTGATGATATATAAATCATTCTCTTAGGTTGGATAATTTTTACAATAAAAACAAAAAAACACTGTTTTATTTTTCCTGTAAAATTTGAATTTATCGATTACGATATTATTCGGTGGGGGGTGCAAAATTACCTTGATAACGAGAAAGAAACAAAATATCGCAATGCCAATTTGGCATTAGAAAATAGTAAAGATTACCAAGAAAGTCTGTACCAGTGCTGTACGCGGGTACGCCATACTACCTCATACTACCTCAAATGGCTTAGCAGAATCCTGTGATACGTCGAAAATACTGCAGCATTAATTTTAAATAAATATATGGTAAAGTTGAGGATTAATGTTAGGTCTTATGTTTGGCGACCTCACCTTTAATAAAAAAAAAACTAAATTGAAATCGCTTCATTCGTTCGGGCTCTATGGTGCCACAGACAGACAGACACGTCAAACTTATAACACCCCTCTTTTTCCGTCGGGGATTAAAAACAACATGTTGGCCACAATGACGATGACGACGCGGCGACGGCATAATTATAGAGTAATACTGAGTTATACACATTTATTATCAAACTGAATGAAAGACGCGTTGCGCGTGCCGCGTGCTGTGCCAGCCAAGGCCGTGATTGGTCGGCGTTCGCCTAAGTTCGTGTGTCGGGCCGACTCTTTGTCACACACACAGGCGATGCGCGCCCTTTGACTATTGCCGACGGCACGTGTAAGATAGGGGTAATTTTTATTTCGGTAACCGGTATTAATACTGGTTAAGTATTCACTTTAATAATAAAGGTAACCTTTAAAATTACCTGTAAAAGAAAAAAAGGTTGTTACCGAAAAAATACCCGTATTGTTGATACCGGTTTCGGTCCCTGGTTCAGACAGACCCGGAGAAAATCGTCGCCGTCAAGGAATGGCCAGTTCCGAAAGACAAGACGGAGGTCAGAGCATTTTTAGGTTTATGCTCCTACTATCGACGGTTTGTCAAGAATTTTGCTGACATTGCAAAACCCCTACACAAACTAACTGAGGAGAAGCAAAAATTCTGTTGGGACGAGAACTGTGACATCGCATTCCAGGAATTAAAGAGACGTCTGTGCAATTCACCCATTCTTGACTATCCTGACACTGAAAATGACTTCATAGTTGACACAGACGCAAGTAATACTGGAATTGGTGGCGTGTTGTCTCAACGGAAAGGAAATCAGGAAGTTGTTATAGCTTACTACAGCAAATCTCTATCGAAACCGGAAAGAAATTACTGCGTTACGAGAAGGGAATTACTTGCCGTAGTAAAGACTTTGCAGCACTTCAGTAAGTATCTGCTGGGACGAAAATTCTTATTGCGAACGGACCATGCCGCATTAAAGTGGCTATTGCAATTCAAGAATCCAGAGGGACAGGTGGCGAGATGGATTGAGCTACTACAAGAGTTCGACTTCGTAACTGAACATCGCAGTGGGAGGGCACATGGTAACGCAGATGCACTGTCTAGAAGACCTTGCCCTGAAGACTGTAAGCACTGCAACAGGCAAGAGGCCAAGGAGGTTGTGCCTGTAAGAATGCTAAGAACGGATATCAGTAACGAATGGAAGGAAACCTTACAGCATGCTCAGCAAAATGACGCAGACATTAAACCAATTTTTGACTGGATTAAAGCTGGTGCTCCTAAACCCAAGTGGAGTGATGTAGCTGCGATGAGTTCCATCACTAAGAGTTATTGGGCGCAATGGAAAAGCTTGGTTATCCAGGAAGGAGTCTTGTGCCGTAAATGGGAAAACGCTCGAGGAGACCACTGTCACTTACAAATGGTTGTCCCCAAAGCCAAAGTACCGGATGTGTTGCGGCTCTACCACGACGGATGTTCAGGTGGACATATGGGTGTAAAAAGGACCCTACTGAAAATACGTGAGCGATTTTACTGGATCCATTGTCGTGAAGATGTGGAGGACTGGTGTCGGAAATGTACCAGTTGTGCGGCTGTGAAGGGACCTCAGACACGCAGAAGAGGTGCTTTGCAGATATACAACGTTGGAGCCCCGTGGGAACGGATAGCACTAGACGTGGCAGGACCATTTCCAGAAAGTGAAAACGGTAACAAGTACTTCATGGTTGTCATGGATTACTTCACAAAGTGGCCAGAAGTCTTCGCCATTCCTAACCAGGAAGCTACAACAGTCGCAGATAAATTGGTTCAGGAGGTCTTCTGTCGTTTTGGAGTACCCTTGGAAATACACAGCGACCAAGGAAGGAATTTTGAATCACAAGTATTCCAGGAGACTTGTCGGCTGATGGGTACTCACAAGACTAGAACGACTTCCTACCATCCACAATCTGATGGAATGGTGGAGCGTTTCAACCAAACGTTGGAGAGATATCTGGCAAAGGTTGTGGATAGCAGGCAAAGAGATTGGGATAAGCACATACAGCCATTTCTTCTGTCATACCGTAGTGCAGTTCACGAAAGTACAGCTGTGACACCAGCCTTCGCGAACTTTGGAAGGGAATTACGGTTGCCTGCTGATTTGATCACCGGAACCCCTCCTGATGTTCCACGCAGTGTAACTGATTATGCAAATAACTTGCGTAACAAGTTGAATGATGTGTATGAGCATATCAGACAATCCGGCCAACAAATGTCTGAGAAGATGAAGACCCGATACGACCGGAAGACAAACAATGGAGGTTTTGACGAGGGGTCACTTGTGTGGTTACATAACCCAGTGCGTAGCAAAGGGAAGTCTCCTAAATTACAAGCAAAATGGGAAGGACCATACCGAGTCGTGACCAGGATTAACGACGTCACCTACCGGATACAAAAGGGTCTACGTGGCGCGCCCAAGATTGTCCATGTTGACCGTTTGGCGCGATATAACGGGACTAACGATGCTCGGGACGAGCATGTCTAAGGAGGGGGCAGTGTTACGTCGATCGAATTGCGAGACCTACTATAATCTTCTCGAAAGTTCCACAAGGTTCTCGACAATTCTACTAAAGATCGGTCAGGAAATTTCTAGAAAATTCTACCCTGTTCTAGATGTTTCGGGATGGTTCTGGAATGTTCCAGAAGGTATGGGACTATGTCGAAGTCTATGGATGTTTCCAGAACATTCGACCACCTTCTAGAAACATCTAGTGGGTCCGGCCGGGGTATAAAAAGGGCGTCGATCACCAACCTGAGTCAGTCTAGTTTTGACTACGATCGAGGCGACTCGAAGTGAACAAGCGATCTCTAAGTGACTTTTACGTGTGATTAAGAGTGTGTATAAGTGTTTAAGTGTTGAGTAGTGTTAAGTGTTTATTTTAGTTTGTGATTCGTGTGTGATTAAAGTTTATTTGGTTTTAATTGGTGTTAATTAATTTATCCCAATACCCAGCTCGTAACAGTACGAAAGACATAATGGCCGATTATTATACTCTTCAGTCTTCTGTATAATCTGGCGAAGCGTGAATTATGTGCCTTTCCGGAAACCGGCTTATTCAGGAGACTGGAAGTCATTAAACCTGCGTTCGAGACGGTTCCGGATGAGTCTCGAGAACAGCTTCTATACATATATATATACGGCTCAGAAGTAAGATAGGTCTGTGCCATCTGCCATGCTTCTGGAGTAGTATTTTTTTTTATCGTGGTAAAATCATCAATGTCCCTCCCGCCCAGGGTGGGACGGGAGGGACTGTCAGACTTGACTGACTAAAATCCACGGTGATCCTTCAATATCCCTTTACGTACCAGAGCCACGGTTACCTGGAGAGATAGTCCCGCGACCCCGGCAGGCTTTGGCCCTCTTAGGGGGCCCCGTCAGATTGCTGACAGCTCTTTGAGGCGCGCGTGGAACACAACGCACCGTCGACCCGGGCATGGTCCACGATCGGACGGCGAGCCACTCATAACTCAGCGCCCGCATGCCCGCGCCTACGGTAGCGGGATCTCGTCTCGCTACATCCGTTGCAGTGGGCGTCTTCAGCGGCGGCTGGGTAGTGAGGTGGACGCAGTCCTCCCCCTCACGCGCCCCATCTTATACAGGCTGACACCCAGAGGTGTGGCGTGGAATCAGTTTAGCTCTTGGGTGTCCTCCGAGCTGTACTGAAAACGGGCTGTCGCGTCAGGGAGTATTATTATTCGTAAAACCTTTTGAGCTCTTTCAGAATCTCCATTTCAACGAGATGATACTCGCATCTTCGATCGTCAGCAACGGACTAATTTTTTTATGAATAATTCTGAGCACTGGTTCAACTCGTTTGCCATTCGTCTATTGAGTTTGCCATATTCCGACATGTCAGCTGAAGATTGCAATTTCATATGGGATCAGTCTTTCAATCTTTTTTTTTTTTTTTAAGGTGGTAAAATCATCAAATGAGTCCTCCCGCCCTGGGTGGGGCGGAAGGGACTGTCAGACTCTTACTGACTAAAATCCACCCGTGTTCCTTCGGATGCCCTTTACGTTCCAGGGCCACGGTATCCTGGGTTAAGAAAAAACCCGCGACCCCAGCAGGCATTTGGCGCGAAACACGACGCGCCACCGCCCCGGGCTTGGTCCCTGGTCGGACGGCGAGCTACCCATCACTCACCGTCCGCAAGCCCGCTCCGCCGCTGTGCCCTCTGCTGATCAGAGGGACACGCGTTGGAGCGTCCACATGACAGGCTATTCGCATACGGGCAAAGAGACCCCTTAGACACACATGCCTAAGGAAGAGTTTTTGCCCGCATCCCAGGGTGCACCGGCTCGAAAAACTGGCCTTCCCCCCGGACGTATCCGAGAGGGAACTCCAGTCCACGGGCGCACGTGGAGGTTTCCTGTCTTAGCACCCCAGTCTTTCAATCTTAAGGTGATTGCGTCGCAGTAGCCCGCGAAATTCAAATTTTCTTACTTTTTTGCAATTTGCAGGCCAGTGACATGTTGTAACTTTATCAAAATATGAATTGCGGTAATAACAAGTATAATTTTAAATATTAAAATTATCAAAAAATTCGCTCCATCAGCTCTCACATAGAAAAGGTGCATCATAGTTAGATTTCGGAGATTTTAACAATCTGGCTGGTTGGAGCATTCACCTTAATGGATCAGTCGTCAATCAGAATGGAAAATTTTAAGGTTTGAGATCTAGAACCCACTGCTTGGACAACTTCCACCAATGACCAACCCAATATTAATCTGGTCCACAACGAGCGATTGTGCAGTTCAAGTTGGAAGGTTCAGTTTAATGAAAAGGATGAGCCTGGTAGACTCGCAAATAAAAAAGGTTTGTGTTATATGAAGAGGGCTGGACCATAGCAGGTGACTTTTGTAGTATGGAAGGTGAATGAAGATAATGGAAATCATCTACTAAATCTTCAGCTGGAGACCGACTGTATCAATAATTATAATTAAAGAATTACAAACACTGAACAAAGTGAACAATATTCAAAGATATACTTAGACAGGTGACGTTATGTCACAACAACATCGGATAAACTTCAATGATATGTTTAAAATTCTGAACAGCACACTTTGTTACATACAGTTGTTGTTAAAATTTGGAATAAGAAGTTCTGCTTTGAATAATAATAATGTTGTTTAATTTTTATACAATACCTACAACTAGCTATAGCATATGTGGTGTTTCTGTGTGATGATTTACGAACACTATTTGTGGAAATGCTGTAGAACCAGAAAAAAAATATTCTATGTATTAATCTATGTTGAGGGATATTCCCAATTCCATAAATAACTTGACAGATAAACAATCAATCAATCAATGTCTTTATTGTGGTCAGAACTTCCATTTTTTCCACAGGACTTCCATATTTATTCAAATTTTTTGAAGAGACTGCAAAACTGTTATGCATGTGGCAATTTTCAAACAATTTTCCTGTATACTATATGCATGCTATATGCTGTTTGTATGCACTTTTTGCCTGTACACTACATAGTTTATAGCACAACATTGGAAAAACATTTGAAAATTGCTGCTTGCATATTTGTACTGCTGGTTGAACTTGTCGAACTGGCAGCATGTGAAAAAGACAAGCAGTTACTTTCTTATTTATTATATTAGTGTAATAAATCATAAAACGCTGCTCTGATCCTGATAACAATTATGCATCAAGAATCATGCAGTTATACTCTTCAATTTTCTAAGGAACAGAGGATACCATTTAGTTTATTTACTCTTCCTGATTATGGAAGCTGCAATATTCTCATCAATAGCTAAGAGTTTCTGAAGAGTTCCAAAAAAAGAATAAGTTGTTTGTAAAAGAGTCTCATGTTTTGCAGTAGCTTATTTCACAAAACCATTTTAAATGAATCTACAAAAACATGTCTACATAAGGTTTTTATTTTAGAATAACAAAATGACAATGAAGACATGACATTTAGTGATTCTTAGATTCAAGAAATAAAATCTTTTAATGGGTTGTTTATGGCTTGTTAACAATATATGTACAAGAATTATGTCCAATAAATACTTATGATACAATAGCCCAGCTTTAAAAACAGCTATTGTTAGTCCTCAAAGGAAACTCATAAACATTTGTGCATGACAATATCTAATAAGTTTAGAATAAAATTGTCATCACCTATTCATAGTAATTATTGTGTGGTCACACTTCCAATATCTGAAGCGCAGGCTATTTGGACTTTTTCAGAATTAATGTTAATGTAGATCTATGGTTTTTGGGAGGAAGATATTACCTGGTCTATACCAATGAATTTTAGTGTTTTAAATTCTTTTTTTTATTATACTTATTTTCATGTCTAAAGAAAACCACAGCTAAAATACAGGGCAGTTATAATAATAATGTATTACTTCCCTAATTCAACCTTCCTTATTGTTTAAAGTGTTATAATATTTATTATGGAAAGGGATTAATAAGGTTTGCATACCTAAATAGTTTTTTCTGCACTAGTACTTACTTGCCAAAGAGTTCTATTCAAGTTATCTAGCTTCTCATAAAACATAAATATTATAAAAGGAAATTTCAAGGTAACATACCATGTTGAATCTTAAAAATAAAGAGTAAAATCAGATGCAGTCTAATTAAATAAAGTTGTTATTCAGTTAGGTACATTAAACACTTTAATTTTCAATAATCATCAAACTATTATTTTTATTTTGTGTTCTTAGCGCAATAATAATAATATTCTACTATAATCATTTCATAATAGAATCTACAATACACTAATGGTCCATGAAACTTTAAACTTATTTAAACACTTACCTGGTTATTGGCGAATAGTTGAATACCTTTTATGTGGGCACGCCATTCATATTAAATGCCACTCGCTTGTTTTTGTTACTTAGGTCAAAATAATACTCACATTATGGAGAATTTTCGTCGGATATCAGGAGCAATAAGCCCGAAACTTCAGGTGTACAGTCAATTTATTTATTTATTTATTACGCCGCAAGTCACAATAACAACTTCGAGTCTCAGACAACGCAATATTATCTGGTAGAGCATAAAATGTTTTTTTTACAGATCTCAAGAAATCGAAGGCAATAAAAACCAAACAATATTTTCAATCAATACTAATCTTATCATAAAACTATACCGACACAATCGAGCAGTCAGTCCCGGCTGCAGCGTTTTAAACCAATATAATAATATACACTTCAATAATTAGGAAAGTAATTTAGCACGTAGTTTATAAATGAGTCAATGAACATTAATATGAACGACTACTATTTTAATAAAGAAATTTGAATACAATTTAAAGACTACGAGGCGTTTCACTAGTGCGCGCATCTGTCAACTTTTTTCTGCGCTTCAAATCAAACCCGATCAAAATCAAAACAATGATATGAGAGCCATCTAGTGAAACTTACCCAAAAATGGGGATGGCAACTCAAAGCTAATCGTAGATGGCGCTGCGATAGTTGGTCCCCACGTCTACCTTGTACAAAAAAACAAACAAGATTATTTGTTATAAAAATTGAGTATAAATACAAAACAAATATGGAAAATTATTCGTCCATGCAAGTACTATATACTAAAAGAAGAATTAAGACGCCGCGGCGCATCTACAAGAGAAAAAAAGTGATTTAATTGAGTGGTTATACATTTGATTTTACCGTAATAAATCCACAATTACTTGTAGTTGAGGTTTCAATTTTTGAGTTTAGGTATGTTTTACCTGTCCTCTCCTTTATCAAGAATATAATGCTGCTTTTGACTTTCTATTTTGATAAAATATCATAATGTTTTAAGTCAGTAATTTTAACCTTTTTTTCTATTTAGATTCGAGAAATATCACAATATATTTAATTTCTTAACACCACAACTATTACAAAACTCGTTCCAGGTGATAATTCTTCGATTTTCGAGCGATGCAATACTGGTACATAACCTCCAAAAGAAAAGTAGATATTATTTTGAAAAGTGTATTCCATCATTTTTACAGCTTATTACACAACATCTAGTCATTTTACATCAATAAATGTTTTTTTTTCTGAAAATTCCTTTGATTTTACAGTTCTTTGGGGACCAAACTGTCATTTTCACTTTGACACTTGCCTTCCCCATTAGAACGTGCTGCTAAGCTATTAAGACACCCGACGGGAATGTTTATGTTCTTTTTCTGATGTTCATAAGGTACGGTTCCACCAAAATAGTGTGAAGCACATTAATTACAATGCTCGCAAAAAAATTAAGCAGAAATTAAGCAGTGCATTTAAGCTGGTATCGCGTAACGCGTTTAGCCTTTGCACAGCCTCTGCCTCCACCTATAGGCTGGCCTATAGGTGGTGTGAACCTGGGTTCACACGGCGATTATTTTCCCGTATACCGTATAAACGATTTTATCGAATAGAGTAGTGACAACAGAATATATATGAAAACTTAAAATTGTTTACACGGCGTTCATACGGGAAAATCCCGTGTTCGAGAAATATATTTTACCGTATACCGTGCGAAGTTGTCACCGGAACGCCGCGTCTCGAAACGATTTTATCGAATACGACACGCAGTGGCGCCTATGTTCACGTTGTCTCGTTCACACGACTCGCCCATTCGAGAATCGTAAGCACTCGCATGCGTGGCCCGAAAAAATCGAATCGAATGGTTGCCGTGTGAACGACTGCATCGTATACGGTAAAACCGTATACGTGAAAAAATCGAATCGAATGGTCGCCGTGTGAACCTGGCCATATAGTTCGTGGGTACTAATTAGCAGTCATGCTGTATAATACGATAACAAAATTGTCCGTAAGGCCGGCCCAGTAGACGCGGGTCTAGGACGACCAGGATATCAGTGGTGGGCAATCGTGTCAAAAAAATCTCTGATCGTAACATTATAAAAAGAAATAACTCAAATGCAAAGTACCATCGTGTACATTGTTTATCTAAATAACTATTGCGTATAAAAATTATTTCGCACATATAAAAAATTTGTTACTGTACGAACTGTATGCACTACCATATTAACTAAAGTAGGTCAAACACTTTAATTAGTTTTTCTAAACGTAGGTCTACGATCGCCCGGAGGACACGGTGGAGCATACGGTGCAGATCTTCCCCGCTTGGTCAGAACACCGCCGCGACGTGTCCTTACGACGGTGATAGGCGGCCACCTCTCGCGCCCGTCATAAGACAAGGCCATGCTACGGGGTGAGACGGAGTTGCAGGTCGCAGCGTCTCAGCAGTCGTCTCCTTTTGAGAAACAGTCCTGCTAGCGAAGGAGAACGCGGGACGCGTGAGGGAGAGGACAGCGTCCACCTCATGACCCAGCCGCAGTGGTAGACGCGCACGGCATCGGACCTCGCAAGACGATTTTCGGCCACGAAAGCCTGCCGGGGTCGCAGGACTGACGAGTAACCGTGGCCCTTGAACTTAAAGGCTATTGAAGGACACCGCTGATTTTAATCAGAACAATAATATAATCTTAGAGTTCCTCCTGCTACAATTCTTAGAGTGACTCATGCGATGATTTTACCAAGTAAATAAAAGCTATTTTCAGTTAACGTTAACCAATTTTCTGGATAAGTGTAAAGTGAGCAATAAGGTAAAGTCAGTAATAAATAGTTATGTCTATGTGACGGTTGCTGAGAAAGGGGCTGCACATGGTGTAGAGAGCGGCTAGAACTGCAAATCCGCCACTGTCTATTTTTGTTGGAATGTAGGAATATTTTAACAGCCCTGTTGGTCTAGTGGTAAGTGACCCTGACTGCTATGCCGGAGGTCGTGGGTTCAATTCCCACCCAAGACAAATGTTTGTGTGATGATTATCTATAATATGTATGTATTTAGAAATATATAAGTATGTTTATCAATTTGTCTAGTACCCATAACACAAGCTCTGCTTAGCTTGGGACTAGATGGCGTTGTGTGATAGTTGTGGAATATTATTATTATTATTTTGAAATGTTTTCTTTTTATCTCGAGGTTGTAGCTTTATACTTTCGTAACTATTTGAAGTAAGGTATTTATAACGTATATGCTTTCGTACGTGCTTATAAAGTAGCTCAAGAGATAACATTTTGTTGTAATATTTACCTCAAATACTTATTTCAGAAATTTCTTTTTGATGGTGTAACAAATACACTTATAACATCCACAATACAGGTATAAAAGAGAAACAATGCACCACATAATAATTCATTTATCATTTTATAATTTAAATAAAAATCTATTACGCGGTAGTGCCCTACTTAATTTGTGGCGGTGCCTTCGTCGACAAAATGTCTACAAAAGTACTAGTTCTTCTCTCTATTTTATTGATTCTCTATGTAAGTAGCTAAAACTTATTTTAACAACTTTAACATATTATGTAGGTATGCTAATCATCACCATGTGTAATCTTTTCTCGCTATTTTGGAGTTTGGAACGGATGTATTATGTCTTGTTTATTTAGCATGGTTAAGGACTAATGAATTTTCATAGAAATAGAGGTGGATGAATGAATTCTATGTTCAGTCCAGTTTTACTTTTCATGTGCAGTTATCAAACCATCATTCAAGACGAAAATATCTTATATTTTCAGGTTACCTCAATCAATTGCTACCCTAGCTGCAATAATGGAGTGACCCCACAGTGTTATCCTGGTCAACCAATTATTATTAAGCAATGTAGCAATAATCGCAATAGGGATATTTTGTATCCTTTACTTTTCATAATGCTTTTAGGAGACGATGGCATTTTTTAGCTGCGTAAATACAGTAAAAAACTTGAGAGGTGTCAAGGGACACCCGGATGGAACGAAGTTACTGTATACACTCAACAAAAATAATCGTCGCGAATCCACTCCGCTCCGCTCCACTCCGCTCCCCTCCGCTCCGCTCCGCTCCACTCCACTCCCCTTCGCTCCCCTCCGCTCCGCTCCACTCCACTCCACTCAATTACACACAAAAAAACACATTAACCTCCTTTGCGTCGCGTAGTCGGATAAAAGTGTCGTGCCAACTTTTCGTAAGATTTTTTCTGTCCAGCCCCCTTTCACAACGCGCGATAAGGAACTTCGTTCCAATAAAACCTCGAAGGGCAAGTCGGACTCGCGCTTCGCGTTCTGTACTGTTGTGCTTGGGGCTGGCTGGGTTCTTGTAATAAGACAACTTCTTGAGATGAATTCGGATTATAATTTATTGAGAGCTTTACACGATGGCGTCCGTTACATCGTAGCTTAGGTGAACGAGGAAGACCATAGACAATACATTTTTTATTCTTAAAACTAATGTGCCATAGACTAAATATACAACATGCCCTTTTTTCTTTTAAAAGGTTTGATGTGACATTTATAAAATTATTATGACATTGACATTTATAAAATTATGACATTGACAATTTGACACTTATCAATAACCTTAAACTGATGAATAAAGCTAAGATAAATTAAATTATAATAATACAATATATTTTAACATTATACAATATTAATACACAATTTCAAATTTATAAATCTAATTTCTGTCTCTTTTTTATCAATCTACCTCTCGAGCTATACTCAGCTTGCGACATTTCTTTTTTAGCTTGTTTACAATCTTTCTTTTCTAAATTAACAGAGGTATGAGGTAAGTTTTCAAGCATAGGACTAGTAATAGGACTTTGAGAATTACATGATGATTCATTTGTATCCAATAAAACCTGGTCATCATATTCATTATATTCATGTAGACTATCAGGTGATGCTATTTCTTCGACATTTACAAATACTGGAGATCTTGCCTCCGTAACTGACTGAGACGAATGATCTGACTCTACTGACAAAAAGGAATCAGAATCATTATTTTCTTTGGTAATAGACTTTGACAAAGGATTTGACTCTGAATGAGTGAAAATAAATATACAATTATCATCCTCTTTTTCTTTTATTTTGGACTTTTGAAGAAATGTTTCTGACTTCGACTTGTCTGTTTTATTTGGAATTGGAAAATTATTTTGATTCATAGTCTGTCTAGTGTCCTTGAATTTGACTTTTTTATTATTTGACTTATTATTGCTTGATTTATAATCTATCCGAATATGTTGACTATTTCTTCTGTAATTTGTACCATAACAATCTTTAACAATAAATGATCTAGGAAAGTCTGTCTTTGAAACAATAGTACCTTTAGTCCATATGATATCTTTTGGATTTTTCTTAAAGTAAATTTGTTGGTTATTATAAAATGCTGGATATGTTTTACAATTTTTGTTATAATATAATTTTGTTTTATTTAAATTACTATGTTTCTTTACTTTGTGTTCTGAAAATTTTACAATTTTAGGTCTTAAATTACTTACTATATTAGGTAATTTAGTTCTTAAATTTCTTGACATTAGTAACTGAGCAGGTGAAGCAATATTTCCTCTAGGACTATTTCTATAATGAAGTAATCCTATGAAGGGATCAGACCCTGATTCATCACATTTTCTTAATATGTTTTTCACAATTTTTACAGAAACTTCAGCGAGTCCGTTTGACCTAGATAAATGTGGACTTGACACAATATGTTCAACATTCCAATCAAGAAGAAATTTTTTAAATTCCAACGAGTTGTAAGGGGGACCTCCATCACTTAGAAGTTGTAATGGGATACCATGTCTAGCAAAAATAGATTTTAAGTGTGTTATGACATTCAAAGTTCTACTGTCTTTGTTTAAATTTGCTATTTCTATGTAATTGGAATAAAAATCTACAACAAGTAAATATTTTTTGCCTTTATATTCAAACAAATCAGTGGCTAGTTTTTGCCAAGGAAATAGTGGTTGTTCATGAGATAACATTGACTCTTTAGTTTTATTTGAAGAATAAATATTGCAAGTTTCACATTGTCTTACTTTATTTTCTATGTCCTGGTTGATGTTAGGCCAATAAACTACTCCTCTAGCTAAACTTTTTGTTTTTTCTATACCTAAATGACCTTCATGAAGGATATTCAAAATTTCAGACCTCATAGACTTAGGTATTATGACAGAGTTGTTTTTGAAAAGTAAATTATTAATCATATGAATTTCTTCCTTAATATTCCAATAAGGTGATACTAAATTGTCACAATGTTCTTTGCATTTAGGCCATCCTATTTTATAATATTCTTTAAGTTTTTGTGATATTAAATCATGATTTGTGTGATGTAAAATCTTATCCAGTTTTTCTTTTGTGATAGCTAAGTTAGAAGTTAATAAGTTAATATGAATTTCGACTTCGTTGTCTAAATCGTCCAGGCTAACTAATTCTTGATTTTGGTTAGTGTCCTTGATGGGAGCACGTGACAAAGTATCCGAAATGTACATTTCTGTTCCTTTAGTATAAGAAACAATTAAGTGATAAGCTTGTAAGGCTATCATCATACGTTGTAATCTTGTAGGGACTTCTGACAAAGGTTTTTTGAATAAAGTGACCAAAGGTTTATGATCTGTTTCGACTTGAACAGGTTTACCGTATATGTATTGGTGAAACTTATTGCAACCAAATACAATGGCATAAAGCTCTTTTTCTATTTGTGCATAGTTTATTTGACTTTTATTTAGTGATTTTGAGGCATATGCTATAGGATTTTTACCATGTAATATTACAGCGCCTACTGCATTTTTTGATGAATCAACAGACAATCTAATAGGTTTCTTGATGTCATAATGAACAAGAATGGGTGACTGACATATTAATGATTTTAATTTTTTAAATTGTTGTTCATGTTGATCTAACCATTGCCAAGTATTTTGCTTTTTTAGCAAGTCTCTCAAAATAGTGGTTTCTTCAGCTAAGTTATGAATGTAGGAACCTAAATAATTAATCATTCCTAGAAATCTTTGGAGTTCTTTAACATTTGTTGGACTAGACATATTAGAAATTGCTTCGACTTTAGATTGGTCGGGTGACACTCCATTTTTGTTAAAAATATGACCAACATAGCGTATTTCCTCCATACCAAATTGACATTTAGACTTATTAAATTTTAAATTTACTTCAGATGCACGTTTGAACAGTAATTCAAGCCTTTCGTTGTGCTCTTTTTCATTCGACCCATAGACAAGAATGTCATCGACAAATATTATTATTCCTGGTAAGTCTCCAAACAATTGATTCATGGTTCTGTGGAATATTTCTCCACTGGAATTTATGCCATACGGTAATCTAAGGAATTTATATCTACCGTAGGGTGTATTAAAAGTGCATAAGTCACTACTTTCTGAATCTAAACAAATAGTCCAATATCCTGAACTAGCATCCAGTTTTGAAAAAATAGAAGCTCCGGCTACTTTAGATCTAAGGTCATCAAATGTAGGATATGGATAGTAGGGTCTCTTTATAGCTTCATTTAAGTTTCTCGGATCCAGGCAAATCCTCAACTTACCATTAGGTTTTTCTACTAGGACTATAGAATTTACCCATTTTGTTGGCTTTTCAACCTTTTCAATGACTTTTTGTTGTTCCATACTCTTTAGTTCATCCTTCAGGCGATTTTCTAAAGAATAGGGAATTCTACGTACCGGACAAACTTTTGGTTTAACACTGAGATCAATGTCTAAATGAGCCTTGTAAGGTAAACAACCTAAACCTTCAAATGTACTAGCGTACTTTGACACAATATTTTGTACTGACCTGTTGCTATGTCTGTCTTCAATCTTGAATATTCTTTTTACAATACCAAGTTTTTCACATGTTTTCCACCCAATTATTGGAATGCATTCACAATCTACCACAGTAAAGTGTAATCTTGCTGAAACTCCATTTTCAAATGAGCAATTTAAGATGCAAGTACCTAAATTTGGCACTACTTCTCCTGAAAAAGTATATATTTTATTATTTGTTCTTATTAAATTAATATTTTCCTGAGTATTACACCTAATTCTTTCAAGAGTATGCTTTGATATGACATTTGTGTCAGCTCCTGTATCTATTTGACATTTGACTTTGAAATTTTGAAAATAAACATTAATTTGCCAGTCTCCTGTACTGTTAAAATTTTTATTAATGGAACGTATGACAAATTGATTTTCTTGTGGATGTGATAATAACTGAATTGTACTTACTCTATGATTATTATTACCAGAATTATTATTATTTCCTGAATTTTTGAAGAAACAAAATTTTGCAAAGTGGTTTTTCTTCTTACAATTGTTGCAAGTCTTGCCTTCTGCTGGACATTTGTATTTGTGTACTTGACCACACCTCCTGCATACATTGTTGTCTGGTGTTTTTAGTCTTTGGCTGAAGTTATTTCTGCTTGACGATGATGATCTGTTCCTGTAGTGATGATTATTTTTGTTGTACCTGGTCTGTGAACGGCTTCTGTTACTTGTCTTGATTGCTTGCACTGTTTCTTTGTTTTCAGTTTTGCACATGAGTTTTGTTGACCTTTCTTGAGACAGTTCGAGACTTTTTGCAATTTTCATGGCATTTTCAATTGTCAAATTTTCTTCTTGAAGAAGTCTTTCCTTTATATGTGTATTTTGTATACCAATGACGAGCATATCCTTTATAAGAGAATCTTTTAGTGCTGCAAATTCACATGCGGTCGATAGGTTAGTGAGAACTGTGAGGTATTCTTCCAAAGTTTCGTCTTGCTTCTGTAGTCTCGTGAAGAAATTATATCTTTCAACTGTTAAGTTAGTGTGTGGACTGAATTTGTCATCAAATTTTTTCAAAATAATTTCTACGCTCGTTTGTGTCCTGTCGATGTTGAAACTATTGAATATTTCAAGCGCGTCATCACCAATCGTGTTCAGTAAAATTGCTGTCTGTTTAGCAATTGGACATTTGCTGATTTCGTTAGCATCCATGAATATTTCGAAACGTTGCTTCCATTGCCTCCATTTCTCGGCAGCATTGTCGCCATTTTCTATCTTTAGCGGCCTTATGTTCGCAATGAAGATTTTGTCAGACATTTTGAATAATTATAAATTTCTCACCTTTTGAGACCAATTCTGACACCATGTTGTGCTTGGGGCTGGCTGGGTTCTTGTAATAAGACAACTTCTTGAGATGAATTCGGATTATAATTTATTGAGAGCTTTACACGATGGCGTCCGTTACATCGTAGCTTAGGTGAACGAGGAAGACCATAGACAATACATTTTTTATTCTTAAAACTAATGTGCCATAGACTAAATATACAACATGTACCATTATCTATAAAAACAGAAGTCACGTTTTTTATACGGGAACCCCCCTTAAATCATTGATTTAGAGAATGGACTGCGCTTTCCGTAGCCAACTGACATATAAAATTGGCCATATTCTAGAAGGAGAGCCTAGTCTTTCCTGCAATAGAAATATAGAACTTGCTCTTCGATTCCTCTGATTCAATGGAGGTGTTTTTTTTTTCCCTACAATCATGGCCAAACCGTGTACCTCAAGGAGAAAAGTACGAAATTATAGGAAATAAATCTTAGATTTTGAATAAAAATATGTTGGATTTATTCGCGCATTTGTACCACCAGAAATTGTCGATCAAAGATGTAAAAACTTGCAACCCAAGAATTGATTTTCAATCTAGCAATGTCATTCGTCTCCGACATGATGCGTTTCGTTACTTCATTTATAAACGTGTGAAAACCCAAAAATGTGCTTTATAGAATTTATTTATGTATTTCAAATAAGTTTTAATTACTAGTACACATTTTTTGTGAATAATCATGGGAAAAAGAATTTAAAAAAATACATTTATTTCACCTTTCGTATTATTTTTTGCATTTGGTTATCTGCCGACCAAAAGCCAGGGTTCCCGACCTAGGCCGATAGTTTTTTTCTATTGTTGTTGACATTCATTACTGTCAAAAAGCTGTCAAATAATGAAACACCGATGTCATATTTTGACGTGATTTTGACAGATGAAACAGATTGACAGCCGTAAATGCTGTCATAAACGTTTCTTTGAACGCAGTTTCGTTGCGAAGTAGTGTTTTTTCATATACTTTTATTTCTTTTTCTATCTAGTATTGAAGGATTTTAAATACTGCTAAAAATACTAATTATTGGAAGGGATTTTAATAGTAATTTGTACCTCGGTACATGTTTGGGCCGAAAAAAAACACCTCCTTACGCAGTCCATACTTTAAGTCTATGTCAAAATTTTTTTCAGTGATGTCCCGTTGGCGTTGTCCCGTTTTACCCTTTGGGTACGGAACCCTAAAAAGTTTAAAGTCATACTAACAATCTAACACTGGAGAAAATTCATATTCTTCATTCCTTTGTTTTCTTCTTTCGTTGCGGTCCTTGAAATGGGTGAAACTAGACCTTACTTGCAACACAACATGGGGTCGAAACTGGCGGCTAACACTTAGAATTCATATTTTTCTATACTAGCTTCTGCCCGCGACTTCGTACGCGGATCCTGTTGCTTGTGCCAGCGACAATGGGGTCGTCAAAATCGAAGATCTGAAACGTCTGATGTCGAATTCTAAGAGCCCGGAGACGGGAAAATAACAGGACGCGCGTAACGATTCCAGACGTTCCGAATCTTTCATTTTTGTAAGTCATCAGGAAATGCCCATCAGACTAAGCAACTCTTGCTAAGACGTCATTCCTGTATATTTATATTATAGTGTAGTTGGGCTCTTGGAGTTCCGCATCAGGTGTTCCAGATCTTCAATTCTTATATATACGATGACAGAGAGTACTCGAATCTCATCAGGTTGAACAACTCTTGCTAAGACGTCATTCCTGTATATGTTATAGTGTAGCTGGGCTCTTGGAGTTCCACGTGAGGTGTTCCAGATCTTCAATTTTTATACATCAACAGAAGGTGCTCATCAGGTTGAACAACTCTTGCTGAGACGTCATTCCTGTATATGTTATAGTTTAGCTGTGCTCTTGAAGTTCCACATCAGGTGTTCCAGATCTTCAATTTTTATACATCAACAGAAGGTGCTCATCAGGCTGAACAATTCTTGCTAAGACGTCATTCCTATATATGTTATAGTGTAGCTGGGCTCTTGAAGTTCCACATCAGGTGTTCCAGATCTTCAATTCTATTCTCTCGGCAGAAAATGCTCATCACGTGGAACAATTTTTGCTATGGAATCATTTTTGTATCTCTTATAGTTTAGCAGGTCTGTTGCAGTTCTGCATCAGGTGTTCAAGTTTCCAAGATAAATTATAGCCTATATGTTAATCGAACTTAATACCTATACAACAAAAAAAAATCATTCAAATCCGTCCAGTAGTTCCGAAGATTAGCGTGCACAAACACACAGACAAACAGACAAACAGACAAACAGACAAACAGACAAAAAAAAATTTAATTACAGTTTCGGGTTCGGCATCGATAAAATAACAACCCCTGCTACTTTTTTTTTGTATATTTCCATTGTACAGACACCACTTTTCTACAAATTTATTATATGTATAGATGATAGATTAAGATTAAGAACGACTGAATCTAGTGAAGACAAGTTTGTTATACTTAAAACTAATCATATCTTGGGAAAATAAGTGTCATAAAGTTTCTGTTTTGAAGTTTTCTGAAAAGTTCCTTGTCTTTCAAAGCATATAATTTCTCAAAATAATCACAATTGGTTGGCAAATTACAGAAGAAACTTTCTTGTCTGATTACCTTTCACAGTACAAGTACCCACTTTTAGTTATTACGGTTACGTTAACAACTCGTCTCATTTGCTATTTCGTCTCTATCCCTATTCCGTCACATTCATTATTACGTCACCTTGTGCATCTGGTCATTTTCGTTAAAGCCGGATTTACATTACGAAACTAGTTGCATGAAAGTACTTTCATGACACTAATTTCACCAGTAATTTCACGTGTAAACGTTCAGTTTTACAATGCATGCATTACTTTCGTGACACTGAATTAGTTTCGTGCTATGCGCATATTTTTGGTGAAACTACAATTTCATGCAACTACTTTCATCATGTAAATACGACGCGAAACTAGTGTCGCGACAGCACCTGCGTTGAGTGGACGTGTGGTATTTGAAATTAAAATGATTTTTACCCATAGGAAAGTAATTTGCATAGCTTTTAGGATCATCTGCTAATTCAGAGATTAACTGTGTTGCATCCAGATGCTTTTTTTCAAGTTTTTGCCTCGAGTAATTCAATAATGGGACTAGACAATGGAATTAAAGACGTTGGTGGATTTATCAACGTCTTTTTTCCGAGATAAATTTTATATTTATTTTATATTTTATCGTTTCTACAACGACGCTTTGCATCATAAATGAAATACAGCTTTGATCTTGACAGGGCCAGTATCTCCGCGATACTGGTAATTTCACGACACTAAAATTTAAACGAAAGTACTTTCACATGTGCTGAAACGCTGAAACTAGTTTCACGAAACTAGTTTTATCATGCATGACACTACTTTCGTAATGTAAATCCGGCTTAACTCGTCTCATGCTTTATTTCGTCTCTTTCCCAACTCGTCGGACGCATATGTACAGACATGCACATCAATATACTTATCTCAATCTGTTTTTCGTAGTTTTTCATCTTTATCACAAGCTGGCTTCTGCCCGCGGTTTCGCCGCGGTTTAGCCAATTTACTTTTGATTTATTGTACTAGTTTTTTTTTAGCGTAGTAAAATCATCAAATGAGTCCTCCCATCCCGGGCAGGGCGGGAGGGACTGTCAGTCTTGTACTGACTAAAAGCCACGGTGTCCTTCAATAGCCCTTTATGTTCCGGGGCCACGATAATGAGATAAGTCCCGCGACCCCGGCTGGCTTCGGCCCTCTAGAGGGGGGGTCCGTCATCATGCTGAGGCTCGTTGAGGCACGCGTGGAACACAGCGCGCCGTCGACCCGGGCATGGTCCATGGTCGAACAGCGAGTTGCCTTTTACTCGCCGCACGCTTGCGCGCCCGCGGCTGCGGTGGCCGGAGATCGTCTGCCGATGTCCGGCGCCGTGAGCGTCTACCACTGCGGCTGGGGTGGAGGGAGGACGCTATCCTCTCCCTCACGCGGCCCGCCTCCTCTTTTGCTAGCATTACTGCTTCGCAGAAGGAGGCGACCGCTTCCCATTCCGTCGCTCCCCGCAGCATGGCCTCGACCAGTGCCGGGCGCGAGAGGTCGCCGCCTATCGCCGCTGTGAGGACACGGCGGTGCTCTGCCTAAGCGGCGCAGTCCTGCACAGTATGCTCCACCGTGTCCTCTGGGCGATCCTCGCAGTGGTGACACCCAGGCGTTTCTTCCTTCCCCATACGACACAGGAACCTCACGAAACATCCGTGCCCGGTGAGGACCTGCGTCAGACGGAAGGTGAGGACACCGTGACGCCTCTCCAGCCACTCCTCAAAGAGGGGCCTTACCGCCGCGAATGCGGCGTGCCCGATTTTTCTATACCTACAGTCTGTTCTTCCCGATATCGACATTGACTGTACGTCGTCATAAGCGTCGGACGAGTTGGGAAAGAGACGAATTAGAGCACGAGACGAGTTAATAAAAATGACCAGATGCACAAGGTGACGTATTAGTAAATAAGACGTAATAGGGAAAGAGACGAAATAGCTAATGAGACGAGTTGTGAGCGTAACCGCCCATGGCGTGACGCGACTCGTGCGATATCGATTATCGAGTCGATTGCCGATTCAAGGCGCACGTATTTACCACAAAATTCATAGGGTGGTATTTACTAATAGAGTGATGCGATGCATTCGACCGTTAAAAATGCACCTTACTCTAGTCTGTGACCTTACTTCTGCGACACAAAGGCGCTGCAAACCAAAGACAAAAGATGTCGCCAGTGATGAGTAGTTGCGGAATCGAATTTCAAACAGAGAATCATGTGCGTTGTCATTAACGTAGATGCAAGGGGATGGCAACTGGGGAAGGGGAACTAATGACACTAGCATAGCTAGTTCCCAGCATCGTCATTGGTTCAAATCTTATAGGTACTTCAAAATAGTACATACTACCTCATTGGTCGGATTAGGACCTAGCTATGGTGGGGCCATCTACAATTAGCTTTGACCGGTCTTCCCCATTCGATATCGAGCAGATCTGAGATCTGTGAGCGGTATCGTCAATTCGTGCGACTCCATTAGCAAACACTAGCGATTGTCCAATGTATTTATATTTTCTTCGGCCGGACGCTTGTGTGATATCTGGCCGATATCGCGTCGCGCGTAAAAAAATTACAATAGAGTTGTTATTGACAAGGCAGTAAATCGACAAAAATCAGTAATATTTTTTTTTTCGACCTAACATTTTTTTCTGTGATTTTTGTCCAAACTGGTCCAAACTGCTATCAGATATTAGCTTTTTGAGTCAATCGAACCAAGGCATCGAATTTCAAATCACTGTTTAAATGAATATAAAATTAATCGAATGAAACAATTTCACTTTTTAGTAGATTAATTTGCAATCAATCGATATTCTCGAAAAAAAAAGAAAACCATCAAGGTTCTATTGCCACTTTTAACAATTTTAAGCATAAAAGTGACTGACGGCAGAACAGCATCACATAGTTATCAGCAAGAGGAAAAGTGTTAACAGCAAACAAATGTCCAAGATGTCAAGAATTTTCAATTTTGTCTTGATAATGGAACAGTCATAGAAACGATGATGGACACATTAATTTCGTAAAAGAAAATAATAATTTTGTTTAGTGTATATTTGAGTAAATAATATGATTTCAAAAATAAGTTGGTTACAAAACTACTAAGGAAATTAATCAATACAGCTAAGAAGAATCAAAATATGAAGCCGTTTTCTTATCTCCTTGATTAGATTAAAATCAAAATTGTTTCCACTTGAAGTTCCTATTTAATTAGTTATCAATGAGAGTAATGAATTGAAAATGAACAACTGCTTGTGTGAGGCGCCTAAACCTACCTGTGGCGAAGAAGACGAAGTGTATCCGCTCCACGAGTGTGTATTTATTGGTGATGTTCGCAAGCTCTCGGGGCTATTAAGAAATCATGATGTGGCTCTTAAAGACAAGCACGGTAATACGGCTCTACACCTGGCCGTTATGCTGGGCCGCAAGGAGTGCGTGCAGTTGCTGCTCGCACACGGCGCGCCTGTAAAAGTTAAGAACCACGCAGGCTGGTCGCCACTGGCTGAAGCCATCAGTTATGGAGATCGTCAGACTATATCATCACTCGTGCGCAAATTGAAGCAGCAAGCACGAGAACAGATGGAACGTCGTCGACCTGACCTCATTCGGGCTCTTGCCCAAATACAAGATTTCTATATGGAACTCAAATGGGATTTCCACTCATGGGTACCTCTAGTCTCCAGAGTTTTACCATCAGATGTATGCAAGATTTACAAATCTGGTTCTGGAATCAGATTAGATACCACACTAGTAGATTTCACTGATATGAAATGGGAAAGAGGAGACATATCTTTCATTTTTCAGGGAGAGAAAGCTCCTAGTGAGTCACTAACTGTTTTAGATAATAAAGCTAAAGTGTACCAAAGAGTCCGTTATGAAGAAACAGAAACAGAAATAGAAGATGAAGTAGATATTCTCATGTCAAGTGATATACTTGCTGCTCAGATGTCCACTAAAGGAATTTCATTTACAAGGGCTCAATCTGGCTGGATTTTTCGAGAAGATCGGAAAGAAACTGTTGCAGGAATATATAGGAGTGATATTTATACCATCACTGGTCTTGTATTAGAATCACGCAAAAGGCGAGAACATTTATCAACTGATGACCTCCAAAAAAATAAGGCTATTATTGAAAGCCTCACAAAAGGAAACACACAAAATTTGGAAACAAACGGGGAGCCTACTCGCCGTGCATCACTGAACCCTCCTCCTGAGAACAACATTGATTGGTGCTCATACATATCATCACCCCCAGGGTGTTATCCTAGCCTGGGCAGGGAGCTGGTTTACAAAGAATCATCAAGGAATTTCCGAGCCACTATTGCTATGAGTGATGATTTCCCACTGAGTGTTGGCATGTTATTAAATGTACTAGAAGTGATTGCACCATTCAAGCATTTTGCAAAGCTACGACAATTTGTTGCAATGAAATTACCTAGAGGGTTTCCAGTTAAAATTGAGATACCAATTTTGCCAACAGTGACAGCTAAAATAACATTTCAAAAATTTGAATTTCGTGATGATATTTCTCCAAATCTGTTTAATATACCAGATGACTTTATAGAAGACCCATTACGGTTTCCTGACTTATGACGCTTTGATATTCTAACACTGTTTGCTGTTGATGAAAGGCCTAATTATTGGCGACGTGGGGGTAGGCGACGCAGAGCACGACGCAGGCCACGAAACAGGCCCCTGAGGAATAGCTTACTCTCAATTGAATTCCCATTACCAGTAGGTCTGGGCAGCTACTATTCCAGCCATTGTGTCCTTTTCGTCGAATAGCTAAATTTCAATGTAGGAAAGTTAAATTTGTGGTGAATTGTCCTGTGTATGTAGTATTTCTGGTGAACGGTGTTAGAATGAAAATGTGTAATATTATTCCTTTGTTGCTTTTAGTTACTGAAAAAATGGCTCATGTTTTGATTATTATAATTATTATAAATTGTTTTAATTTATTTTTTACTTTTTTTATACTTATACACAACAATTTTGTGATTTCATTTCAGACAGGAAATATGAGTTATTTCATGTTTGATAAATTATTTTTTTATTATGTATTATCATGATGTTGAGGTTCTTTGTTATCTTATAATATGTCTATTATTTATTGAGAATTTTATCATATCTTAAATGATGTAAAACAAGTAAAATAGTTTTTCTTGGCCTCAGTATTGGCACCTATTATGTAGTCCAAGGCCTACACCCAATGTAAGGTACACTTATGATCACTTAGGTACTAATTTAGCTGTATTCAAGTTGCAGACTGGAGCTTTTCAAGTAGGTACCTAAAAAATGTTTTTGAAACATGACAATGCTCATTTAAATATTGGAGCTTGTGAGGTGGTTTTATAAATTAGTAATGCTAAAATTAATATTACGTAAGGTAGATCAACATACAGAGTAATTTCACCTTCATGTAGAATAACATACCTATAAGTATCTATGAACTGGTTTGAGATGGATTTCTTGCCATCTAACAACCATTTAAATAGATGTGGTAAAATATTGTTCAATTCTATCCATTGTTTCTGTTTACCCTTACTTTTTATATAATAGTTTCTTGTAATGTTTAAAAAACATAGTCAATTGCCACATAAATTACCATTACATTTTATGTGTATTACCACAGGTGTTCCTTTGTAAATATCAAAATTGATAAATGTATTTAAACTCTAACTCTAAACATAATGAAGTTTGAAAGCACAGAATGTACTTACTTTTACTGAATTTGGCACATAGTATAAAGTAGAAGCCAGATGCTTTTGTAGTGACTTGCGCAATAGTTTCTTGAATATATTAGTATTTCGACAATAACTTTGAAATGAAATGACAATCCCACCAAAAAAGATTTTTTTGTTTAATGTATGGAAGGATGATTTCTTGCCAATAGCCAATAGTATTTTTTAGGTCAAAATATAATAAAGACAAGTGTATGTATGAGATACCTGTAAAACTGAAATATGGAAAATGAAAAGTTGTAATAAATTGAAAGTAATATTTACAGTATTTCATTTACATCATTATATTTCATCTACAGAAGTAGTGCATCTCTTCTTAACCTACAACTGTGGTGGTTGGCGCAGTAGAGCGCTGCGTGTCGCGGGTTCGATTCCTGCGCGGACTAAATATTTGTATTAATTACCTACAAATAGTGGTTTTGGATGTTGTGACTTGAGATAATTCCATTATGTATGGAATTATCTCAATACCTAGACGAAAAATGGGTCATGCACTCCTTGTAAAAGAGAGCTCACAAGAGGCGAGCATGCCGCCTACTACGGGGTCGGGGGGCAGTCAACAATACGCGAGCATATTGCAGTTCGGTGTGCGTCATCCGTGCTCTGAAATAACTCAGTATAAACCAATCTCATTATGTGAAAAATCCATACTACATGTTTGGACTGTTACTTCTCCTTATTTATGTTCTGCTTGGTGGACACCGGGCCTTACTCTCACTGCTGGGCTAAGGCCTTCTTTTTAGCACCTAGGTATTGATCGTAGCCTAATGAATGATTCATATTATACAACGTGTAACGTTAATAGCGCAAAACCTCTTGTGGGGTAACTCAGCCCATGTTACTGAACAATGTTTGTTCTAAAACTTTTGGAAGAAAAAAAAAAAGATTTTTCATACAAAATGAGAAATTGATCAAGCCCATCAGTGAGAAAAATCATTTTTTTTTTCCAAAAGTTTTATTACAAACATTTTTCAGTAACATGGGTTGAGTTACCCCACTAGAGGTTTTGCGCTATTATCTTTACACGTTGTATATGGCCTTCCTCGATAAATGTACTATCCAAAACAAAAAGATTTTGATTTAATTCGAACCAGTAGTTCCCGAGATTAGCGGGTCAACCAAACAAACTCATCAGCTTCATAAGTAGGCTCGCGTTTGACCACTACCTCGCCTGATGGTAAGTGATGTTGTGGTCGACTGTGAAGTACGCTTGCCTATACAAGTTACTTTTCACTCTTGACTGCCATAAGGTAGCTATCAGGAAACAAAGAACCCTGCAGAGTATTTCACTCTTAACTTGTGTACAGTCACGAGCAATAATATGTATACACTTAGCAGAATGAAAAAGCGATATTCTCCTACCATGCTGATAAGAACTTTTGCGTTTTCATGAACCTTGTATTTTAGAAGCCATGCTATTACGAAATGGGTCTTATTTCAAACTAGAAACCCGTATTTGGTGTATACATCTTATTGCTCGTGACTGTACAATAAAAGTATTGGCAAAATCCTTCGTACCTCAGGGTGGGGATATCCAACATGCCCATCTTTATTGATTCCTGTCTTTTAGATCTAGCTAGGCTTATGTGGACCACTAGTGAGGCAAGGCTGTGGGAAAGAGACAGAGCTATACAAGTCGTCTAGCGCCATCTCGTTCACTGAGCGGAACCGCTCACGCTTTAATATGCCATGGTTCGCCACCTGATCCAAGTGGCGTTCTGTCCCGTCCTGACTTTAGAGTCACGTCTCTAAATTCGAATTTATTAGAAGGCAGTGTTGGTACATATTCTTTATCACTGAAATAATCATTATTTTAAGGGCTGATTTTGCAATGGTCAGATAACTTTTATCTGAGGAATAAAAATAGCGGTTTGACATATTTTCTATAGATAAGCTGTAAAAAATCAGCCCATAATTAATTAAATGTGTTTATTTACAATAATTAGATACAAATACCCTAGGTATACCTATTATAGCTTAATTTTTCGTTGCAACAGCACGGCTATGTTCTTCCTGATGCCTACTTCTTTTATCACCACAGACTTCTCGTTCTCAGTTACACTAGGCTATTAAAACTTCTATGATCGACTGGCAATACCTTCTTGTGATCGGTGTGTACCGCTTAACGTATTGTACATTGGACTGGTATCCGCAACTCCATGACATATGCGCGTAAGCTCACGTAAGAAATAGGGAATTTAAATAGGTAAATGGAAACTTATTAAATGAAAAGAAAATAATATTTAAATACGTCTTTATTGGATTATTCGTCAGGATACACGGTATATAATTAGCAAGGCAGGTTTTACTTACACCCTGCAGAATTATTTTAGGTTTTTTAAATGAAGTATCTCAGTGGTAGTAACAGTAACAATCTTGAAAACATCATACATTAACAGTTATTGCATTTCACTAGCGAGCGTTAATCATAGTAATTTCAACCTTTTGACAAATATTTAAAGTTCCATAACGCATCCCCATGAATTACACCACTACATATTTTATTTATAATTTGTTAGAAAAGCGACGAAAATATTGTTAAAAACACATAAAAATGCAGTTACAAACTAAGATTAATATTTTGCATAGTCCACTCGCAAAAAAGTTGGCACTCCGAGTGAATGTCCTGGAGGACATTTGCATGCAAACAAAGAAAATTGTGAGGTACAATATCCGTTCCGTGAATGTTACCCCTACCTATAATAAACACTTATTTGACAAAAGCTTCAAGCAGCCGTTTGAGTGAACCGTCACTATTGAAGCGGGTAGACTACACAAAGATCCCAACCCAATCAATTACATTCAATATCAAACATAAGGGCGCTCCCTCAGAGCGAGCATTCACCTGTAATGTAACGTTAGAGATTCGAACATTCGAAGACAATAGAGCATCAAATTGCGCACTTTTTTGTTACATTACAGGTGAATGCTCGCGGTGAGGGAGCGCCTTAATACCATTATTATAATAGGAATTATTATAGGCCAGGCGGTTAGTAAACGCTTGTCACCATTCATGTTTACCTGGTCACTTCAACATAGAAAACTTGCGTGATTGAGGGACAATTTCGGAAGTCATCCCTGCACCAGACTCCAGTCCCAGTGATATGACGCGCAGCGATACAGTAGAGCGGCGTGCTAACAAGATAATAAGTATTAGTTAAAGATGATGTGACACAACAGGGTTTGGTAAGATTATGGGACTTTAATCATGGCGCGATGCTACGCGACGCGATTCGTGCAATATCGAGTTGATTGCCGATTTAAGTCGCACGTGTTTAGTAATGGAGTGATGCGATGAAATTCGACCGTGCACTTCAAAAATCCACCTTACTACTACGACATAAAGGCGCTGCAAACCAAAGACAAAAAATATCGCCAGAGAATGTTGCGCAATCGAATTTCGAACACAGAATCATATGCGTTGTCATTAGGACGTACATGCAATTCGATATCGAGCAGATCTGTGAGCGATATCGTCAATCCGTGCGACTCCATTAGCAAACACTAGCGATCGTCCATACATTTTCTTCGGCCGGACGCTTGTGTGATATCTGACCGATATCGTCAATCGATGCAATTCGATATCGCATCGCGTTATGAGTAAAGTCCCTAAGATAGGCAGGGTATAGTGTTGCATGATTCTTTTGACGCATGGCCTCTTGTTTTTCCGAAGACTACATATTTCACAAATATTTAGCAACGGCCAAAGATCCATGTGATATTTTTTGGTTAGCCTTTTCTGTCCCATTACTAGGCAAAAGCTTCCCCCATATCATTCCACTCGATTTTGAACTTTGTCTTTTCCACCCAGTCTCCCAAAAAGGAGTCCAACTATTGATATTATAAAGTGAAAAATTCAGACAGCTCACCTAGATAGGTAGGCATGTCGATAAGTTGGGTTCACCCTTGTTTGGTAGAACAACTTTTGATATAATTTTACTAATTCGAACAACGTTTGAGAAAATAATCAGTTTGTATACTATCGGTTAACTTAATTTTCATTTCATCGAATATTTATTTGCGATAACAACATTTGCGCTATTGATCAAAAGGTATAATGTTCATTTGATGTAATGTTCAGTTGGTATAACATTTAGTTTATCGAATATTCGATTAGTGTAATGAAATGCAGAAAAGAAAACATTGTAAATATTTTTTCCGTCGATCTACCTTGGTAGGTGGTAATCAGCAATTTAACTAAGGATGCAAGAGCGAGCGAAGCGAGCTCGGGACTTGGGGCACCCCGACTCGGACAGGTTAGGTTCGAAGGGGTTCCATCCCCTTCGTGTTAGGTTACTTTAAACCTTGCAAACAGAAATAGGAGCCCCGCGAAGCGGGGCTTCGTCGAGCTACCTTGGTACCTTGGTTGCCGATTACTATCTACCAAGGTAGCTCGACGGAGCTCCGCTTCGCGGGGCTCCTATTTCTGTTTGCAAGGTTTAAAGTAACCTAACACGAAGGGGATGGAACCCCTTCGAACCTAACCTGTCCGAGTCGGGGTGCCCAAAATCCCGAGCTCGCTTCGCTCGCTCTTGCATCCTTAGTAAAATTGCTGATACCACCTACGAAGGTATCTCGACGGAGCCCGATTTTTTAATAGACAATGAAAGGAAACGAATTATTAATTAACTGAATATTCGGCACGATATTTCGACTAAATCATTATTAGTCTAGTGGAACATTAGTTAAAATAAAATTAGTGCATTTGAAAATTCGGTCAAATGAAATTATTTCAAAGAAATAAATAGGTATGCTAAATAAAAATTTACCAATTAATTATTCGGTGCAATGAATAATTCTACGAAACGGCTATAGTGTAACCAAAATTAGCCGGAGTGATTTTCGACGAAATGTTGTTCTAACAAACAAGGGTGAATCGATAAGTTGCACTAAACTCAGAATTTCTTTTCTTAGTTTTTCATGACTTTCATGGTTTGTAAATGTCTCCCGCTACTCTCGCAAGCTTAGCTTACGCTTATGCTAAGCTTAGCATATAAACATACGCACGGATACAAACTTTTTCATTTATAAGTGAAAAGTAAACGAGTAATAGAAATAACAAATAAATACCTTCTTGAGGAATGTCGTTAACCAGCTGGAATAGAAAGAAAAATATTAAGTTTACATGGAAAAAAAAAATGTTAACAGTTGCTTGTTTATTAAACATAGAATCAATGGAAGAACGAGGTTTTTTTCAGATGCCCGAAATTCCCACAGTTAAATTTTTCATTTCCTAATGTGTAACATGATTAGCGTCATTGTATATGAGTTCATGATGGCAACTAATTAAAATGGAAAATTTTCTTTAATTGGATGGATATTCTTATAAATAAAAGATTTCTACTCCTCGATTTAACTAAATTGTTTCACGTCATGCGAAACATCTTACAATTTTCAAGAATTCTAAATGCATTCCCTACTTCTTGATATTCTCCTCACGTATTTCATGATTTTCGACTCGATCGGCAAGACTTGCTCAATCACTCTTACGTGTTAGAACAAATTCCATTTTTCATATCAATGTGATTATTGAAAATCATTATGATACAATTTTATCAAATGTGTCCTCATTACAGTGTGTGTATTTACGCAGCAGCCTTATTTACAAATTGAATACGATAATAAGTACTCACGGCTTCTTCCTGAACTTTGGGAGCGAGGGATCTGCGGAAACCGACGAGTCGCCTGGTGTAGCCGCTGGCGATACTCGCGCCACTTCGACTAGAAGACGACTCCGTCGAGAAGACTGACTCTGTATAAAATAAAGGGTAGACACAACAATACAGTGTACAATCATGAGCAATTAGGTCCGTAAGGGTCATCTAGACGGGACGATACTAGAAATGTGTACCTTTTCGTGTAGGTAGTAAATAAACTTAGATTTTCAGTCGCTATTAAAATAAGCGCGCAGCGTCGCGCCTTGGTGTGAATTGACCCTAAGGGTGCTTTTCAACACAATAATGTGCTGTGACCGTTTCCACTGATGCTAATCTATGTAGCAAAGCGAGTCAGATGTGCTATAAAGATGCGTCGCTTCAAGGGTAGCTGTGCAATGTATGGACAAGCCTACATAGCTACACCACTCGCGACCATCCATAGCACGCAGCCACAGCACTCATTTGTCCATTTATAAAAAAGTTAACTTAGTTGAACCCGTTTCCACCAGTGCTCTATTATGTGGAAATATGATTGGTGGTTTTCAACCGCATCCATGGCAACATAGCATAGTAGGCAACGTACCTTAGGTTAAAAAGCACGTAATATGTTTCAAAAACGTTTTTCTACAATAATAATAAGCTGCAAGTTTAAGAGAAGACCTGTTGCATAATGGGTTCTAAAATCTTAATAAGCGGTGTACTCGACATGAAATTAATACATTCCACACTTACCATCAACTTCTAAACCGGATATCCTCTTGACGTCAAGATCTACATCCGTCACGATCCTGTACAAACAGTTACATTTGTATTTCAGTCAAATTACATGTTTTATACATATTAATAAGTAGATTTATAATCGTACAGCGTTTCCACTGCTGGAATTGAAGCCAGCGCTTTATTGCAGAGAATGGGCCCATTATCCATCACCTAGCAAGGGTTGGTGGATGTCACACATGTTTTGGAATTTCTAATGATTCTTGGATTGCCAGTTTCGTTACGACACAATATGTTTCTCTTCACAGTTTTTGAGAACGTAGATAGTTATGACTCGAATGTGAAGTTCCCGAGTGGGTTCGAACCTGCACCCACAACTCGTGATCTAAGTGTTAATATTTTTCGATGACAGATAGATGTGTGTAATTTGACCTACGTGAAGAAATGATTGATTGTCGCAATTAACACGATGGCTGGTACCACGTGTAATATCAACCGAACTCATATAACTGATATCGACCACCAGGGTCCGCCCCCCGGATATAGAACGTTAGATTAGCTCGACTAAATTAGTTACTATTTTAAATATGATAATTTGTGTCAAATCTGTTACAGTGAAAAAGCGGTTTCCCTCTTGAATAGGCTCACACGCAAAAATATAAACTGTTTAAAAATATAAACTGTTATTCAAAGTCCAGTTCACTACCACCTCAATACTTTATATTTTAGGTAGGTACATTTTATAACAGAGTCCTTAATTTAACTAATTTCCAATGAGCTTTGTACCGTAATAGGCACTACGTTGAATTGTTGAGCTCTGACACAGCTAGAAGGCGTCGCGGCAAGAAAATTAGGTAATTAATTAATTTGAAAAAAAAAAGATGGGCTGAGGGTCTAAATTTGTATCAACTAAATGGGCATAAACTTGGCATAATGGCTGGGCATTAGGGGTTAACTTTGTTTTGTAAAAAGTAAGGCGAAACTGAAAATGTTTTTTTTCTTTGTTTATTATTATTCATTTTCATTTATCGGGTGTTTATTCAAGGCATCTAATATGTCCAGAACACTAACCCTTCTCTCGTCGCGTTAGATTCTTGCAGCAGATGGCGGTGCGAGCTGAACAAAACCGACATAGGGGTCCAGATAGGCCCTGGATTGTAAAAGCTGGATGACCCAAGCTAACAGTAACACACTAACTTGTTGAGCAGCGCGTGCAGCCGGCGCATGTTCTTGGGCACGTGCACGCGCACGTCGGAGCTGGACACGAGCGCGGCCAGGCGCACGCGCAGCTCCTCGCTGTGCGCGCCCAGCTCGCACAGCGCGGACATTGCCTTCTGCGCAGCCTCCGCGAAGTCGCGCGTCCATAGCGCTATCTGGTATTACGATAGGTATGTTATCACTAGTTGTTCGCCGCGGTTTCACTTCCGCTGCTCGACTCCTATTGGCCGTACCGTGATGTTATATAGTCTATATAGCCTTCCTCGATAAATATACTATCCAACACCAAAAGAATTTTTCAATTCGAACTAGTAGTTCTTGAGATTAGAGCGTTAAACCAAACAAACAAATAAAGTCTTCAGCTTTCTAATAGTTATTAGTTTAAAAGATCCGCCTCACTCTTCTGATGGACTGATGGCCCAGAGGAGGTTCACACCCGTCTTCTCATGCACAAGGCTGTGGGATAGGCAAATACCTACCAATGTCTTTTTCAAGGCATATTCTGGACATCACTGAAGGTCTGAAGGAAACATGGACTTAAATCAACGTAACTCTAAAGCCATGTCAGAGGTCTGTGGAGTTCTTAAAGGCAGCTTAATAAACTATTCGAATAAGGTTTACCTTAACCAATGTCAGTGATATACAAGATGCAAGTAGATAGAAGGTATAGGTCACCTGGGCCTGGTTTCTGGAAGGAGCTGTGTCGACTCGCGCTTACGAAGCTTAAGCGGCGGGCTGTGCGGCGGAGCGTGATCCACGCCACGTACCCAGAGTACCCGTTGGCGGCAGCTGACAAACTCCCCACGCTCGCACCGCTCCTTTTCATGGCGTCGTACTCATACGTTTGTACTTTTGTTCCTACAGTTCCGTTAAACCGCGCACTGCTGTAGCGATTCGTTCAGCAAAAACCCGCGTGCGTTTTCGTTACTGACACTGCCCCGTGGCGTCTTTCAAACATTTGATCTTACCGCTCGCGGCCCCGCGCTAAGTCACTGCTCACAGCGGCAAGGTGATGAATGTGCCATTAGAGTCTATCCTTACCTTATTGCTATACCACCAATTCGCACTAAGCGTTTCCAAACCTTTTATAATGCGGACAGCGAAGGAGTGGAACTCTGTGCCTGCGTCTGTGTTTCAGAACGCATACAACCCTAATTTCTTCAAAGTTAGAGTGAACAGGCTTCTTCTGGGTAAGCTCGCTCCATTGTCGACCTTGTCTTAGTCATTCCTGACCTAGACTAAGGTCAAGAACAAACCCATCTCACATTAAAAAAAAAGAGTCCAGATGCGGAAAAGGGAGCCCTTCAAAAGAACGCGGCAGTTATTTGTAGTCTCTCTCGAACAATATTATGGTCTCTACTCTGAGCCTGTAGCCAAACGGCAAGCGACAATCGTTAACGTTCAGCAGTCGCTAATACATTTTCAACTTTATACCCCATCGCATAAAGTTGAAAATCTAGTAAAGACTGCTGAGCGATAGCGAACAAAACAAACGAAAACGATCTGTAATCTTTGATAGATTTACAACTTTATGCAATGTCGTATAAAGTTGAAAATGTATTAGCGACTGATGAACGTTAACGATTGTCGCTTGCCGTTTGGCTACAGGCTCTGTTATAATATAGTCACCTGGAACAGTCTCCAGTCGTCAGAGCCCTCCACCAGTTTCTGCGCGCGCTTGGCGTTGACCAGGACGATCTCACGTGCGTGTTGCAGGTGCACTTGCTGACGCTCCATGCGTTCGCGTGACGTTTCTAATTCTTGCTCTGATTCATTCCTGTAAACACAACATTTTGATTACATCTCCTAGAACAAATTTTAAGCTTTTGTGACGTAAAGGAAACGTTACTTTGTTGAACATCTGTTTTGAATTCTTCACGCAATTTATGTCGTATACGAATTTCAAAATACGTAGATTTCGTACTAGGGCCTCAAGTATACATAGTACACACACAGTAACCGGACGATTACAGGCATCATAGAGTAAAAAGGTACAAATAAACCAGAAAAGGTATGCGTTTCGGTAATCATTCCTGAATTACAGGAAAACAATACAGCAAACTGAACTCCGGAAAGTGATAATTGGTCAAAAATAGATAATTGGCTTAGTCACACTTAACCTATTTGATGACTGTCGGTGGTTCGTTTTAATTAAAAAAAAAAAAACATTGCCCTTCACTAGAAATTCTTCCGTGGCGGTGCGTTTACAATCATAAACGCACCTAAACAAACACAGTAACAACAACTTCAAGATAATACAAATATTTATTTCGTGCGGGAATCGAACCCGTGATAGCCCCGCGCAGAAGTGAATCGCTCAACTGTGCCATCATGTACGAAATAAATAAAAAGTCATACTTGACTGGCCTGTTGGTCTAGTGGTTAGTGACCCTGACTGCTATGCCGGGGGTCATGGGTTCGATTCCCACCCAGGACAAATGTTTGTGTGATGAGCATGATCATTTGTTCTGTGTCTGGGTGTAATTTATCCATAATATGTATGTATTTAGAAATATATAAGTATGTTTATCAGTTGTCTAGTACCCATAACACAAGCTCTGCTTAGCCTTGGGACTAGATGGCGTTGTGTGATAGTTGTGGAATATTATTATTATTATTATTACTTCCTAGCTTCAAGCTGCCTGTTCTTGTCAGCGATGACGGTGAGTCTCGCGTCGGCGTCGTGGTTGTAGTCCTCGAGGCGCGCGATGTTCGCCTGCAGCTTCTGTAGCTCGGCGCGCAGCTTGTAGTACTGGTTCCTCAGGCCGTTCAACTCTTCTATTTCGGGCGCTAAAGAGAAATATAAAGAACTAGTGGTCCGGTACGTGCTTCGCTACTTTGACAAAAAAATCCCCATTAACAAAATGATCCGCCATTTATTGAATTCATTTGTTACAAAAAATATTATAAATGAAGAACCGCTCGACCGATTTTATGCAAACTTCACATAAACCATCTACTAAATAGTCCGAACAAAGCCTAATAGCATTTGGTTTGGATAGGTGAGCTTGAGTTATAAAAGTTATAAAATTACAACGAGATGTGGCATTTTTTTATTTTGGTGTTAAAAGTGATTTTATTTTTGATGGATTATATATTTATTTACGTGCAGTGCAAGAGGTAATTTGTTGCAGTTGATACAGACGCCAGCATGTCTGCGGGACTTATTCCATTACCGTGACCCTAGAACGTAAAGGGCTAAAAGGGCTAATGAAGGACACCGTGGATTTTAGTCAGTACAAGTCTGACAGTCCCTCCCGCCCTGCCCTGGGGCCTCATTTGATGATTTTACCACGCTAAAAAAAAGTGTAACTTCTTATAGAAATGTTGCATTATGTCGTCAAAGAGATACGCATGGTTTAGGCGTACTGTAGGCTCTTAACGGTTCAACAATAAACAGAAGAATTATTTTTTCTAACGACATTCAACATAATATATATTATAGTAGGGGATCGGATACGGATGATTTTGAATACTCTAATATCCGTTGCTTCAGATGTTTTTTTACTCCTCTGTGTATGAATATCGACTTTTCAGTGTCATAAAAATAAGGCGGTCATCGTGCTTGAAACGTTTTGATAAAGTTAACACAGTTTTATTAAGAGACGGGGGGGTATTACAACGTGTTAAAACCAGGCTTATTCCGGCGAGTGAAAGTGACAGAGCTATACAAGTCGTCTAGCGCCATCTCGTTCACTCACTGGAACAAGCCTGGTTTTAAGATGTTGTAATACCCCCCCCAGGTGGCCTACCATGAACTCTTAACGCGATCCAGTCTAGGCTGTGGGAAAGAGATGGCGCTAGACGACTTGTATAGCTCTGTCTCTTTCCCACGGCTTAAACTAGATCGCGTTAAGAGCTCGTGGTAAGGCCTCAGGGGCCGTATTACAACGTCTTAAAACCAGGCTTGTTCCAGTGAGTGAACGAGATGGCGCTAGACTTCTTTGATAGCTCTTTCACTTTCACTCGCCGGAACAAGCCTGGTTTTAAGACGTTGTAATACGGCCGCAGGTGGCCTACCACGACGTCTTAAAGCCAGAGTAGTTCCAGTGAGTGAACGAGGTAGCGCTAGACGACTTGTATTATAGCTCTGTCTCTTTCACTCTCTGGAACAAGACTGGTTTTTAGACGTCTTAGTACGGCCGCTGAGGGTCTAAAGCAAAAACAGCCACTTTAAGCAATAATCCTAATGACTCACTTCGCAACGCCTTCATTGGCGTCGTCGTCTTCAATCATGCATTCACGAAGTGGATTATTAAAAATATTGCTAAGTGGTAGTTTTAGACCCGGCGATGTAAAAATGCCTACGCAGCAGCGTTACTGAAATCATTGTTGATAAAATTGTTCTTTATCAATTATCTACTCTATTTCCTGAGGAATAGAATAGAATATTCTATGTTACAAATTTTATCGCAATAAATTTTAGATAACATATTCTATTTATGATTGTTTTAGACCCTGAAGAATTTTGATATGAAGTTTCTCTTCTTGCTACTGTAATTCGCAATCAAAATGTTGGAATGTACTTATTTTCAAAAAATATAGATTTACTGCATACATGACGTTAAGTGACTAAGATAAAACACGTACAACTATCATACATGCACACAAAGTCGGACAATCAATTTATTAATGGTTACCTCAGCATACTGGATTCAAACTTTGTTGACATATTCGGTGAAATGCCTTCATAGAATGAAGTACAAACCATTAAAGTCAGATAAAATTCAATTAGATCATACAAATATTTGTGTCGTGTGCGCCAACACACTGCACAAATATTTACCAGATTCTTTTTCGGATCAAGTGTAGCTGAACCAAGCATAAATACACTCTACGAGTATGTTTCTATTTGTATATTTTTCAGCTCGAGTACTACGGGAAGCCACTTTATGCTCCTTGGTCTTGTATGGAATTCTGTACCCATACCATGAGTTGTCATTACGATACTGGATCATCGACATCGACCGCGTTTAGCGCTCTCATTGGTTGAGAGTTCATACAACCTTGGAGCGGGCCAATGAGAGCACCAAACGCGGTCGATATCGATGATAGCGTATCGTAATGACAAGTCATGGTATGGGTCTTGAGCCCTGAGTTGAGGGGACGGCACATACGCAGTTCCCACTACCAAAAATAACGAGTCCGAGTTATCCACATTAGGCGCCATCTCCACGAGCGAGAGAATCGCCGCGATTTTATCGTCGTGCCACGTATTTCCATACACTGTCTATGAACGCGTCTTCACACGGCGATGCGACGCAGCGTGGCCTCGAGCGCGGACACGTCCCGCTCGCGCAGCTATGTGTGTATGTACGTACAATCCTCGGCGAGCGGTGAGATGTTGTGTATGAAGTGCTGGTGCGCGGCGTGCACGACCCGCAGCGTGGCCTCGAGCGCGGACACGTCCCGCTCGCGCAGCTATGTGTGTATGTACGTACAATCCTCGGCGAGCGGTGAGATGTTGTGTATGAAGTGCTGGTGCGCGGCGTGCACGACCCGCAGCGTGGCCTCGAGCGCGGACACGTCCCGCTCGCGCAGCTATGTGTGTATGTACGTACAATCCTCGGCGAGCGGTGAGATGTTGTGTATGAAGTGCTGGTGCGCGGCGTGCACGACCCGCAGCGTGGCCTCGAGCGCGGACACGTCCCGCTCGCGCAGCTATGTGTGTATGTACGTACAATCCTCGGCGAGCGGTGAGATGTTGTGTATGAAGTGCTGGTGCGCGGCGTGCACGACCCGCAGCGTGGCCTCGAGCGCGGACACGTCCCGCTCGCGCAGCTATGTGTGTATGTACGTACAATCCTCGGCGAGCGGTGAGATGTTGTGTATGAAGTGCTGGTGCGCGGCGTGCACGACCCGCAGCGTGGCCTCGAGCGCGGACACGTCCCGCTCGCGCAGCTATGTGTGTATGTACGTACAATCCTCGGCGAGCGGTGAGATGTTGTGTATGAAGTGCTGGTGCGCGGCGTGCACGACCCGCAGCGTGGCCTCGAGCGCGGACACGTCCCGCTCGCGCAGCTATGTGTGTATGTACGTACAATCCTCGGCGAGCGGTGAGATGTTGTGTATGAAGTGCTGGTGCGCGGCGTGCACGACCCGCAGCGTGGCCTCGAGCGCGGACACGTCCCGCTCGCGCAGCTATGTGTGTATGTACGTACAATCCTCGGCGAGCGGTGAGATGTTGTGTATGAAGTGCTGGTGCGCGGCGTGCACGACCCGCAGCGTGGCCTCGAGCGCGGACACGTCCCGCTCGCGCAGCTATGTGTGTATGTACGTACAATCCTCGGCGAGCGGTGAGATGTTGTGTATGAAGTGCTGGTGCGCGGCGTGCACGACCCGCAGCGTGGCCTCGAGCGCGGACACGTCCCGCTCGCGCAGCTATGTGTGTATGTACGTACAATCCTCGGCGAGCGGTGAGATGTTGTGTATGAAGTGCTGGTGCGCGGCGTGCACGACCCGCAGCGTGGCCTCGAGCGCGGACACGTCCCGCTCGCGCAGCTATGTGTGTATGTACGTACAATCCTCGGCGAGCGGTGAGATGTTGTGTATGAAGTGCTGGTGCGCGGCGTGCACGACCCGCAGCGTGGCCTCGAGCGCGGACACGTCCCGCTCGCGCAGCTATGTGTGTATGTACGTACAATCCTCGGCGAGCGGTGAGATGTTGTGTATGAAGTGCTGGTGCGCGGCGTGCACGACCCGCAGCGTGGCCTCGAGCGCGGACACGTCCCGCTCGCGCAGCTATGTGTGTATGTACGTACAATCCTCGGCGAGCGGTGAGATGTTGTGTATGAAGTGCTGGTGCGCGGCGTGCACGACCCGCAGCGTGGCCTCGAGCGCGGACACGTCCCGCTCGCGCAGCTATGTGTGTATGTACGTACAATCCTCGGCGAGCGGTGAGATGTTGTGTATGAAGTGCTGGTGCGCGGCGTGCACGACCCGCAGCGTGGCCTCGAGCGCGGACACGTCCCGCTCGCGCAGCTATGTGTGTATGTACGTACAATCCTCGGCGAGCGGTGAGATGTTGTGTATGAAGTGCTGGTGCGCGGCGTGCACGACCCGCAGCGTGGCCTCGAGCGCGGACACGTCCCGCTCGCGCCGCCCGATGTCCGCGTCCAGCGCCGCGCCGCGCTCGCGCAGCTCCGCGCGCTCCGCCGCGAACTGATGCACTAATACTTTAATACCGCACTCTATACATTCTTAATTTTGTAGTTTTAATTTTTGAGGATAGAAAAATTCAGCTGCGAGAAGGATTTGAACCCGTGTCTTCTGGAGAAAGTACTCCAGACGCATTACCAATTTGGTTACCACAACTCACACTCAGAAGCTGAATCTTCTATTCCGTCGTTTGAACGATTAGATTTCGATTCATCTTTTTTAAGGCCGCTGCCTCGAATCTTGCAGGCAGCGGGGCGGCGGCGGCGGCGGCGCGGGAGCGGCAGGATGTTATGCGTATAATCAAATGGGCCGACTCTCGAAAACAGCGGCGCGGCAGCGGGGCGGGAGCGGGCAGCGAGCGGTGTACTCGACAAACAGTCACCGCCCGCGCGCCTGCGCTCTAGTGTTTTGACCACAATAAATCGAGCGTTAGGAATAAATTTGAATCAAAAAGATGTAGCCGCCTTTGTTCAGACATTTCGTTCGCGAATAAAAAGAAATATCTCGACGACAAAACCATGAACACAACACTACACGGCTATAGTGACGCGCGATCTGCCCGCTAGTTTCGAGAATGGGTCTGCGACGGCCGCGCCGCTCCCGCGCCGCCACCGCTGCCGCCCCGCTGCCCGCAAGATTCGAGGCAGCGGCCTTAGTTTGCAAAGCTGGATAACTATTACCGAGGATAATAAATATAAATTTAACTTCCCATAACTAAAAGAAATACCTTGATTTTGAAGAAAGTCACCGTGAGCTGCTGCCCACTATCGTCTTTACCCAGCGAGTCGATGAATATTTCGTAGCTGAAACACACATTGCACACTACAATATAAAACTTAATTATTTTTAAACGCATTAACGCGTGCGACGCGCATCGTAAGGATGATTTTTTGAGGAAACAAAAATTTTTAGATTGCAAGTGGGATTCGAACCCACCCAGGAATAGAGAATTTCAGCTTGCAGGTGTGGGTTGCAATAGCCTAGTTGGTTAAGGCGTCTGGAGTACCTATCCAGAAGACGCGGGTTCGAATCCCACTTGCAATCTAAAAATTTTTCTTTCCTCAAAAAATCATCTCTACGATTACCTGTATTTTAACGGACGGTTCTAGAAGAAGAAACAAAATCATTTAAGATGTGTTAAACACGATAAAATAATAAATGCAATAATTCTTTCTTTATGGGATCATAGGCCACCTATCCACCGAAGCGTAGCAAGGCTGCAGAGTAAAGAAGCGGAGAAATATATACCAAACAAAAGAATTGCACCACTGAAGAGGAGCGGAGATATAATGCTATCTTATTGGTTTCTACGCTCCTGTGGACACACAGTCTTACTGTGGTAACTTAAAATAACAGAGTTTCTCTAGGTAGTTATTTTGACTTTGTAAATAGGTGAGTAGTGTTTAAAACAGTAACAATACTGACCGTTTAATAAGCTGCTCGATGCGTTGCTCCCGCTCCCGTATCTCAGAGCGCAGCTTGCCGCAGTCCTCGAACAGCGCGCGCTTCTGTACGTTGAACATGTCGCGACGCATACTGATCTCCACTAGACGCTCGTTCATGGCCTGATGATCATAGCACATGGAGAGATATCGGTTAGGAAAGGATAAGAGACCTTCTAACTTCGGACTTCGTCAGTTACAATTTTACAAAGACCCGACAAAGAACAGTGTATGCAAAAAAACTGGAACAGTTTGGTTTATTTTTTCGGTAGTCACTAATTTACTTATTTATTTCCAAGTCATCTCTGAGTTGCTATTAATGACAGTATGGTAATTAGTCCAGCTAAGGGCCATCATCATATCAGCCGAAAGACGTTCACTGCTGAACATAGGCCTCCCCTTTAAACTTCCAGTAGGACCGGTTGTAAGGTCCATAGGGCCTGATTTATCCAGATGAATTATTATAAGTTTTCTTGGTGAAACTCTTACGAAGTATTAATTTATTTGATTTATTTGTTCACAAAAATCAATCTTTAATCGATTCTGTAAAATGTATCTAACGTAGTTATTTAAAACACTGTTTTCCTCACTACCCATCAATATTCTTACTTCACTTATTGTTGATCACTTTAAACAAACGGACGTATAATAACCTCAATAGTGACGTAAAATCTCTACTTTGAAAAGTTTATAACTCGTTTTATTGAAGTGTACACGAAGTTTCTGGAAACCATTTATTACTGAAGATACGTACGGCATCGATCTGCAGTCGCTGTTCGTCCAGCGTGAAGGCGACGTCGTCCAGCCTGCCCACGGCCCGGGCCGCGTGCGCCACCCTCAGCCTCATGAGCGCCTCCTCCACCCGCAGGCGCCGCCAGCCCGCGCGGGAGGAGGCCAGCTCCTTGTCGCCTCCTTCCACGTTCAGCATCGCGGTTTTTAAACGACTTTGCTGCAATAATGATGATTAATTAATACACTTTTCACCTCACACGCTCGGGCAACGACGATATAATACTAGACTACGCATTGTACGATCTAACGAACAAAACTATTCTGCCAACTCGCTGAGGTACTACGTAAGCGAGGGAGGCGGGGTACTGCGTTGTGATTGGCTAACTCAAGGTCGGTTCTGTCTCAACGTATGTTTACGGCTCACAGGATTGGTCGAAATGAGACGGATATAAGACTTTTTTGCCTAATGTGTTGGCAGACATCGGTCGCCTGTTATTACCAGTCTAGTATTATATCGTCGTTGCGCTCGGGCCTCGGAAAGATTCTATTTCTCATTCAAAATCTGAGCACAAAACTACATTTTGCGCGCTAGGTCGCAAAGTGTCTTTCAAAATTCGAACACGTCTATTATTCAATTATTTTCTTCACTGACAAGTGAGCCGCCTCCACTACATTTCCTCCCTTAGTGACGTGAAAAGTTGTGTGTTGCGTGAGGCAGCAAAGTTATTCTTTGAAAACTTCGCTACGCTCAGGATTCTATCTTAGAATCCTTCGCTCACTTCGCTCAGTTTCCAATTCAAGTACTCGCGGTCTAAACAACTTTGCAGTCTTGCATTACAAATAACTTCTGATGATGTGAAATTGTGAAGGGATTTGTGTTGCCTATTTTGTGTTTGTGTCATGATTTTATATAGAAAGAAATAAAAGTCTTAGGAAAATCAACTATAACACTTTTTTCTTTGTATTTATACAAAGAAGGTTTAGGTACCTCCTGTTTACAACACCATAATATTAACCCCTGAGCCCCAGCTTTCACTGAAAAGCGATATACCTATTTTTTATTTTACATTATAGCCATAGGCTAAACATTTATAATGAGGATTGACAAACAGATGGAACATTATATCTCACTCCCAAATTAATTTCTTAGTGCCCCATTATTCTGTACATCAAGATAAGTGTTAAAATTTTTTTCTTTCTTTCTAAACGCCCTTACTAATAACGAGATTCAACTGATTTGCGACACCGACAAACTAGAAGCGAAAATCATCCTTACTACAACAATATAATGATGGAATTCGAGTAAATTACATCACTACGGAAAACCTTTTTTTTCTATCTACCCACAGAGAACCGTAAGTTTTATATTGGTAGCGCCTTTATATCGTAGTAGTAAGGATGGTTTTTAGTTGTAGTTGGTTTGCTCGAGTCTTGAGTACGGAAGGTTCCCCATGACGCGATGTGACGCAATTCTACCGATGCCAACTACAAGTAAAAAACCTTCCTTACCACTACGACAAAATAATGACACGTGCGGTTGTCTATGGGTACATGAAAAACAAAACACGCTCGCCACGACGACGTCAAGTCAATGGAATTGCATCATTTCGTAGTAGCAAGGACGATTTTCATTTTTAGTTAGTAGAAATTGTAAATCGCACGTATCGCCTCATGGGGAAGCTCCCTAAAGCCGGGTCCAGACTGGTGTAACGTGTAATGTAATCCACCGTTACAGATTCGAACATTCGAAGACAATAGAGCATCAAATTGCGCACTTTTATGTTACATTACAGATGAATGCTCGCGATGGGGGAGCGCCTTAATGATCGTAGTGCCGTCCACACGTAGAATTCGTGTTACATTACACGGTGGATTACATTACGCGTTACACCAGTCTGGACAGCCGCATGAGCGTGCTGAATCAAATATGTGGTCACCAGCCGCTTATGGTCTGCAGTGCGTTGCTCCAGCTCGCGCGCCAGGCGCCTCATGTCGTCCTGCAGCTTGGCGGAGTGGCGCTCCAGCAGCGACACGCGCGCCGCGTGCCGCCCGCACACCGCCTTCATCCTGACAGGACATCACGATATAGCTCATAAATGGACAGTACACACACCGAGACGTGACTGGAAATTTGCATCTTTTCGTGTGATAAATAAAGTTTAAATTTTGAAAATGAACGCACAGCGTCGCGTTCTGCTGTAAATTGACCTAAGTTATAAGGACTGTACGCAGGACCGTAGCTGGGAGGGGGCATCATGGGGCAATGTCTAATTTTAAGCCCACCGTTGTTGCCCCTCCGAAAATTCAACTCTGCCCTGTCTGTTGAAGCTTAGTATGGCCTCTACCCGAAACAAGTTTCTTACAATAGAACATCATTCAAATACCAAAAAATTAAAAATCTTTATTACCAAAAATTAGAAAATACTAGTTAAATTACTATAGTCTGTTGTGTTTATCGAAATTGGGACGGTGTCGAAAAAATTAAAAGTCAAAATTCGAGATGACATTCTAAACAATTTACTGTTGAGGGTGCTTAGATGTAGTTAAAGTGCAATTTTGAGTAGTATTTACTTTTTTTTTTAAACGTAGCCTCACACTAGGAATTTCTCCTGTATCGTGGGTGTGTTTACAAACATAGAAACACACATACACAACACCCAGACCCGGAACAACTACCTGCAGGAATTTTTTTTTTTTATTTTTTTTTAGCGTGGTAAAATCATCAAATGAGTCCTCCAACCCCGGGCTGGGCGGGAGGGACTGTCAGACTTCTACTGACTAAAATCCACGGTGTCCTTCGATAGCCCTTTATGTTCCGGGGTTACGGTAAGGAAATAATCCCGCGACCCCGGCAGGCTTTGGCCCTCTGAGAGGGGGGCCCCGTCATTATGCTGACGCTCTTTGAGGCGCGCGTGGGACACAACGCGCCGTCGACCCGGGCATGGTCCTTGGTCGGGCAGCGAGTTGCCCTTTACTCGCTGCCCGCATGCCCGCGCCTACGTTGGCCGGAGATCGTCTCGTGACGTCCGTCGCCGTGGGCGTCCAAAACCGCGGTTGGGGCGGAGGGAGGACTCTGTCCTCTCTCGCTCGCGGCGCGCCTCCTCCTTCGCGAGCATTACTGCTTCGCAGAAGGAGGCGACCGCTTCCCACTCCGTCTCGCCCCGCAGCATGGCCGCAACCAATGCCGGGCGCGAGAGACCTGCAGGACATACAAATATTATTTTTAACTGACCTTTGATCCTGACCCTGATTTTTTGACTGACCAGCTGTTGGTCTAGTGGTTCGTGACCCTGACTGCTATGCTGGGGGTCGTGGGTTCGATTCCCACCCAGGACAAATTTTAATGTTTGTGTGATGAGCATAATCATTTGTTCTATGTCTGGGTGTGATTTATCTATTCGTTGTGTGCGCGATGACAGCGCCCCTAGTGGCCGCAACTATTCAGGACTTGTCATCTGTCAAATCATGTCAACTAGATGATAAGATATCTTTGTGATATTAAATTTCGACTAGTTTTTCAACGAAATTGAAAAAATAGTGTAAAAAGTGAGTGTGTATATTATACCTAGCGATTTTCTTCCTCGTGGAAAATATGGATATTATAATACGCACGGGATTTGAATCGGTTAAGCATAAAATACATTTCCAACCTCAAACTGAGCAAAAAGGGAAAAAATTAGTATTAGCACAGCATGTGAGAGAAGTGGAAGAGCTTAGAACGAACGGGAAAAGTTAAAGTTAAAGTTTTCGTATTAAATTATAAAGAAAGTTATGAAAATAAAGCAACTTGACACATGACAGCCCAGAATTAATTCACATTTCTGCCACGTCGTGCGCTACGATCGATTTGCCGTTCCCCACCACCCACTTCGCACATAGTCAATAATATGTATGTATTTAGAAATATATAAGTATGTTTATCAGTTGTCTAGTACCTATAACACAAGCTCTGCTTAGCTTGGGACTAGGCGTTGTGTGACAGTTGTAGAATATTACTATTATTATTTCCGCGCAGGGATCGAAACCGCGACACGCTGCCCAGCAGCTGATCGCTAAACCACTGCGCCAACCGTGTCGTCGTGTACATTACCTGGCCTCCTTCTCGACGAGCTCTGCCGAGGCCTCCCGCTCGGACTGCGCGCCCTCCATGTGGGCCACGCGGGCGCCGATCGTCTCCACTTGGTAACACTAAAATATACGTCATTTAAAATACATTGTGTGACTTCATTGACTCTGTAACTAGCTAACATTTGCCCCTCCCCCTCCTTCCCGCCCACCGCGTCGTATCCCATCGCCCACTGCGTCGTATCCCATCGCCCGACGCGTTATTATATTTTCCGACTGGCTTGCAACTCTTACCGTCTTATTACAAAAGTTTGAGTTAGTACTGGTTTAAACCTGGACTAAATAGTCTAGGATTGTTACGGTATTAAAGTTAGTACCAGGCTTAAAATGTCTTCATATTACAAATCCAAGACCAACTGAAGACCAGTTAGTCCAAAAATAATCCATGGTTTAAATATTATACACAGATAAAAAATGAAAAAAGAGCAATCATTCATTCTTTTACACTGGCTTCATTCCAACGACGATATAATAATAGACTCCGCATGCACGATCTAAGGAACAAAAACTATTCTGTCAACTCGCTGCGGTACTACGTAAGCGAGGGGGACGGGTACTGCGTTGTGATTGGCTAACTCAAGGTCTGTTCTGTCTCAACGTATGTTTACGGCTCACAGGAGTGGTCGAAAAGAGACGGATATAATATAAGACTTTTTTGCCTAATGTGTTGACAGACATCGGTCGCCTGGTATTAGGAGTCTAGTAATATATCGTCGTTGCTTCATTCAATATGACATTCCGTTTTTCCTAATGTTGATATTAACTACATAGTTAGACCATGGATAAACTAGGGGTCTCGCGGGTTTATCTTTAGTACCATAGATAGATAGTACAAGGATTAGTGATAAACTACATTTTATAATAAGGTTTTTTTTAGTCCATGGTTTAAACCTAGAACTAATCCCAGTACTATATTTAGTCGGTGTTTTGGAATAAGACGGTTAGTGTGCAATTACAGTGGCGGCGCATCTCAGTCAAACACACAGTTTTTGACTGAGATGCGCCAAGTGCGGGCGGGGCGGGTGAGCGGAAATCTAGTCTGTTTCGTGACCCGCCACCCGCTCCCGCTGCCCGCCCCGCGTCACTGTAATCGCACCCTTAAATCGATCGCAGCGCGCGATGAGATCGAAGTACTTCATTAGGTTTTTTTTTTTGAATAACGATCCAAAAATGTTTATATAATATATAGTTGGGAACGATTGGTAGATTTTATGGCGCCCAATAATGTGGTTGACGACGAGGCGCTGTCATGGCACACACAGCTCAGGAATTATGTAGCTTTACACCATTTTTTATACATAAAAGTTGCCTCAATAGTTCCGGGGATTTCCCCTTAGGGACTTTACTCATGGCGCGATGCGACGCGACGCGATTCGTGCGATATCGAGTCGATTGCCGATTTAAGTCGCACGTATTTACTAATGGAGTGATGCGTTGCAATTCGACCGTGCACTTCAAAAATCCACCTTACTACTACGACATAAAGGCGCTGCAAACCAAAGACGAAAGATGTCGCACGAGACGAGTAGTTGCGCAATCGAATTTTGAACAGAGAATCATGTGCATTGTCATTATGACGTACATGAAATTCGATATCGAGGAGATCTGTGAGCGATATCGTCAATCCGTGCGACTCCATTAGCAAACACTAGCGATTGTCCATACATTTTCTTCGGCCGGACGCTTTTGTGATATCCGACCGATATCGTCAATCGATGCAATTCGATATCGCGTCGCGCCATGAGTAAAGTCCCTTACATTACGAACAAAGAAATGCTACCTTTTTTAAATGTTAGTACATAATATAGATAATGACAGATGAATGACGATGAAGACACGTGACTTACAATAATGTAGAGTGCTTCCTTCTGCGACTGCGCTTGTTTCTGTATGCTCTTTTGTTTGTATTCCAGCTTAGCACACATCGCTTTGATGGCTGTGGAATAAATAACGTAAAGTACAAAATAATATTCGTTAAAACTGCACTAAAGTCCCGGGTCGACGGCGCGTTGTGTTCCACGCGCGCCTCAAAGAGCGTCAGCAAGATGACGGGGCCCCCTCTAGAGGGCTAAAGCCTGAAGGGGTCGCGGGACTTATCTCATTACCGTGATGATCCGGAACATAAAGGGCTATTGAAGGACACCGTCGATTTTAGTCAGTACGAGTCTGACAGTAAAATAATGACTTTAAATGCATAGGTAGCTAGCTTTTGCCAGCTTTCAGATCAAATTTTCTCTTTATAATATTAGTGTACATAATATTTTATACCCACACCCGACGTATAACCACTTGTCTATGCTAGTGTAAATGAGGCATACCTTTGAGTTGCATGTGATAGAGTTTCTCCTCATTCTGTAGCGACAACAGCCTCTGTTGCTCGTTGAAGGAGCAGTGCATCGCGCGCTGCTGGTTCGTTGTGATCTGTTTGGCGTAACGCTCTTCTTCCTACGGGAATGAATGAAGATAAAAAATTACAACTATTTATAATCATTAAAAAACTGCCAATAAAAAGTTTTTGCGTTATGTCGTTCACGTCAGTTAAATTAATTATCAAAAAATAATATATTTGAAACGTATTTTTTTTTCGTTACGTTAAGAAAGATACGACAGTTTTAAAATTGTCAAAACGTCACAAGCAAATACAGGTTTTACTTGCTTTGACGTCATGACCCACTCTCAAATTTTGATCCGTTATACACGCTGTTTTTTTGCATTTTCGTCAAACTTCAGGTGGTTGTCACAAAAGTCATAAATAATCAATTGAAAGTACAGTACCGGGCAAAACTAATAAGGGCTGCTTTTTTTTTGTTGTTGAAATTTTACAGTATTTCAGAATTAAACCCTTAATTCAATACAAATGAAAGAGAATCACCCGACCGCAGTCTACGCGCGTACTCACACAGCGATGAGCAGCTGTGTGCGTGAATTCAATGACGCGCGAGGATCGTGCGCCGAGAAGTGACCTTGGCGACCCTTAGCAATAATTTTATTTCGAAAACCCACATTATTGTCATTTCGTTTGATATTAACTCATTCGAAGCATCAGTATAATACGAAATCTTAATAATGACAGTAATACTAGACCGCCATAAAAAGTTCACTGACCTGCTATCAGATGAATAATACAATTTAAGTTTTGCTTGATTGCTATACCCTAAACTTTTCGTAGTGATTTTGTTTTTATTTGTGGATAAAATTGGTTGATTTGAAGTTTTCCTCGGGCTTAGACCGTCAATAATACCTACCCCGATCTACGTAGTATAAAAAATGTTTTTTAAAGATTTGCTAGCTAAAAGTAAGTAAGTGGTGATACTTTCGACTTTTAGGTATTATTGGCGTAGTTAAAAATTTGAAATCAACTTATTTACACAAATAAAAGCGATTAGTTAACAACGTATAATTTACAAAATGTACAAATAAATTACCTACCTACTTATGTTACCCGGAGGTACCTATTGTTCAATGTTGCCACCATCACACTCTTGGCACAATCGAGCACGACGTAGGTAGCTGGTTTTCCTTCAGCTCAGCTCAGCGTAAAACTAACACATTCGTTTTTAGTGTCGGAAGCACTAATGATCTTTGCACGTGATTCTGTTACACTTGTCACATCACACCACAGGGTCTCGGCGACCCGATCCAGTGGTCACCAAACTTTTCGGTCAAGTAGGTACTTGCCGACCATAGTGAGGGGGAACTGTCTCCACACATATCGCATACAGGCGAACCATCTCCTCGAACTCGACATTAGAGTAATTGTCCGTCGTCTTGCACTTTGTATCGAATGCCGTCTCAACAATGCACCTACCTAGAAGCGGAATTTGCAAAACGCATGCACTGCGGTGACATCAAACACATGACTGTCGGTTCGGGGGCGGGGTGCCGGCCGCCTGCGAACCGCGGCGCGGGGCGCGGGGCGCGGGGCCTTGCCTTGGATTGGTTGGGGTGGGATTGATTGCCTACGAATTTGTTGAATGATCGTTGTGTATGCGTTGTGTACATGAATGTTTGCGTTTGTTTGTGTGTGAAAGCGCGATAGGGCTAGTAACAGACGCGCCGCTTTTAAATACGGCTAGTTCACACTTACGGATTTCAGTAAAAAGGAAAAATAAAATAAAAAAATACCTACCTATTTTATTGTTGATTTGGGTCGAGAATCATGAGTATAATCACGTCCTTGAATTTGACTAGGTTGCAGATCAGCACATTGTATATTTTATAAATATGCATTGGTTTAGGGAAAGAAATAATACGTATCCATTATTTTTCAAAACTCTAGCTGACGAATTATTAAAACTAGTAATTTATTGATGGTGTCAAGTTGCCTAGTGGATAGGGTCTACCTCATAACGGTCCACCCGGGGAAATGGCATCACAGGCTACCTGCACCTTGCGACTGATCCTACTAGCGTCTTGGTAGATCAGCGGGCCGTCCGGCGAGTGAAAGTGACAGAGCTATACAAGTCGTCCAGCGCCATCTCGTTCACTCACTGGAACAAGCCTGGTTTTAAGACGTTGTAATGCCCCCCCAGGGCAACACAAGAGCCAGAGCACCATCCTGTCAGAATCCAGTTGCAAACAGTGTTACTGTATTCGTCGGTGCGCAGGAGTTTCAGTTCCTTTCCGAATGAGCTAGCTTTATCTTAGGCCTCATCTACAGTGGCGTAGCTAGGCGGGGGCGTAGCGGAGCCTAGCCCTCGGTCTCGCGCTCAGAGAAAAAAAAAGAAAAATCTTGACAACGGCGTTCACAAGTTTGGCTAGTCATATTTTTCGTTCTGAAAGAAAAGGGCCTCGCAGATGCGTCTTGGCCCCCGTTAAATTCGGTCTTGCTACGCCACTACTCATCTTTGTATCTAGATTGAAGCCAAAAACAAACCTGTTACTAAATAAATCCAAACTAATATTATAAATGCGAAAGTAACTCTGTCTGTCTGTCTGTTACGCTTTCCCGCTTAAACCTCTCAACCGATTTTGATGAAATTTGGCACAGACAATCTTTAGACCCTGAGAAAGACCATAGGCTACCTTTTATTGCGAAAAAGGGGATGAAGAGGTTGAAATAGGGGTTGAAAGTTTGTATGGGATTTCTTAATTTTAAAAGATAAAACCATGAAACTTTATATTTAAGCACTTGATAAGATATATTTAAACATTTGTTCTAGCGTTTTTGAAATTTCGACCTGTGAGGGGGTGAAATAAGGGTTGAAAGTTTGTATGGGATTTTGTCATTTCTGGGGATAAAACCATGAAACTTTATATTTAGGAACATGATAAGAAATAAATAACAATTTGTTCTAGCGTTTTTGAAATTTCGACCAGTGAGGGGGTGAAATAAGGGTTGAAAATTTGTATGGGATTTCTTAATTTTAAAAGATAAAACCATGAAACTTTATATTTAAGCACTTTATAAGATATATTTAAACATTTGTTCTAGCGTTTTTGAAATTTCGACCAGTGAGGGGGTGAAATAAGGGTTGAAAGTTTGTATGGGATTTTGTCATTTCTGGGGATAAAACCATGAAACTTTATATTTAGGAACTTGATAAGAAATAAATAACAATTTGTTCTAGCGTTTTTGAAATTTAAAATCGTTTGTTCTAGCATTTTGAAATTTTTACCACCGTGGGGGTGAAATTCTACAAACGGAATCCCCGAAATTCGAACGGAACGGAACGGATTCGGAACGGGAACTACGAAGCCAAACTTTTTTTATACAAAATTTTAACCACTGAACCTAGGAACATCATGGCAATATTGGCACCGACCAATGAAATCGTGGGACAGATCAATGAACGAATGATGTCACATGTGCAAGGCGATGTTGTCGAATATTTGTCAGTAGATATTGTCATGGACAGTGAACAGGTGACATCTTATCCTACAGAGTTTCTAAACTCTTTAGAGCTGTCAGGAGTGCCGTCTCATAAGCTGAGACTGAAAGTTGGGGTTCCAGTTTTGTTAATGAGAAATCTCGAAGCGCCGAGACTATGCCACGGGACCCGATTGCAAATTACGCAGCTAGGACGCAATATTATTAGAGCAGTTATAATGACAGGAATAGCTAAAGATGAAGAAGTTTTAATTCCCCGTATACCTACCCATGATCCCTACAGATTTACCTTTCAGTTTAAAAGAATCCAGTTTCCCCTCAAATCAGCCTTCGCAATGACCATTAACAAAGCGCAAGGGCAAACACTTAAAGTAGCAGGTGTCCATTTAGAGAAAAATTGTTTTTCGCATGGCCAACTGTACGTGGCCTGCTCGCGAGTGTCGAGTCCAAACAATCTCCACATTTTAACAAATAATAACAAAACAGCAAACGTTGTGTACAAAAATGTTTTAAATTAGGTCATTTTAAAATATTTTTGTACACAACGTGATGCTGGCCCCTGGAAGTGTCTCTTGGACATAAGGGACCAATAAATTTTCCTGGGTACTTTCTGCCACTTAATGGAATACATAGGTACCATAAACCTACTGTAAACAGATATTTTATATTTTTTTTAAACATACCTACTCTCTTTTAACCAAATGCTATACCCAAATCTATACCGTTCCATTAATATAATCCCTAATATTCAAATTAATTTACTATAACTGTGTAAATGTTTGTTTCACGGCTAATTTGCTGAGCCGTTTGTTACAAAATTGGATATGGATAGTCGGAAATCTGAAAAACAACATAAGCTACTTTTTATCAAAACACCACGCGGGCGAAGCCGCGGGCGGAAGCTAGTAAAGTAATAAATAACTTATGTCTTACATTTAGCATATCTTCCAGCTCCTTAGCCCTCTTCTCCGATGATTTGGTTTTGTCCAAGGAGTCCGTCAATTTTTCTTTAAGTTCTTTGATCTGAAAGGGTTGAGAATCATAGAATTTTTATTTTAATCTAACGCGATCGAAACACACTTAGTGAGGGAAATAAGGAATGTGTTTCAGGATTATGTGTGGAACTGGAAGGGTCGTAGTTTCTAAATGACGTTGATAGATGGCGCCACAGTACCGTCAACTAATTAAAATTTCCATAAAGCTGAGAACAAAATATAGGACGCGTCCGTCAGCCGCGGCTGAGGGACGCGACTTAGCAGTGTGCACGGTAGTTCGGACGACAGCCGGCCAGATTCTGTTCGGACGTCCGAACGTTCAAGGTCACGTCCGCGTCTTACGACCGACAGTTTGCACAGTGTAGTATTAAATATACTAGTTAGATAATGAATAAGCCGCGTCTCTCAGCCAAGGCTGACGGACGCGTCCGATAATTTGTTCGCAGCTGAAGGCAAGTCTTGCATACAAGTATGACGTCACATTTGTATACAAGTTCCTTGAATTTGTAAAAAACAAAATGTACAAGTTCAAACTACCTATTTGTAACTAGTATGCAGGTTTGTTCAAATTGCATACAATTTGCAACTTGTATACAAGTACCTTGAATAATGGAAACGCGGCCTTAGGGTGCCTAACCAAAGATGTGTATGTGATATTATGTAGCCGTGCTGCGAGAATGTAAAAGCTGAGCTGCGAAACTGTGTGGCCGTTTCCATTGATGCAAAGCTACAGCTTGGCCAGAACGGGTTGAAACGGAACTAAAATTTTTATTTCTGACAGCGTTTTAAAATCTTTGATATTTGATGTAAACAAAGACCGCAGGTTTGTTAGATTTATTATTGTGCCATAAAACTAACGTAATAAGTGAAAAAAATTAAATAAAAATCATTCAAAGTGCTGGTAGCGCGAAGACAGTGGCGACTTCCGGTTTTCTACATTTTTATGTCAAGCTGTATGTAGCTATGCGAGTAAGATGTGCTATGAAGATGCGCCGCCGCAAAGTAGCTACGATAGGAAGATGCGCAGCTCGACCTAGACAAGACGAAACATAGCAGGCATCCATAGTACTCATGTTTCCATATAAAAATCACATCTTAGTTGAATCCGTTTCCACCAGTGCTGTGCTATGTAAACCAATGAATATGATTGGTGGATATCAAACGCATCCGCAGCAACGTAGCATAGCACATCTCTGGTGCAAAAGTAGCCTTAGAGTTACCTTGTTCTCAGTGGCCCGCAGCACCGTGTCCTTGCGGAACTGCTCCTCCATGATGGAGCGGTTCTCTGCGTGCAGCTTCTCCAGGATACTGCGCATGTTGCTCAGCTCCCGTTGAAAACTTTGGCCCTAGAATACAAAAATATCATGTTATTAAGTTGTCTACTTGGCGAGGCTTCTTAGTGCTGGGGTTCCCGAAATTCTCAAACTTAGAACAACGCAAATCTGATATTTATCTGCAAGAAAATTAAATGAGAACCTAATTCATTTTATTCATTCCTGCTGGCGTCTGTTTCTGTTGTTGTATTCTATAATATTATTATGTACAGAGGCCACTCTGTACATAGAATGTGAATCCACGAAAATTCGATGGAGTGGGGGCATTGTTTGGGTGACCTACCAGGGCAGGCTACCTTAAAATACCATAAACTCAACTAAGCTAAAATATTATGCTAAGTTGCTAAGTAATATAATAAATATGTTGGCCCTTGAAGATGAAAATAAAAAATCTATTAGAAACAGTCACATGTCAAGATCATACGCAACGTATGCGCAACATAGATAAAAAAAACCATCATCGAGACTCATCAAAGATACTTTTTCGAGATGACTTTTTTTACCCGGTAATATCATCGAATGAGTCCTCCCACCCAGGGCAACGCGGGAGGGACTGTCAGTGTCCTATAATAGGCCTTTACGTTCCGGGGCAACGGTTGCTTGTTAGTCCCGCAACCCCTTTGCAGGCTTTGGCCCTCTAAGGGAGCCCCGTCAGTTTGCTGACGCTTTGGAGGCCTACCTCGCTGTCAAGCGTAGCATTAAAGTCCAGCAGGCGCTGGTAAGACATGCGGATGTTACTGAGTCGTGTGGCCAGGCCCACGTTCTCCAGCTGCGCGTCGTTGTTGTTGCCGCGCTGCTGGTCGCAGAACGCCTGCTGCTCGCGACACTGCTCCGCTAGCTTGTTCGACTCTCTTTCCAATACTGCATAATCCTGGAATGTAACAGTTTCATATTGTATGGGATATACTCGTATTTTAAACTGGTGCCAAAAGGGAGAACTCGACGTCATGGGAGGCCGATGCGAAGATGGCGAGATGACTTGGACCGCTTCATGAATGAAGGACTGGCCGTGAGAAGTGAAAAGAGTGGAGGGAGGCCAATGCCCAGTGGGACAGTATAGGCTGCTATAAATCTATAATAATAATAATATTCTAACCTACGCTTTTCAAACTTCGTCACTGATCGAAAAAGGTCCGCAAAAGAGCGATGGCGCGTAGTGTATTGGTATTAAGGGGGATGCTCCAACCAGCCCGCGAAATTCAAATTTTTTTACGTTTTTTGCAATTTGCAGGCCAGTGACATGTTGTAACTTTATCAAAATATGAATTGCGGTAATAACAAGTATAATTTTAAATAAAACAATTATCAAAAAATTCGCTCCATCAGCTCTCACATAGAAAAGGTGCATCATGTTAAAATCTCCGAAATCTAACTACGATGCACCTTTTCTATGTGAGAGCTGATGGAGCGAATTTTTTGATAATTTTAATATTTAAAATTATACTTGTTATTACCGCAACTCATATATTTATAAAGCTACAACATGTCACTGGCCTGCAAATTGCAAAAAACGTAAAAAAAAATGAATTTCGCGGGCTACATCGAAGCAATCACCTTAAACTCAGTAATTAAATTCGCATTGCAGAATCGCTGACGTTGGTAATAAAACTGCTATGTTGAGGTGGAATTGGGCTGGCAAGCATGTATATAGGTTTCAACAGCACGTGTAGCATGGCATCGTAGAAATGGGTTTTTTCGTCGGAAGAAAAGACAAAATGACAGAATGTAGAAAGATTATTACCGTTTTGAAGAATGGGCAAGTAACGTCATGGACACTCTTTTTCAACCAGAATAATATTATTTATTACAAGTTTGCAATTGCAAGTTACTTTAGTGCATCTACTCAGCAGGCTGAATCGTACACTAAACGTTAAGTCAGGACATCTATTCCATATACAGGGTGAATTTTTCAACTCGGCGTGGATGGCTGTTTTCGAAACTATGAGGAATATCGAAAAACGTTGAAAGGAGTCTCGAGGCCGATTTTGACGAAAACTAAAACTGCATCATTGGATTTTAGAAAAATCAATCATCCTGGCCAAGAATCGAACCCGCTGATTTTGGGAAAAAAATCACACCCTGTATTATTAGTATTATTACACACCATTCGATAGTGTTACTAATAAGGATTAAATTCTGGGAAGTAATCTTATACGGCTAACTTAAGGAAAAAGCAGATTTTTTTGAAATTGCTATCTTTCTATGTTACTTTACTTCTACTAAGCCTTAATTTATTCGAAATTATAAAATTTCAATTTTTTCAATGTTTCACTGGATCTCAGCAGTCCCACTGTACTTAGCAATACAACATTATGGAGTTGAACTAAAAATAGCATTATTATAAAGAAGAAACGGTAACTTTGTTTCAAATGCAGTCATTGTCTTGAAGGTTAATCAGTTTTTTTTTTTTGTAATTATACGTTTTCCATTGTTATCCGAGAGGAGAAAGTTACTTTTTTTTAACGTGGCACAATCATCAAATGAGTCCTCCCACCCCGGGCAGGGCGGGAGGGACTGTCAGACTCGTACTGACTAAAATCCACGGTGTCCTTCAATAGCCCTTTATGTTCCGGGGGTCACGGTGATGGAATAAGTCCCGCGACCCCGGCAGGCTTTGGCCCTATGAGAGGGGGCCCCGTCATTATGCTGACGCTCTTTGAGGCGCGCGTGGGACACAACGCGCCGTCGACCCGGGCATGGTCCATGGTCGGGCAGCGAGTTGCCCTTTACTCGCTGCCCGCATGCCCGCGCCTACGGTGGCCGGAGATCGTCTTGCGACGTCCGTCGCCGTGGGCGTCCACCACCGCGGGTGGGGCGGAGGGAGGACACTGTCCTCTCTCTCAAGTGGCCCGCCTCCTCCTTCGCGAGCATTACTGCTTTGCAGAAGGAGGCGACCGCTTCCCACTCCGTCTCGCCCCGCAGCATGGCTGCGACCAATGCTGGGCGCGAGAGGTCTCCGCCTATCGTCGCCGTGAGGACACGTCGGTGCTCTTCCCAAGCGGGGCAGTCATGCACGGTATGCTCGACTGTGTCCTCCGGGCGATCTTCGCAGTGGTGACACCCAGGCGTTTCCTCCTTTCGCATCAGACACAGGTACCTCCCGAAACTTCCGTGTCCGGTGAGGACCTGCGTCACGCGGTAGGTCAGGACGCCGTGACTCCTATCCAGCCACTCCTCAAAGAGGGGTCGTACCGCCGCAATTGCGGCGTGCCCGAGGAGAAAGTTACTTACGTTACGTTACGTAACGTAGTGAGGGCGCTAATAGCGCTGTGACATAAATGTCGCAGCACATGCTGAGGTGGAAGCCTTTTGGCCTCACACAGGACTAAATTGATTTTTATTTTTGTTTTGTGTGGGTTTACCTTTTGTTTTACTTTTATTAATTTGTTGTTTTTATTAATGTAATTTTTGTTTGTTCTGTACTGTGTGTTCCAATAAATCTCTTTTCTTTCTTTCTTTCTAATAGTTCGAGAGACTAAATAAGTAGTTTACCCGAGGCAAACACTATGCTTTTCATTACGAGTATAAGGAAAGTAAAAATAAAAACATAAATGTTAGCTCCAGAAAAAATGAGTCGCCATCCCGCAAATTTTGTTTTTTTTTTCTGTAGTCGTTAGCTATACAGCCAGTATTTTTCATGTTCGTCATTAAAAAAACAAAGATTTTGCCGAAAACTATGTTATTTTAGAGAAATATTTTAAACTAAATTATATGAAAGCCAGTAGGTATTATTACTTAACTTTATGTTATTTAATTTTAAATCGCGCTGTAATTTAGTGGCAATATAAAAAGTTACAACATGGTTCAATAGAAATGTCAAAATAGTTTTTGTTTCTTAAAGGCAGCTGTCAGTTGAAAGCGATTCTCCCTCATTAAGATAAATTATGTCTATGTTCTCCCTAGGCCTGCGATGGATAACTTTCAAACGGCGTATCAGACATGTAATTAGTTAATGACCTACTTTCAGAGTATAAGTAATGAAAGATAATTTACCTCTCGAATGTGCCTGATGTCTTTGTCGCGTTGCCTCAAGTTCTCAACGGCGGCTGTCCACATTGTCATAATTTGTTTTCTCTCTTCCATTCCTTGCACAACCTGTTGAAATTCATCGGTCATTTACTAAATAAGGGTGGTTTAAGAAAACAGATGTAATTCTGTTGCCAATAGCTTGGTCTGCGGAAATTATCCCATGGGATGAAAAATTATTATTATTATTATTATGAGCCTACGTTGTCCCACTGCAGGGCAAAGGCCTCCCTTCCCTCTTTCCATCTCTCGCGATTTAATGCGAGTGTAGGCCAACCCCTTAAAAATGAATCGAGTTCATCCCGCCATCTCCTTCTGGGCCTGCCGCGTTGACGTTTCCTGCCCGTTGGGATCCATAGAGTGGCTATTTTAGCCCAGTGCTCCTCCGGCATGCGGCAGATATGGCCAGCCCAGTTCCACTTTAATCTTGCAGCTGTGAGGCCAACATCAGCTATTTGGGTTTTGGAGCGAAGCATGGTATTTCTGATGCGGTCCGAAAGTTTGACACCCAGTATACTTCGCTCCATAGCTCGTTGGCAGACTCCAAGTGCGGACTTCTGACACTGCGTGAGTGACCATGTTTGCGCTCCATAGGTGAGGGTAGGGAGAATGCACATGTCCATGAGCTTTCGTTGAAAACGAAAAGTGCATAGTAAAGCCGCGTACTAATATATCTATACATTTAAATAAAATTAGAGTGTCTGTTTGTAATTTTGAAATAAGCGTTTTTTACTACATGGTACCTACAGTACCCCTAGCACGAATATTTGTAGGTTTCGTGTCGCCACCGTATCGTGCCGTCGATACAATAACGGAATACAACGAAAGTCGGAAGCACGAAGCACTTCCGAATTCGTACCGAGGGCTCGATACGAAAACGTTGATGACGTCATACTAACGTAAATAGGGACGGGAAAAATAGAACGAATGATCGTACTCTTGAATGAATGTTTCGTCCAGAAACTGGATTTTTGATAGAAAAGAAGTGATTTTTGGGCATTTAAAATTTTAATATTGTTCAATTTATGACGCAATACAAAGGAACTGCAGAAACAGTTAATATTCAGTTAGATAAATGGCGTAATAATTAAACTAATTACTAAAACGTTGTGTTTGATTTGACTGCGTTCCTAAACGAACGTCTGTCATGCTGGCACAAATAAAAAGCCATGAAAAAAGTTTATTTTGAAAAAAAAACCTGTGTCAAACCTAATGTCTATACTTATTGTCAAATCTTTCCGCTGTCAAGAGGTTTCAAAACAATGTTCAATGATTTGTTATTTTTCTGTTGATTTGATATATTTCTGTAAGCTATTCCAGTAAACTGCGATAACTAAACGGAAGTATTCATAATGGAGTAAATAAGTAATTGACACCCTGATCAAGAAGGTCTGATAACCGGTTGAACAGAAGGATCCCCCACGATGTTCAATGATAAGACGAGGCTCTCGTTCTTCCTCTCGTTTGGAGATTCGGTGAAAAGCTTGAATTAGAAGACAGTACCTTTCGATAAGGCTTGCATTATGAAGAAATTCCTATCTTTGAGGTTCTAACTTGCAATACATTGAACTGTGTTTTATAACAAAATGTTTATTTGTATTTTTGAATGTATTGTTTTAAATCCTTATTATTCAATACGAATGTGAGTTTGTTTTTGTGCTTTTACGTTATTCTGCTGGAGAATGGAAGAAAAAAACGTGTTGCGCCGACCCCAAGTAAAAAGGGATAAGGGCAGGAAGATGATGATGATGATGATGACGTTGTACTGCTGGACCGATATTAAATAGCACAAAGTGGGGCCTGGAGACGATCGTAGGATAAGGAGCATATTTTGTCATAACATTTAATGTAAAATGTAATGTAAAAATAAAGAAAAGCTTTATGAATATTCTGTATTCGATGATTTTATTTATTTTATTTATCATGACAATAATATCACTCAATGAATCAAGCAATGATTGAGGGCCATCATAATACGGTTGTTATAAGATCTATGTAATCCTGTCATGCTTCCCGCACTCGGTGCACTTATTTTTTGTCAATTATGGCAGCATAAATAGAAAGGTAACATATTATTGTAATACATATTGGAGCACACATTCATTTTCTAACAAAATATATCAACACAGTCACTTAAATTATAATTTTATCGCTAAAATAAAATACGACGAATGTTTTCTCACTGTCAAATTTGAAGTGAATAAATATTCGTAAAACTCGCAAGCCAGCCTTCGACAGTTACGAAACTATCCGTCATTTTATGTCTTTGTGCTACCTATTTTCATACAAACGGCTCAAATAACGTTTACGTTTACGTACGAAGACGATACGAAACGTACATGTATTTGTTCGTGCTCTGAAAATTAGTTCAATTTACGCTCACCAGAGGCGCTGTTCAAGTTCCCATACAAAATGCTTTCGGAGACGATACGAATACTTTGTCGAGAGTGATTCGTGCTAGGGGTACAGTACCCCTAGCACGAATATTTGTAGGTTTCGTGTCGCCACCGTATCGTGCCGTCGAAACAATAACGGAATACAACGAAAGTCGGAAGCACGAAGCACTTCCGAATTCGTACCGAGGGCGCGATACGAAAACGTTGGTGACGTCATACTAACGTAAATAGGGACGGGAAAAATAGAATGAATGATCGTACTCTTGAATGAATGTTTCGTCCAGAAACTGGATTTTTTATAGAAAATAAGTGATTTTTGGGCATTTAAAATTTTAATATTGTTCTATTTATGACGCAATACAAAGGAACTGCAGAAACAGTTAATATTCAGTTAGATAAATGGCGTAGTAATTAAACTAATTACTAAAACGTTGTGTTTGATTTGACTGCGTTCCTAAACGTACGTCTGTCATGCTGGCACAAATAAAAAGCCATGAAAAAAGTTTATTTTGAAAAAAAAAACCTGTGTCAAACCTAATGTCTATACTTATTGTCAAATCTTTCCGCTGTCAAGAGGTTTCAAAACAATGTTCAATGATTTGTTATTTTTCTGTTGATTTGTTATATTTCTGTAAGCTATTCCAGTAAACTGCGATAACTAAACCGAAGTATTCATAATGGAGTAATGAGTAATTGACACCCTGATCCAGAAGGTCTGATAAACGGTTGAACAGAAGGATCTCCCACGATGTTCAATGATGAGACGAGGCTCTCGTTCTTCCTCTCGTTTGGAGATTCGGTGAAGAGCTTGAATTAGAAGACAGTACTTCTCGATAAGGCTTGCATTATGAAGGAATTCCTATCTTTGAGGTTCTAACTTGCAATACATTCAACTGTGTTTTATAACAAAATGTTTATTTGTATTTTTGAATGTAAATGTTTTAAATCCTTATTAATCAATACGAATGTGAGTTTGTTTTTGTGCTTTTACGTTATACTGCTGGACCGATATTAAATAGCACAGAGTAAGTGGGGCCTGGAGACGATCGTAGGATAAGGAGCATATTTTGTTATAACATTTAATGTAAAATGTAATGTAAAAATAAAGAAAAGCTTTATGAATATTCTGTATTCGATGATTTTATTTATTTTATTAATCATGACAATAATATCACTCAATGAATCAAGCAATGATTGAGGGCCATCATAATACGGTTGCTAAAAGATATATGTAATCCTGTCATGCTTCCCGCACTCGGTGCACTTATTTTTTGTCAATTATAGCAGCATAAATAGTAAGGTAACATATTATTATAATAAATATTGGAGCACACATTCATTTTCTAACAAAATATATCAACACAATCACTTAAATTATAATTTTATCGCTAAAATAAAATACGACGAATGTTTTCTCACTGTCAAATTTGAAGTGAATAAATATTCGTAAAACTCGTAAGCCAGCCTTCGACAGTTACGAAACTATCCGTCATTTTATATGTTTGTGCTACCTATTTTCATACAAACGGCTCAAATAACGTTTACGTTTACGTACGAAGACGATACGAAACGTACATGTATTTGTTCGTGCTCTGAAAATTAGTTCAATTTACGCTCACCAGAGGCGCTGTTCAAGTTCCCATACAAAATGCTTTCGGAGACGATACGAATACTTTGTCGAAAGTGATTCGTGCTAGGGGTACAGTACCCCTAGCACGAATATTTGTAGGTTTCGTGTCGCCACCGTATCGTGCCGTCGATACAATAACGGAATACAACGAAAGTCGGAAGCACGAAGCACTTCCGAATTCGTAACGAGGGCGCGATACGAAAACGTTGGTGACGTCATACTAACGTAAATAGGGACGGGAAAAATAGAACGAATGATCGTACTCTTGAATGAATGTTTCGTCCAGAAACTGGATTTTTGATAGAAAATGAGTGATTTTTGGGCATTTAAAATTTTAATATTGTTCAATTTATGACGCAATACAAAGGAACTGCAGAAACAGTTAATATTCAGTTAGATAAATGGCGTAATAATTAAAATAATTACTAAAACGTTGTGTTTGATTTGACTGCGTTCCTAAACGAACGTCTGTCATGCTGGCACAAATAAAAAGCCATAAAAAAAGTTCATTTTGAAAAAAAAAAACCTGTGTCAAACCTAATGTCTATACTTATTGTCAAATCTTTCCGCTGTCAAGAGGTTTCAAAACAATGTTCAATGATTTGTTATTTTTCTGTTGATTTGTTATATTTCTGTAAGCTATTCCAGTAAACTGCAATAACTAAACGGAAGTATTCATAATGGAGTAATTATAAGTAATTGACACCCTGATCAAGAAGGTCTGATAACCGGTTGAACAGAAGGATCCCCCACGATGTTCAATGATAAGACGAGGCTCTCGTTCTTCCTCTCGTTTGGAGATTCGGTGAAGAGCTTGAATTAGAAGACAGTACTTCTCGATAAGGCTTGCATTATGAAGAAATTCCTATCTTTGAGGTTCTAACTTGCAATACATTGAACTGTGTTTTATAACAAAATGTTTATTTGTATTTTTGAATGTAAATGTTTTAAATCCTTATTATTCAATACGAATGTGAGTTTGTTTTTGTGCTGTTACGTTGTACTGCTGGACCGATATTAAATAGCACAGAGTAAGTGGGGCCTGGAGACGATCGTACGATAAGGAGCATATTTTGTTATAACATTTAATGTAAAATGTAATGTAAAAATAAAGAAAAGCTTTATGAATATTCTGTGTTCGATGATTTTATTTATTTTATTAATCACTCAATGAATCAAGCAATGATTGAGGGCCATCCCATCATAATACGGTTGCTAAAAGATCTATGTAATCCTGTCATGCTTCCCGCACTCGGTGCACTTATTTTTTGTCATGTATGGCGGCATAAATAGAAAGGTAACATATTATTATAATAAATATTGGAGCACACATTCATTTTCTAACAAAATATATCAACACAATCACATAAATTATAATTTTATCGCTAAAATAAAATACGACGAATGTTTTCTCACTGTCAAATTTGAAGTGAATAAATATTCGTAAAACTCGTAAGCCAGCCTTCGACAGTTACGAAACTATCCGTCATTTTTTGTCTTTGTGCCACCTATTTTCATACAAACGGCTCAAATAACGTTTACGTTTACGTTCGAAGACGATACGAAACGTACATGTATTTGTTCGTGCTCTGAAAATTAGTTCAATTTACGCTCACCAGAGGCGCTGTTCAAGTTCCCATACAAAATGCTTTCGGAGACGATACGAATACTTTGTCGAAAGTGATTCGTGCTAGGGGTACAGTACATACACCGAAACGATATTTTTTTAAATTTTTGTCTGTCTCTCTGTCTGTCTGTTTGTAATGGCTAATCTCTGAAATTGCTGGACCGATTTTGACGGGACTTCTATTGGCAGGTAGGTAGCTGATGTAATAAGGAGTAACTTAGGCTACTTTTATTTTAGAAAAAAAAATATTTGTTTAAAAAAAATACATTGTTGAGTACCGACATCCACGCGAAAAAGTCGCGGGCACAGCTAGTTATAAACAAGTGCGTGTCGGGCCACGCACAGTGTAGGGTTCCGTAGTTGCCTATCAAAATACTTATGCGAACTAACTAAACTGATTCGCTGAATTTAATTTTAAAAAGAAGAATTTTCAAAATCGGTCCTGACGTCTTTGAGAAATCGGGGAAATGCATAAAAAAAAGATTACGACGAATTGAGAACCTCCTCCTTTTTTTGAAGTTAGTTAAAAATAGTTGATAATAAAAACCTACCTATCCCCAAAACATACCCACCTATTACAGCTGTAAAAAGGTTGCACTCCAGGAGTGCCGGTAGAAGTGAAAACTTTTTTGTTACTATGTTTTATTTTAAAACTGGAGTAGTACAGATATGAAATTAACTAATTTGAATGACGTCTTACTCATTTTCGATCAGGGTCACGTGACCCTGACGCGAGTTTTAAATTTTTTACCCATTACAGAAAAAGTGTACAACGCCGCTAAAGAAGTTTTCACTTCAAAATAAAAATGACAAACTTACATTTGCAGTTGAAGAACATGTTCTCCAATAGTGAAAAATATGGCTTTACGAAAGGTCGTTCAACTACTGATGCAGGTGTTGCTCTTCTGAAGCACATTTATAAGGCGTGGGAGAGCATTAAAAATGCAATTGTTGTTTTCTGTGATTTATCTAAAGCCTTTGACTGCGTACACCATGGCACACTATTACGAAAATTGCGTCATTATGGAGTCCAAAGTGAAGCTCTAAATGTAATAGATTCATACCTAAATAATAGACTCCAATGTGTAGATATAAATGGTTCCAAATCTTCCGGTCAACATGTTCAGTTAGGCGTGCCTCAAGGCTCGATTCTGGGTCCGTTTTTATTTTTGGTCTATATCAATGACTTGCCATATCTTTTAAAGGGCGTTTGTGACGTTGTATTATTTGCAGATGACACTTCTCTTATATTTAAAGTAGATAGAAATAGACAAGATTTTGACGATGTAAACACCGCATTAACATTGGTCACGGATTGGTTTACAACTAACAATCTGTTTCTTAACGCTAAGAAAACTAAATGTATAAAGTTCGCCTTGCCAAATGTTAGAAATCTAGGACCTAATATTGTCCTAAGTAATGAACAGCTTGAAACTGTTGATTCAGCTGTGTTTCTGGGTATTAGAGTCGATTTAAAAATTCAATGGGGTCCGCATATAACAAGCTTGGCGGGAAGGCTCAGCTCGGCTGCCTATGCTGTCCGTAAGACAATTCACGGACGTTGATACAGCTCGACTAGTTTATTTTAGTTATTTTCACAGCGTTATGTCCTACGGAATTTTATTGTGGGGAAAAGCCGCTGACATTCAAAATATATTTGTATTGCAAAAACGAGCTGTCCGGGCAATTTACCAGCTGGGTTCTAGGGTTTCTCTGAGAGACTTGTTTAAAGAGATTGGCATTCTGACGGTGGCATCTCAATTCATCTTTGCCAACATTATGTATATTAGGCAGAATTTACATCTGTATACTAACAGTGATATTCACAATTTTAATACTAGAAATAAGCACCACCTACGTGTTCCCTTTCATCGGCTTCATCAAGTTCATAGCTCATTTGTAGGGCTCGGCATAGTTTTTTTATAATAAACTGCCTTCATCTTTGTTAGACTTACCTTTTAATGCCTTTAAATCTAAGATCAAATCCATCCTTTGTTCTAAGGCATATTATTCGTTAAATGACTACCTAGACGATAAGAGCAGTTGGTCGCTCGGTTGAAATTTTGTCTGCGTTCATGCTCTTTCTCCAGTTTTTTTTTTTTTTCCCGACGTGTTATATGAGTTCATATAATTGTTATTTATTTTTGATTTTTTTTTTATGTATGTGTTTGTTTATATTATGTTGATTAGTTTTTTCATTTTAATGTTTTATTTCATTTTCTAACCAACAGTTTTGCACTATGATAAACTAGCGACCACGACTTTTAATCTTATTTTAGTAGTGTATTTGACTGAGGAACCGGCGGCAAGTTGTCATGCTCCCTTAGTTGACATTGCTTGCGGTAGCGTCGAGGGTCGGGTTGCCTCCTACCCACTTACATGGCGTGGGGGAGTAGCTGATCTTTGCGTTATACTCGTGAACGGGTGCTGCTTGTGGTGTCTGGTCGACTTGCTGATCTTTGGTTTTGTTATATGTAATTTAATTTCTTTTCTTTATGTTGTTTTTTACTATGATGGATGGTCCTAGTTTATCTTTATGTGCCTTCTAGTCACGATTGGGGTGTAATCTCGGATTGATGTATAATGTGAATGTTCTATTAAATTGTATAAATCTTGGTTCTTCTAACCGTACAGACAGATGTGTTGCTGGGGAGTTTGTTCCGCCACTTCTTCTTCCCAGCCAAAACACTAGGAAGTGTCGAAGGGGGGGCGCTTTGGGGGACTGTGTTATGTAAAATTTGACCTTCAAAAAGTGCTGATAAATCAGCCTAATTTGAATAAATGACTTTAGATTTTGATTTTTTGATACATTTTGTTTAGGAAAATATGTTATCCAAGTACGTTTTATAAGTTGGTCGACTATTACTCGTAAACTTGTAAAGCCTACTTAGTCATGATAATTTTCTTTTTAATTTCGTTATACATATAAACTACTATTGTTAATTTTTTCACAACCCCAAACATAACCGTTTAGCTGGTAGAGGGGGGGGGACACTCGAGTCGAGCAAAAATTAGCACTTTAAACAATGATATTCTAATATACAGATATGTTATACGCTTACAAAACAACAGCAAAAACTGTTCCGCGCCGAGCGCGGACTTTTTTATTCAAACAATACATTTGACTACAAGTAAAAAGGATAGCTTGATAAAACGCAATAAGAAAAAAAGTGACAGCTAGATAAACAAACAGCGCCACGCCACGCACGCGTCATCAATCCCCCCGCACCGCCCCGCACGTCGGCATCACCTTGTCGTTCTTACGACATCAGAATATTACGAAAATAATTGAAATATATTAATAAATCGAAGTATATTGCTTACTTACGTGTGATGGTATGAGATCCCGTGTGTTTTATTAATTTTTTTTATCATGATTGGTACACTTCATAAATACACACGATGGCATTTTTGATGACAATTACGTAGCAGCGCGCAACGTGTTACTCGTAGTCGTGCGAGACACAGACTAAAAGCAATTGTCCGACGTAGGACATTTTCTGGTCTTCACGTTTTGCGCGCTCATAACGTATCTGTTTACTAAAATATCATTGACTTTAAAGCTTAATATTTCACAAACGAATCTTTTTATCAAAAAATTGTTAATGGAAACTGTCAATATTTAAAGACCTATTTAATGATAACCCACACAAAGGGGTACGCGAGAAAAAAAAAACATCCCCACTTTACGCGTACTGGAGGTACCCTAAAAAAATATATTTTACGAGATTTTATTTTACCACTTTTTCGGCGCAAAAATCCGTATACTTACACCAAATTACAGCTTTCTAGTACTGGGCGTCTCTGAGCTAAGCTGCGGACAGACGGACGGACGGACATGGCGAAACTATAAGGGTTCCTTGTTGACTACGGAACCCTAATGAGGAATTTTGAGAGGATGGATAAATATATGATTGTACCTATGTATGTTTACGGTTCTTACAAGCCTGAACGACTGAATGGATTCGGATTGGTGCACAGATAGTTCATAACCTGGATTAACACATCACATAGGATAGTTTTTATCCCGATTTTATGGCCGCTGGCAACAGCTACAATTTTATAAATGCGAAAGATTATAAGGATGGATGTTAGTCACTAACTAAAAGCTACTGAACTAGATTTGGATGAAATTTGGCAAACAGATAGTTTATGACCTGCATAGTATTTATCGTGAAGCTGCTGGCAACATCAAGTATTTTAAAGGTTCACCTGAATAGAGATCCTGTCACAACCACGTTCCTCGGCAGAGAGGTTGCCCACCAGTTGCACCAGTCTGTCGTGCATACGGTCATGTTCCAGCTTCAGCTTTTGCCGCTTTGTTTCCAATGCCTATTAGGGACAATAAATTGCATAATTAACAATTACAGTGTTTGTTTTAGAAGTAATAAGTCATCGCAGCCTTAAACTAGAAGATCGGCTTGTGCGGCTGTAATTATTTAAACGCCTTCTACACGATCCAAACCGACGGCCGACAGAGGTGACCTTGGTCCAGTTGGTGTGGAAATCTACAGTGTAGAACTGTAGACGTTTGTCGGCCGACCAGATATGGGCGAAGTCAAACAACGCATCCATCGCGACAGGCTGCGTCCGTGGTCAGCCCCAACCGTCTGGAACGCCGACAGCGTACGTTTGACGCGACCAAGGTCACCTCTGTCGGCTGTCGGTTTGGATCGTGTAGAAGGCGTTTTAACCATGAGCTCATAAATATTTTTTTTTAGGATTAACAAGTGATATGACAATAAATTATTGAAATTATTTGTTAAATCGTGCAAGACAGTACTGTTGGTTAAGTACTCATTTTGTATAAACACAGAGCAGAGCACTCAGCACAATGTCTATGTGTACCAAGTACTCGGCCGAGAGCACTGTCTCGCTCGATTGCTCGAAATTTGTCTCCATAAGGGCGCTCTCTCACCGCGAGCATTCACCTGTAATGTAATGTTACAGATTCGAACATTCGAAGACAATAGAGCATCAAATTGCGCACTTTTATGTTACATTACAGGTGAATGCTCGCGGTGAGGGAGCGCCTTATGAGAGGCAGGAAAACTTTTTAAGCTCATTTTTTACGCATACATATTATTTTATTAAAGTGTGAGTTGTCCCTGACTATAGAAATACCTGAACTAAAATAACCAGGGGTGTGGGTGGTGGTTTTTCAAACGGCCCTGGAGTGGCAGTCAAGCTGGTAGACTGTCGCTGGAAAGCACCAGGAAACGCCAACTTGCGTACGCCAAGGGAATGTGGACCTTGGCTATGGGCGCCCATCATCAAGTTTCTGTCTAACGTCCTCGTCGTACACCCTGGTAATACTGTGACTCATTAACGGGTTCCACATACTCACATCCTCCCCGGAGTCACTGTAGCCGATAGATGGAAGCGAAGGCGAACCACCGGCGCCTTTTAACCGGTCCCCCAGCCACCCCACACTGCAGCTCAGCTGTGGCTATACAGCTGCGGGCCTGTCGTCACAAAAATGGCTGATGGCAGGTAGGGGAACTTAGCCACCTGCGTGTTTGTGCCGTGCGTGGAGACCCGTATGGGGGGATGAAGGGGTCCTGGATGGTTGAGCTGTTCAGTGGACCGGAGTCAGTGTCCGCTGACAGCAACACGCCTCTTTGGCCTGGATTTCACCCGAAACGGGAGGCCATATGCTAGCC